>CM020510.1:15747772-16097772 GCA_009823395.1 Thamnaconus septentrionalis | reverse complement strand
AAAAAAAAACCCACACTGGAGTGATTTCCTGCGAGGCAGAGATGAAGGGCAGACATTAGAAGTCGCTGCTGGGCTCTGAGCAGCTCTGCCTTTTAATTAGGACTAATTATTATTATCAGCGCTCAAACACTGGCACCCACACGGGATGCTGTGCCTGCGTGTGTGTGTGTGTGTGTGTGTGTGTGTGTGTGTGTGTGTGTGTGTGTGTGTGTGTGTGTGTGTGTGTGTGTGTGTGTGTGCGCGCGTGCGAGTAAAGAAGGGAGTGCATTGCAGGCGGCTCGCCTGGTGACAACCTAGCACGCACAGACACACGCACAGACACACACACAGACACACACACAGACACACACCTTCCTGCGCCGCACAACTGCCAACTGATTTTATTTAAAGCAAAGAGAAAACCAAGGACGATTGGCTCTGTGTTGTCGGCCGCCCGCTGGCTGTTCATTACTGGCCGCTTGTCACCTCGGTAAGGCGTCTGATCCGGGAACCCGGGTGACATAATTAACCAATCAGCGCGGCGCAGAGTCTGACGGGGCGGCCAGCACGGCACGGCTTGGCTCAGCTCGGCCACGCAGGTCGCAGCCAATCAGCTGCTCCGCCGGCTCCGTGCGGCTGTGACTGATAGGGATCCAGCACCGTGCGAGCAGGGGATAATTATTCTGTCTGTCCGCGTTAGTCACTCCTCATTCATCTGCTCTCACCTCGCGTGTGCGATTCAAAGGAGAGAAGGAAAAAAAAAAAACGCACAAACGCAGCCATAATACTGAAAAAAAAAAAAAAAGCGTCTCGGTTCCAGATCACGTTCGACAAAAGAGACGTCAGAAAGTCAGAGCTAAAGGCGGCCTGTTTCACCTGAGCAGGCAGTTCATTCACGACACTGCTGCTGCATTTGCTGAAGGCTCTGGGAAAATGCAAAGCCGATCTGGCGGAGTCGGCGCAGGCGGCGAGACTGATGAAATTTAAATGACGGGAGAGAGGGAGGTGCCGTCGGAGAGCATCTGTTCGATCGCTCGTTAGCGCCGATCTGCTGCCGGGATCCGTGCGACCTCCTCTGATCGCACGTCCCTTGGCTTCGTCTGCTCCAGCCAGGACTGCTGTTCCATCAGCTGCATGCGTATCTCTGTATCAGTGGCCTCAGACAATCATCCGTGGGGGCCGGCGCTCTAATGCGCCTATCAGTTACCAAATGACAAGGGGAGTTTTTGTTGCACGAGAACCCCGGAGGTTTGAGACGATGGTCTTTTATCTTTTAATTGGCCTTTGGATTGTTGCCTGTTATTAGAAATTAGCATGCACACGCACAATTTTGCCATCTGACGGTGAAAGCAGCACTCACAATAGTTTATACCATTGTTACTTTGTTCAAGCTCATTGTTGGCAGTTTTGCAGTGAATAGATATTTGAGTGTGTTTTCATGGATAATCTAACCCAGGCATGGGCAAACTACGGCACGGGGGCCATAATAGCTTTTCAATCCAGCCCGCCGAACTTTGAATGGTAAACGGACTGCACTTACAGAGCGCTTTTCCAGCACCTTCACAGCACCTTCACAACCAAAGCGCTTTACAAAGGCCTCTCATTCACACATTCACACACCAATGGGTGGCTGCTGCCATGCAAGGCGCTGCCTAGCCCCATTGGGAGCAATTTAGGGTCAAGCGTCTTGCCCAAGGACACAATAACGGACTAGGATGGAGCGGGATTTGAACCGCCAACCTTTCGGTCATTGGACAGCCCGCCCTACCTCCTGAGCTACAGTCGCCACTATTATGAAATGATATTAATAGTAAGTTTTTACAGTTATTACATCTATGTTTTCAGTGTTTTAAGAGTCATTTCAATAAAGAGCTAAATACTGTGGGGATTCAAAGATACACATTTTATTGTAACTTTGCTTTTGTTCATTTTCAATAGACATTAAAGCTACATGATGAGTTTTTTGCCTATCCCTCATACATTTTTATAGGCCTCTCTGTCAAATTTTAGAACCCATTGTGGCCCACCAGTCAAAAGGTTTGCCCACCCCTGATCTAACCTAAGAGCAAATGAATGACGCGATTTCCAGGAAAGCACCCTGAAAGCAGCCTCGCAGCTTCACTCACCTCTTCGTTCAGCACAATGTGACGAATGAGTGAGACGATCAGGTCCAGGTCAATCTTCTCATCGCTGTCCAACATCTCCACCGCGCTAATCGTGTCATCAGAGTACCTGCAAATCATGAAATACGTGCATCTAAATATCTTCCGTGAAAGTCAAGTAGTCAAATTGAAGACAGTGCTATCAGTTAAATTGAGTGTGATTTTTGTTTTAGTGAAATGTATTTCTTTTAAGACAAGCATGCAATCTTTACTCTACGGGAGAGGATTAGGGTCACAAAAAGAGAAACACATTAAGATTTTTTTTTTTCCCCTCCAAGTTTCCAATTCGAGAATAAAGTTGAAAATTCCAGAATAAAGTTGACGTGAAAAAAAGACAACATTTCGTGAACAAATTTGAAATTTTGCAATTAATGTCAATGTAAAGTAAGTCAAAATGTCGAGGATAAAGTGGAAAGGCTCTGCGTGCAACACTAGTGGAGAACTTCCGATTTCGCCAGTTTCCTGATTACTGTGGTTGAACCTTGTGGGATACACCTGTTTTCGGCAGTTTACCAACTTAACTGTGGATAACTGGGTTAACCCACCATCCATCCAGTCTACTCACCAATTTCCACTTTATTTGCGTTGACTTTATTCACGAAATTTCGTCTCTTTTTTAATGTCGATTTTATTCACAAAATTTCAACTTTTTTCACAAAATTTCAATTTAAAACTCAAAATGAAAACTTAAAATAAATATCTTCTTCCTGTAATATTTTTTTTCTCTTCTTCTTCCTAATCCTCTTTCGTAAAACTTTGTGCCCGTTCAAGTTCGGATGCAGTTCCAGCAGCTCATCACAGCTCAGTTCTCACATGAGACTTTAGCTCCGTCACATCCAGCATAGCTAACAATAATCCGCTTCTCTGCGTTGGATGCATGTTGGGCAGTGAACAACTATAATTGAACCTCCACAAATGCTGGTTTCTACATGCCAAATCTCAGATGACTTGGTGTGAATGGGAAGTGGAGGGTGAGCAGGTTTGAAACAGGTTCGGGCGCAGAGCTCGACTTAAAAAAAAACTGTGCCTTAAAAATAGATTTTAAAAATAGGCATCTGACTTTATTGCACAAGCTTTCGCATTCTGCAATCTTGTGATTCTTGCCATGGTCATCCTGGCTTTTTAAAGTCTAAAAAGACAGCACCGAGCCAGGAAAATGAATTCTTCATCAGTGTTTTCTAACAAGATGTGTTTCGTGACTGTCACTGACCACTGTGGGAAAGAGAGAAATTCCACCCTTTACTCAACAGTACACAGTTCTCACAATCCTCCCACAGTTATGGCACGAAGAGATCTATAATTTAGATACTTAGACACAGGTGTCACAAGTGTCAAAGAAAACCAGAATCTAGCAAGATTTGTTAAGCGTCTGAGCAAATTCTACAGAGTATTTTTTTTTTTTCACTTGATTCAAAAGTCAAAGGTCCAAATGGGACAGGAGGACACAGGACAGATGAACAGAAGATACTGCATCTCGTGCGCTTCCAGCAGCTGTTTGCTCCTCACCTGCCTTGCAGTGTGCGCAGGTAGCACGGCCAGCTCTCCTTGTACTCGGCCTCCTTCTCCTCCTTCTCAGGTCGGGAGTTGCGCCCCTGACGAAAGCCCTTTTTCCACGCAGGACGACTGTCCTTATTCCGAGGGTGGTACCTGGACGGACAAACGGTCGGAATCGGATCGCGCTCGGACGACGGCGTTCGTCTGTGTGTGTTTCTATTCTGGTTCTACCTGGTTAACTCCACAACATCCTCAACGAGGAACTCCTCCACTGGGAAGGTCAAACCGGGAATGTGGATCATTGGACACCTGTCTGTTGACGGAGCAGAGAATTTCCCGGTGAATCCAAACGCAAGATGTTTTCGCCCTGCGAGGTTTAGTCGCTCTCGGAGGCCAACGCACCGAAATACTTGGAGAACTTCTCCGCGTTGAGCGTGGCGCTCATCAGGACGACCTTGAGGTCGTCTCGGACATTCAGCAGATCCTTCACGATGGTGAGCAGAACGTCAGACTGCAGGTTTCTCTCGTGGATCTCGTCCAGCACCAGGTGGCTCACGCTGGACAACAATCTGCCGCACAAACAACAACGAAGAGGGAAAATAAGCAGCTAGTCAGGCTGCAGCCGGGTCAAATTCTTTGTAGTGTAAAAAGTTCAGTCTTGATGAATACAGAGAGACACATTTTGGGTTCATTTGGACAAACAAAGGGAAACAAGGGTGTTTGCTGACACTTTTACTGCAATGATCTTAGAACATGACTCATCAGGGAATCACAACTACGCCCATAAATGGGTTCAGTTCATCTTAAGTGGCAATTAAGCAGCGAGGCAAAAACAGACAAGTGTGGCCTTTCCTGAAGCTTAAATTATGAATGGCTGCAATAAACCTGCTTCATGTGACAATCGAACCGAGTCATTTAAGCGACTCTGAACCAACGCCTCTCCTGAACCAGGAGAGAGAGGGAGAAATGTTCAGAGCAAAGTGACGGACAGCGATGTTGGTGGAGAACTCACGGGTCTGAACGGAGCCACTGAAGAATAATGCCGGTTGTACAGTACAGGATGGAACCTTGTCGCCGTGGTAACCGGCTTGAAAAATGTGAAGAGAAAATTGTTAGGAGAAGGCTTTACTTGTTGCGACCAACAGAAATTAAGCTCAGCAGAGAATGAAGCGCAAACAAAGTCTGACAGCTTGCAGAGGATTTTTTTTTTTTCATTTTGTGCTGACTCATTTAAAGTTTATCCTTAATTAAGTGTTAAAAATAAGTGGCCCAATGAAATAAATGCTCTGTTTAAATGTATTTATCCAACAATATATTCTCATGCATTGCATCCTACAGTCAACCAACTGGTGATTAGCTGCAGTAAAACAACACTTTTACGTCATCCAACAAAGCAAAGACTCTTCCATACCTCTGCAGACGAATCTGGTAACCGCAAGAATTTCTGTTGCCTACACTTTCTGCTCTCTCAGCCGCCACACGCTCTGCAACCTGGAACAAAAAGAAAAATATACATATATATAAATTCATAAAAAAACAACTAGTGAACTGAGGCGTTGCACAAACACGCAGGTTTTGGACGTACTGAAATGGCACTGATGCGGCGAGGCTGCGTGCAGATGACGCGACACACCGAACCCAGTCCCCTGTTGATGTGGTCGTCCAGGATGAACTGGGTGACCTGAGTGGTCTTCCCACACCCCGTCTCCCCGCTCACCACCAGCACCTGGTTGGAGTTGATGAGCCTGACCAACTCCTGATGACAGGAACAACAGAGACACGTAGACATAAGGATTAAACAAAGAGAGAGAGAGAATAATATCATTTAAATTAGAACACAACAACTATATTTTAAAAAAAAAGTCATGATGAGAAAAGTCAAAATCAGTTGTTACCTCTTTTCTACTATAAGATGGTAGTTTCTCCCGAAATATCTGAAGAACAGAGAAATTTTTTTTAACCTTTAATCAGAACAACTGTGATCCCAAAAATCAAGGCAACGCAATAATGAAGATCAACTTTAAGAAATTTTATCCTCACCAGCATTTCTTTGTACTTTCGATCCGACTTCTTGCTCTGCAGATCTTTTTTTAACCATTCGTCCAAAGAATTGTCTCGGACTACTTCCTGAAATAGGAACTCCAGGTCCTTGTCTCTCACTCTCACTTTCTCCTTATCGTCCTTCTCACTTTCCTCCTGCTGCTGCACTCCTTCATCCCACGAGTCCGGGGGCTCATCTTTTACATTCGCTGCAGAGAAGAAACTGGACAAAGAAAGAAAAGCAACCATTTTTCCATGAAGTACACGTGAAGTATGTCAAAAAAAAAAAAAAAAAAAAAAAGCTTAGTTATGGCCTAAATTTTTTTTTTTTTAACACATTTAAATTCAAACTTACCGTTGGGATTCAGATTTTTCTCTCTCCTCGTCCTCTGATCTAAACTCAGTCTTCACTTTTCTCTCTTCTGGCTCATCGCCGTCAAAGAAGCTGTGTGGAAATAAAAAGGAATGGTGAAAAATGACTGACCACCCAGGTTGTACAATAAGTCAGCTTCCCTGCACGCAGCCAGACGTCAGACTGTCCTTTGCTGCCTTTACTTACCAGTGGCCTTTACTGGTAGCTGGGCGCCAGCTGTCAGATGCCACTGCTCCTCTGCTCCCTCTTCCAGGCTCGCGCTGATCACTCTGGACAGAGTTCAGCAACTCTGTGATGTGCTGCTCTCTGGACTCATCCATCTGGACCACAGCACGCTGGACAATAACAATAAATAAAAAAAAAAAAGACGTTTCAGCCATGCTTTAACCCCCAGTCCCATTGCAGCCGAACAGCAGCAGAAATCACTTTCTCCTTTTAAAGATGATTTTGTTTTGACCTAAAGGCATGTTTGGATAAGGACAAAAGAAACAGCAGGGGTGATGCTAATACATTTATCGTATCGTCGAGGTATCAGTGCCCTCCGTGAAATCACGAAATGCTCATTTCCAGAGCTGCGTGTTTGAGCATATACTGACAGACTGTACACATCAATTATACTATTGATTAACAGCGATTCTCGTGTCTGCACAGACGTGATTTATGCAGCACTAACACAGTGAAGAACTGCTAAGTCATGCCATCATCATGCAATCCTACCACTCAGTGCCTACCGATCTCCGGTCAGCTTGTTTCTTTCTCACGGCGCCGTATCTTGCGTACCACAGTCCAATCTCTCGGCCCTTCAGATGTGAAGGATGTCGTCCACCTCCGTCCTGGTCCATGTCGGAGCTCTGTCCCCTCGAACCGCCTCCTCTGCCCCACCTCTCCCCGCTGCTATCCCGGTGCCCTCGACCCCCTCTCCTGCCCCTTCTCCCGCCGCCACCATATCCATAACTCATAACTCACTCAGTCAATAGAAACAAATCAGTCAGTGCCACAGGCTAATGCTAACGGGACCTTTTTTTAAACAGTATGCGAGACGGAAACGGAAAATAAAATATTCGACAACGTAGCAACTCGCTTTTCACTTCGTTTCAAAGTCACATATAAAGTTTTGTCAACCGGCTATTATTAACGAGAGAACGGTCTTCAAGTGCCGCTGTCAAAACACCGGCGTTCTATTTAGCTTGTCAGTGCAGACATCGAGGTTTGAGGCTAACTCCGCCTACTTCCTGAAAACGTCATTTCCCCCTAACTACGGACGCCGATGTGGATGCTCAATGCAATGAAATACAGTGAAAAGGTCGACGTAAAAAAAAATCCCATACGAGGGAATATGTATGTAGGAAAGGATTACACTTAAAATATTTTAAAAATAAATAAATACAAATAAAATAAAATAAAAACCTTTGAAAATCAAACAGTTACTTATAAAACGAAGTTTCCCCCGTTTATTTTGTCTGTAATTGCTGCCACTTCAATGTGAAAACGTTTTGCAAAAAGGAAAAATACAGTATATAAGTACGAAATTATGGTATTTCTGTGATTGCGATTGATATAACAGGAACATGGACATTCAAAAATGTACAATAAAACAATCAGATACTACTAAAAATTATTTCCCCTTGTCTATTTTTGACTGTAATTGAACGGTGTTCACTCGTTCTTTTTGGGATTATTATTCAACTTTATTTGAATTCAACATTGACAAAGAAATAAAAATGACCAACAAAACTTTGGGAAAAAAAATGCTTTCTTGCTGAAAAAAATGAAGACTTTTTTTTTCCAGCATAACAAATTTTTCAGGACTTTATTTCTGCTGAAAAAATGTTTTTGTAAAAAGAATTTAATGAAAATAATACTTCCATCAACTCAACAACATGGTACAGAAGCATCTCATATTTACAAGATCTTTTCTTGTAATTACGAGATCCTGGTGCCTATGTTTTTAATTATTCAGTAAATGCAATGCAAAAACAACAAAAATCGAGACTTCCAAAATAAATTATTGAATTGATATTTCAATTTGCATTTTCCTGTTTTGAATGTGGAACAAATTGTATAATTAATACTTTTTTTTTTTAATCATGTGAATTATTGCACCTCTCATACACATCAAATTGGTGTCCAAAAAGCACCCAGTTCAAAGGTCAAATGTTCAAATGACCTAACCTGTTTAATAATCCCAAACTTTCAAATCTTCATAGACATTGTCTGCTCCGTCAAGGTAGCAGCTGTAACCAAGTGTCATCTTCGTTTCACAGATCATCAGGGAATGACCTGCAGCCTGCGCTTTAAAGGTTACAGCAAAATAAAAAGGATTCACCATGACTGCTTTTGGGCGGACTACTTGATAGACCCCATGGGTCTGGCTTATGCAGGCAATTTAGCTCGAGCTGGATACGGACTATGAATGTTTAAAATATTCTATAAGCATACACCAAGCCTTCATCTTTATGCAAACAAGTGAGGGTTTGATGATGACTATTCTGTTTTAAACATAAGACTATGACTATGACTACTGCTACAGCAATCCTACAAAATGAAAATAACAATAATCAAAGCCTCTAATTGAATAGAAAGCATTAATATTGAATAAAACACTGGCTCCTTTCAGTATTTATTATAACACTGCCATGGGGAATTCTTCCAGACCAGTGATTATTTTCATCAATAAAATGATGGCCTGGAAACAACATGGCGTTACCAGAGACAGTGACCCACAATTAACTGGAAATCTTCCATTGACATGTTCTGCTTTGCTGCATTTTCTTGTTTCTTGAGCTACATTTCTCACCTCTGTTCTTCACCCTTCACTGATTCTCTTTGCTTGAACAAAATTTATGCAAGTGGATTGCACTCTGCATTCTCATTGTTTTATAGTTAATGGACTTCATAAGGAACCTGATGAGATGCTGCAAAGCTGCAGATCCCACCTTCATGATTTGCGTCACTGTTTTGAATTATGCAGTGCCACATTTAGATGAACATATGCGTTCTTGTGTCATTCATTATCTCAGCAATTGAATTCTCAATGAGGGGACACACTCAGGTCACAAACTGAAAATGAACATCACTGCAGTATGTCCACATGTTCATGGTGCCAACAACCTTTTTATCAACAGATTTAGAAGAATATTATTTTCTGATCCTTGAAATTTATTTTGGAACTGATCAAATTTGTTGGAAACAGTTGTATTCAAAACTCAAATTAGGTTTCACTTTGAATGGAGAAGAAAATGCAGCTGGTTGTTTGTTTGAGGACTAGCATATGCTTTGTGTTGAAATAAAGGGGAATGACCTACAAAAAGGCAAAATGTGTTTGATTCACTGCAGGCGCCTCATCTCGGCTGCTGCAGGATTTGGACAAACAGGTAGAGGATTGAAAACGAGCTGGAGTCAGAGACTTAGCATCGCAGGGGGAATAGGAAGAAAGAAAATGGAGGGTATCAAATATGCCGAGAATGTGGCAGAGATGTTTGAGAGTAATACACCGGAGAGCCCTACGAGTAGTGTAGTGGTTGTAAAAAAAAAAGGATTCAAAGGGATAAAAGAGTGTTTCCATTTTTTTCCTGTTTCCTCCCCCTCTCAGCGCCGTGTGGATGCATTGTTCTGCTGCACACCTTGTTTTTAAATGTGTTTTTTTTACATCCTCGGGGCCACTTGTGATGCATCTCTGACCCTAATGAATCATTTACCCAAAGATGAAAAAGCTCGGATTAAAGGCACCGTATTTGAACAGGGATTTTCTCCATGATTTCTGACAGCGCGGGCATTGAGTGAAGGGTCTCAAGCACTGGCTTTTATCTGCATCTCGCTGCCTCGACGTCATCATGAGAAGTGTCACTGGGAAACAGACAAGACCAAGACTTTGCTATGAAACCCTTTTAAAAATAACAGTTTTTAATAAGTACTTCACATGTTGCTATGGATGACACACCCGCACGAACACGTGCACACGCGCACACAAACTCACATAATAGCTGCTTTTTCTTGCTTCATATAATTCTTTCCCTTTCATTGTCTTTATTCATCTCACACACTACAACTCCATTGAGAAGGTCTACACGTACATGTATTACTTACATATTCTATACAGTTACAGTGCTGTTGTGGATTATTCACGTTATTTTCATCCCAGGGGCAAAGTCAACAATAATGACCACAATCTGGGTCGCTCGCTATTTAAATACTGCGCATTTAATGCTTTCATCTTGTAGCAGACCGTCTCATTTGAGCAAGTGTGTTGCGTGTCCAGGCCATTGACGTCAACAGACGGATGCACCAAGCAACACAAAGCATGTATAGCCGTTGTGCAACTCCCCATTTCCATCAAAGGAGACTGATAGCAGTTTATTGATCACAAAAGGTTTACACGAGTGCTTGGACTGGAAGCCAGATGCAAATCCTGTTTAAAAGTGAGAACAAGCAGATGATCAAATTACTTCCACTCTGTCAGGCTGCAGAAATGAAGCTGCTCGGCTGCAAAACATTTGGCACCATTAGCGCTCGGCGGCTGACATTAAATATGACTTTACATTCTTTATGATTCACGGGCTGGCTGTATTATTTCACCGTTTTGCCGTGGCCACTCGAAATAGAAACGAGTTGCGATCCTGACGGAGGCAGTTTCCTGGTATAAATCTTTAATGAAAAGCATTCAGGGGGATGAAACATTTGGGCAACTGACGACGGGGCCCTTGCGAAAGGACAGTCCGGAAGGCTGTGAATGCAGATCACACAGCCAGGATGATGTGTTGAAAACCAAGTAGCTGCTAAAAGAGACACCGAAGCTGAGCAAAAATTAACATATATTCCAAATCTAATCTCACATCTGTTACAGCAAACGAGGATTTGAAACACAGACAACACTTTTAATTGAGAATATAGATTAACATGGAAAGCCCATAGTCCAGAAAACAATTCCAAACGAAAATCCCGGTGCTGCGTATTCTTTATTCAAGGGCTGGATTTATGCATGTATTCAGCCGAAAGTGAGGCTCTCACTGAGTGGAAGGTCAGTGAAGTGGACAAGCGAGTGTATGATCCACCTAAGAGGCTCTGGAACGTACATTCGCATGCCGCCTATACAACGTGGGAAGATACGAGTGCCGTCGCTAGTTTAAATTGTACTCATTTCACACAAAACAGAAAGCTGCTCGCATTGTCTTTACCAATCGCTTCTAGCGACCCCCCCTACCTTGAATACTTGCACCCAATGTCCGTTTTTTTCCTCCGTAGGTGCTGTGGAAATACACTCTTAACACACCATGAACAGTGTTTACGCTAAACAAACATTTTCTAAAAATGTGCTGATCTCTCAAAAGAGAAATCACCTCTTAGTCTCCAAGTCGTACGGCCAGTTCTAGCCAAACAACACTGCGCGTCAGCACACACCGATGAATTAGACCGCAGGTCAGGTGACCCCACTCGTCCAAGCTCATCGCTGGAAGAAGTGGCTACCTATCGAACGTGACCAGACCTTGGCCCACGTTGTTCCCCCGTCTGAGCAGATTTCTCGTCTGCTGGGTCTTTTTTTTTTTCTACAACAGCAAACAACGGCAGCAATAACACGCTCCGCCTTCCCCTCCCTCCTCCTTTTAATCTCCCATCCCGTGGTAAGACTTCCCTTCTCTTGACAGAATGAGCTGTCTATTAACTATACAGACAGGTGCTGCATGTGCTTTTGTGACAATGGAGAAGAAGAAGAGTCTCTATCTGGGTCAGCTGCCAATCCTTTGAGAGTCGTGATCAGAAAGACGATGACGTGACAGGGTTCGGAACATCAGATTTCTTTCATCATCTCGCCGCCGTAGACGCTCCTTCAGCTCCTCCGTCCCCGAGGGACGTCCTTCCTCTCCTCCCGTCACTCCTCCCTCTCCGCTGCCTGCTTCCTGTAGGCCTCGTTCAGCAGCTGTATCTCCTCGCGGTAGCCCGAGTTCTCCTGCGTCTGCCGTCGGCTGTTCTGCCGGTGGGCCTCCACGGTGTCCGGTATGGTGATGTTGATGGTCTCCGCCTCTGGGTTGCCGCTGCCGGGGATGAGGAGCGAGTAGGAGGCCGTCTCGCCCAGGTCGCAGGACACGAAGCGGTTCTCCCGCCGCGAGTAGCGCAGCGACGGCGAGCGGGCGTGGGTCGACGACTGGCTGATGTTGGAGATGATGGAGACGCTGTCCATGGCCTCCTCGTTGTCGCAGATCTCCAGGACCTCTAGGTGGATCTTGACGTTGGTGTCGCCCACGCCGCCTCCGATGCCCATCGCCATCCCCATTCCCATCTCCGTGCCCCCCAAGCCCACGTTGCTGACGTTGCCGTCCCCGTCCTGGCCTGTCGAGGCCGACTCGTCCGCGCTGGGCTCGTGGCCGACTGATTTGGAGCGATACACTTCCACCTTTAGGGCGACAAGAGGATTGGTGGTTAACAAGACACCTTGAATGTTGGCTTTGAGTCACGGTTCGTTGTTGTGTCGGTACCCATTGTGACATCACAAAGAGCTCGACGTCCAGAGCTCTGGGTTTTAGCACGTAAATGTCTAAAAAGCAGAACAAGCAAAATACGTAATGGACTGAGTTTTTCTCTGTTCACTGACAGACTACAGAGACGATATTGTAAATCACAATTTGCTGAAAGGGATCTTTGAGAAACGGTTTCATGTTTCATAAGAACAAAGCCAGGCTCGCTGTTTTCTCCTCCATCCTTTCTGTCCCTAGCACCGTACTAGCAGGGACATGGCAATCCTCTCATCAAACTGGTAAAGCGAGAGGCTAAATATATATATATATATATGTATATATATATATATATATATATATATATATATATATATATATATATATATATATATGTTTCTCAGATGTGAAACAATTTCTCTTAAGAGGTTTTGGAAAGCTGTCAAAGACGCGACTGTGCAGAGAGTTGGCACCTTCTTAGCGTTGTTGGGGGAGATTTTGAGGCCGTCGCTGCTGACTTCATAGGTAGAGAGTGAGAGAGTCTTCCCCGTGGGAGCCTGCAGTGAAACCGTTCCCTGGAACGCACACAGGGGGATTGACAGGCCACCAGATGACCGCTAAGCAGGGGGAGCAAAGAAAAAGACAGCATGAAGTCAAGTAAATGCTTGATGTACATGTATGAGGAACTTCAATGTGGTATGTATTATGTAATACACATTAGAAAGCTCCATCCTGACTGTTCATGTTTGGCAGAGTCCACGTTCCATTTTAATCTGGCTCCTGAAAGAAACTAATGCGCCCCCCCCTCCTTCATTAAGACCAAGATGTTGTGGATGATGAACATTTTTTCAATGGTTAATTTTATTAGGCTGACATAATTTTGAGGAACAGCATGCTATCTTTCTTACCATTTATTCTTAGTTTTTAATTAAGATGCAGAGTTTTTCTAAAGAATTTCCAATTACCAGTCTTATTAGATACCACTGATGGATTTCATCATATATCATATTTCCCAAGCATACAGGGTTTTTTTTAGAGGTTGCAACAGGCATCAAAGTGAGCCTCTGATACAATGTGCTTCAGAAAATATACTGTATGTAGCTGGTAGGGGCTGGGGAAAGCATCCTGCAGTGCACAAATAGGGATACTGTGTCAGGTCTCATTAAGTATTCTAAATTATTCACATTAGTTCGATGTAATGATCCTGCTGCTACTGAAGCGCACAAAACGTCACAGGGGAGACGTCAATCTCCCGCGCGTTGGCTATTGTCTTTACGTCATTGGGAACGTTGAGTCAAAACCACTTCGTCAATAATTCAATGCACGCTCAGACACCATCGAGGGACCCCACGTTCCAGGTATGCTGTATTTATAGTTGACTCTACGTTTAGATTGGTACTTCTGTGAGCCAACATCTCCTAAATAAAACCTTAAAAGTCAGAAAAGAAAGCCTTTTCTTTTTTTCTCATGCGCTGTTTATGTAGGTCTACCTCTCAGTTTTGTTTATAGCTGCGGGTGTCACAAATCTTGACTGAGAACCTCCCAACTGTGATCAGTTTCACTTCTTTCAAACATATTGTAATTACACAGAAATTTGATTAGCTTTATGCAAATGAATAAGCTTCAGAATTAGGAAAACAGTTGTAGGCGAGTGAAATAGCACGTCATTCACTGTCGTATCTCTTGATAATTGTTAATTATGCATTATTTGTGCTGGTTTAGGATGAGTCACAAGGACATACAGTGGCATTACATAATAATTTAAAACATATTGTAAAAATCATGCTCTACAGGAGACTTATGTGCATCGCAAACTCACTGTCATTACACAATGTTTACTGTGCTAGTTTGGGACGACTTCTGATTTTTGATTTGATCTCCTACACTACAGCCATTATACAAATGTGTTTTACTTCCGACAGCTGTGTTGTGTTATAAACACTTTTTTTTTTTTTTTCTCCATTCTGCTGCAAAACACCATTTTGGCCGCATTGGTGTTGTGCACATTAGCATGGTTCATTTAACGCTTTATTCAAAGCACAGCTATGCCTGAGAATACCATCTCACAGAGGTGTTACGACAACCCGCAGACCAGACCATTAGCGTACTCCCTTTTTAACACAAGCAACAGACATCTGCAATGAATGCCAAGAGGAATATTTGAAGTGAAAACATTCATTTCAGGTTTGTGATATTTCCTTGCCCTTCTTTTGCACCCTGTGTCATGTAGCCTAGCTTGCATTTGGGCACAAATGACGGCGATGGTGGGGGTTGGAGTGAGGGTAGATTTTAGTGCCGTGCTTCTGATTGCGCACTGGAGCTCTGTTGTGCCCGGAGACGGCTTGTGGCTTGAACTGTGCGCTTGCTAGGAAAGAGTACGAAGTCAGACAGAGGGTAAGGATGTCTCGGAGCACTAATTCCACCTCTCCCTGTGGTCGCTGAAGGCCAGAGGGGCTGGCAGCACGCAGCGCAGATGCGGGGTAATGACATCTAGCCCTCTAACAGGGAACAAAACACAACCAGGAGATGCTGTAAATCACAAATTACTTAAGTTTGGCAAGAGAGATCAGCTAATCAAATCTAAGGCAGCATACTGGTTTGCAACCCAAAAAAAAAAAAAAAAAAAGTAGGAAGTAGGACACCCACCCACAGACGCATAAACAAACACACCCACCCAAAACACACAAACACAAAGACCATCTCCGATTTGTACATGATGCAAAGTGAGTGCCAAAGCCGAGCTCCAACTTCTCTTCCCCTCGCTCTCTAGGCCAGTTTCAAGCAAAAAATAAAACACCTCAGACTTATTTGTAATTTGTAATGCACAGGCGGACAAAAAGTGCGAATGCTTGTTCCGAGCGTCCACACGATTGCGGGGACGCGTCTGCATTTCTTCACGTCTGGGTTGCTTCTGTGAGATGATATTGGGCTCACAGTGTCACGGGCGTAAGTCATCGTAATGGGTGTGAGTCATTTGCAAAGGTGCTGCCTCCACCTGAGCCCCCCCCCCGCCATGTCGGCATTCTCCAAGGCCGCTGTACATAAAACACTCGGCACTTTGTTTCTTGTCCTTGCGTAACTATTCAGTTTGGATCCAGCCAAGAGGGAAGAGAATTAGGGCTCTGGTGTTACAAGAGCGCTGGATGTCAACTACAAATAATGATGTGGATTAAAAGGGATTAGTGGATAATGGTTTATGTGCCGAGCAAACTGTTTTAAAGTGCGTTGTTTACACTCGCCGCTCTCTGAATTTGCATCCACTGAAGTGAAGGGGCGCATTATATATTCATGAGCACAGGTCTCACTCTTGGGAGACGGATGGTGACCAAAATATGCAAGCAGTCACGGTAAGTCTTAGAACCATGACAAATAACTAGAAAACCACAGAATGAGGGAAATGACTTCATGCAAACAAATCTCATCACAATTGATCATGACTTTGTAAACACCACCAAGCTCCCCTCAAAAGTCATCAGTCTGAATTTGGAAAAAAAAAGAAGAAAAAAAAAAACTATCTCAGCCTAAATTCATGACTCCAAATTAAAAAGCAATCTCAATCTTGAGAGCCGCTCTGGGCCTAGGTGCGCGGAAGATTGTTTATCCCCCGTGAAGCTATGGCGTTGATGTCGGCGTTGTGATTTATTGCTCTATTAATTAGAATCCATTGGGCCAAAGCACAAAAAAGGAAGTGAAGAGAGGAGGGTGGAGGAGAGGAGAAGGGAGTGAAGAGGGGTTGAGGGGGGAAGATAAGAGGGCTGGAGAGCAGACAGACGAGAGAGAGGAGAGGAGAGGAGAGGAGAGGAGAGGGGGGATTTCAAACATTTTATCGAAATCACAAGCGCAGCTTCGAGTCTGTCAGCTTGATTATGAGAAAAGGCAGATTTAGAGATGTGGAGGGAAACTCAGAGGAGCAGCGTGGACCAGAAAGTCAGACAGACACCCAGACAGCAAGAAAAATGCACAAGCATACGCAAACATCTCTCTAGTCTGGCTGAGTAATGGCTCCATTTCGTGTGTGTGTGTGTGTGTGTGTGTGTGCGCGCTTCTGCCTGTGTGTGCCTGCGTGTGTTTGTTAGCGTGTGTGCGTATGCATCCAGGTGCACAGCCGCCAAAGCGGCAGATAATTTCCCCTCCAAATTAAATGCAAACACCGAAAAGGGATATTAAAAAGGCATCCGTTTTGTCGTCACTAATCTCTCCCAACGCTAATCTCCCGAGCGCATCCATCCATTCAGCGTACGCCGCATGCAAATTCGGCAGCTGTCGGATGGGTTTGGGGGAAGACGCGGGGAGTTACTGTTTCGCATGTACCTGTCGGGGGGTTCTCTCCGATTTACTCCGGCACCACTCCCAGTCCGTCAACTCGATGGTGCGGCACTCCACGTGCGACAGCCTCCTCTCCGAGCCCTCGAACACGGACGAGGCGTCGGTGAGGTTGCGGTCCTGGTAGGGGGACTGCGGCCCCCGCCGCCCGCCCTCGCAGGCCGGCGGGGGCCGTCGCCCATCGCCTCCTTTCCCCCGGCCACGGCCTCCAGCAGCAGCTCGGCGTGGCAGGAGCTGTCCTCGGGGCAGGCGGTGCCCAGGTCGAAATCGGGGCCCAGGTTGGGCGCCAGCCCGCCACCGCCGCTCTGGAGCGCGTCGAGGCGGGAGTTGGAGAAGTCGCAGCTGAAGAGGTCGTGGTAGGTCGGCGTCCCCAGCGGCGGGCTGCTGTGCGAGGCGGTGGCGTGCGACAGCTTGTACACGCCGTAGCCTTGTTGGAAAGATAGGTTGAACTCAAACTTTCTTTTCTTCACTGCAAAAAAAGAACGAAAGACAATCGGTTACGTCATAAAGCCTAAAAAAAAGTAGGGTCCGAGTTGAAGCCGCAGTTGTCTGAGAACTTGGACGCGTGTGGCGCCTTTGGTGTACTGTGCAACGCCTCACCTGAGGGCTCTCGCCTGGGATCCCGCTTGCAGTTAATGAAGCAGCCACAGGGCATGTGGATCCAGCGCTCAGACAGCACAAAGAGCGGGGTGACCGCAGGCGCGAGCAGAGTGAGAAAAAAGCACAGGGTCTCCAGGGACGAGCTGCGTGCGTTCAGCGCGTGGCGCACCAGCACCGAAGTCTGTGAATGAAAGAGGGAGGGGAAGAGGGGAAGAGGGGAGGACAGTTCACGGCTCTGCCCGGGTGTTTTAATGAAAGGCACGATGCGAATCACTGCACCTCGATGATTTCTTGCAATCATTACTTGACTGTCAGTGTAAAACACGACAAGACGTTCCTCGCGCATCCATTGAGACCGGCTGAATGAACTCAGAAAATGACATTCACAGAAACACATCAGACAGATCCTGAAACGGGTTCAGTTGAGTCAACACCGACCCCTGCCAAATGATTCACATTCTGAGATTCCGTTCATTTCATGGGCTTCAAATCTAAAGCTGATTGTGTATGTTCATTGTGTATGTATGGCTGGGCAGTTGGCCTCGCCAAGATGCAAAGGACAAAAACCACACAGATGATGTTGAAGGATTAATGTGACCACGTCTGGCAGATTAGAGTCAAAAGTCAGATTAGATGACTTTTGTTTCTTATTCATGGGTCCCCCTCCACCTCTTCATCATCATCATTATCATCATCATCATCATCATCATCATCATCATCATCTTGCAATTGCTTAGAATTCTTCTTGGCAAACTGAAAATCGTCCAAACTGCATCTTTTAATAACAAGAGCATTTTTGTAGAAGCATCTTCTCACCTGCTAAAAGACAAAATAAATCTATTATTACTGTGCAAGCATTGCTGATGAGCTGTTTCCAATTTTTTTTTTTTCTTCACATTACTACCCTTATTCCCCCCATGACTGAACTACTACATTTTACTACATGTCACATTCTGGTCCTTACAGGTGGAATTAAAGCAAACATAAACTGTGTTCTTGGAAGGATCCTGACACAATCTTCAATACCTTTAGGATTCCATGGAGTGGCATTTCCACCCCACTTACTCAAAAATTCCTTCAACTTACCATGAGCGGCATCCACAGGACGACGCGGACCACCGCCAGGATCATGGAGAAGCGCTTCTGCGCGAACACCACCGGCGTGTCCTCCTCGGCGGCCGCCCTCTGCCCGCTGACAGAGGACACCGGGGACAGGCAGCTGTCCTCCGGCTCCCTCAGCTCCGCCCTGAACGAACCGGGGCTCAACTCGTTGTAGGCGCCGAAACTTTTCCTCAGACTGTCCTGGGAGAACGACTGCAGGTCGCAGAAAGGCGCGGAGCCGCTCAGGCCCCTCGCCATCTCCAAGCAGCTGGGGTACAGCAGGGTCCTCTGGGGCTCCCTGGAGCACAGCAGCTGGTAAGTGAGGGGGGCGAAGAAGCACAGCAAACCGCCGAAACACAGGAGGTAGACGGAGAAGAGCAACAGGGTGTAGAAACTGCCGCTCTCCGGGAAGCAGCCGAGGGAGGCCGGCGCGAAGCTGCCCCAGCCGCACAGAGGCAGCACGCTGACGGCCAGGCTGACAGCCCACACACCGGCGATGGCCCACATCACCCCGAGGGGTCGGCGGACGGACTGGAGCACCCCGAACCTCTTGGTGACGTAGAAAGTGTAGGCTGCGATGAGGCACGCCTTCATGTTGCTGGAGAGCCCCTGGAAGACGTAGAGAAGTCCGGACAAAGTGCAGAGGCCGGCCGGCCCCCCGCGTCCGCCCGCCTCCCACTGCAGGAGCATGAAGAGGGACAGGGGCACCACGCTCAGCAGGTCATCCACCGACATGGAAGCCACGATGAGACACAGGGACGTCTTCCGCCTCATGCGGAGAAGGGACAGCAGCGAGTAGACGCCGCCGGCGAAGGTGGCGGCGGCGATCGTTACGCACAAGCCGAAGAGCAGCAGGCGGACGCGCCTCTCCGTGGCCGCCGGGTCGGTCTTCTCGTAGGTGGTCACGGAGAGGTTGCTCTGGTTGGGCGCCGAGGAGATGCTCAGGTGCGCGGCGGACATTTTTTATTATTATTATTCTTTTTTCCAATGAGTAGAAGTTCTCACGTCACCGCGCCGCACTTAAGCAGCCCGTTAAAGTTGACGGATTGCGAGGGCGGCACAAGCAGCCGCCGCGTCCCCGGACATGAGGCAGCAACGGCGGCAAGGGATGGAGAGAGCGGTCCAGATGCAGGGCAGCATCGGCATCGGCATCAGCATCAGCATCCGCATCCGCATCCGCGCGTAACCGAAGCGCTTCCCTTTGGATGTGCGCTGGCTTGGAGCTTTTCACAAACCGCGCACCTCTGGGTTCCCAGCTGTAGATTTTTTTTTTCTTCTTCTTCTCTACGCGCTTTCGTCACTGCCGCCGTTCCCCCCTCACGGTAGACACTTGGGGCTGGGCCAAACGCAGCTCGGTCCGCCGCATCAGGCTGCGTTCTCATTCGTGGTTCGGCTCTCCGGGTCAATCCAAGCACACACACCCACACTCCCCTGTCCTCCGGTGCGCTGCCTCTCTTCCTCTCTGCCTCTCTGCCTCTCTGCTCCCCTGAGTGAGGGGGGACATTTCACCACAGCTGAATACAAATGAGGGAAGAAAGAAAACATCAGGGTTTTCTCTAAAAGATTTTTTTTTTCTTCCTCTTCCAGACAGTAATGCAGATCTGTGTGTTTGCTTGCATGGAGGCCATCACTTTTGATGGCGGTTTTGAGAGGCTTTGATCAGAGTGCATTTCACTGTTTCATCTATGAAACCTTCCCAGCTTAATGGACTTGGCGAAGTTATAGGGGTAAGATATAATGCATACATCAAAATCAGACATGATTCAAGTGAAATTGGGGATTTTTGGCAGAATATTCAAGTCAAGGGCCAGCTTTTCATGCAAGTGCACAGATACCTTCTTGCCCATGTGACAGCTGGGATATGTTCCAGCAAACTCAGCGACCCTGAGTGAGGCAGAAAGCGGGTCTAGAAATTGAGTGACTGAATGTCGCCGCAAATCTCTCGAGTGCTGTAGTTACTGTCAAGGTGAAGAGAAGAGAGTCCACCAGAACGACTAGACAATACACGAAATAGAAGTTGCCCTCATATGACTGAAATCATGTTTCATCCATTTTTAGCCTTGAAGCAACATTTCCAATGTTACCAAAACTGAAGATTAAAGCTCCTATAATAATTAATTAACTTCATCAATGGTTTCCAGAAATGAGGGAAGTCCATTCTTTTCATTCCAAACAGGGCAGTTCTGGAAACTAGCTCTTTGTTGTGTAACTAAGTGATCACATTACAAGCATCTTCTTTTCCCTGCTTAAACATGTAGAAGTGCAGCATATAGTAGCAACAGGCTTAGCGCAAAGCTAAAAAACAAAACAAAACAAAATAGTCTGTAAATGTGTGTCCTGGATCCAGTCTTGGTTCAGGGTCTTCAAGGGCATCAGGGTTCTTTATTGCAGGCAATAAAACGTCATCAAAAGCTGCTATGACCATCATCTCCTCATCGACTTACCGTATAATACCGTCTACACCCACCTCTCTCCATTTTTCAGCATGCACAATTAACTGTAAACATCACTGGACATCCCAGGTGGTCCACATACTTATATTTTATTCTACATAAACTGACAGGATACATGACATTTTCTGTGGAGCTATCAAGTTTTTTTTTTTTTTGATTGTTTGTTTTCAATTGACTGCTCCACTGGAGTCTGAGATGAAAAACAAACTTGTGAAAATGGCTGCAATGTTGGATTAGGTAAAAAACAACAACAACGAAATGTCGACACATCCAAAACAGAGAGTATGTAGCCCTGTGAATGGGCTCACTGTGTGTGCGAGCAGTGTGTTTTTCTGCACACCGGCTTGCCCTGTCCAAATGGCCTTGTCTTATCTGTCCCTGCAGTGTCCAAGGATTTTCTGGCTGAAGGACTGCTCCGTTTTGTCTTGATGGGTCATGGGTGTACAGTTTGTCTCATCCTGGTCCAACCCCCCCCCCCCAAAAACAAAAAAAACAAAAAAGAGAAAACAAAACAAAAACTCAGTGTTACTCTGGTCATCACGGCTGACAGGTTTTTGGATTCATACCCTTTATGCAAACGCAGGCACATCTGTGCTATGACAGCCCACGATTATTTATTATGGTACCCATTATGTTATTACTAACTTGATGACATCACCATAGGGTAACAGGCAGCAAGGCCGGTGCGCCCCCTGCCAATATGAATGCAAACATGACAGTAAGTGCGGCAGATTTCAGGCTCCTGCAATTAAATTAGAGCTAAGTGACTTACAGCCAGTGTCACGGCGAGACTTTCAGCGGAGCAGAGACGGCGCAACACAAAAGGCCAAAACACAATAAACAAAGGTCCATAGACACAAAGCTGGGCGCACGCACGCACGCGCCTGCCCGTGCACAGACGTACAACAGATGAGCTCAGCACCGCTCGCCAAGGTGACCTACTTCGCATGTGTTTGTGCACGGTGCATGCGAGAGACTCTTAGTGCAAAGAAAGGCGCGACGTGAGAAGGCAGCTCCGTGGAGAATTTCCCAAGTGATGCATCGGAGGTAAATAAAGGCTATTGCAAGTGGATTCATCAGGTCATGCGAAAATGTAGTATATGATTACATTTAAAAGAAAAGGTTTAAAATTGGCCTTGATGCAAATGCAAATAAAAGCATATTTGGAAGAAAAAAAACTCAATAAGCACAGAGGCCAATTCCCGATTTACTTTTATGCAACAATGTTTAATTCATCTATTCATCCATCAATTACGCATCACAGCTTAGCAGCTTGCAGGGGGCTGGGCCTGTCCCTGCTGATAGTGGTAGTAGTGGGTGGAGGTGCAGGATAAAGCCTGGACAGGCTGTTAGTTCATCATGGCGCTGACACCTAGAGACAATCAATAGCACAAACACACAGCATCAAGGTGCCGCGGTCATGCTGCAGCTCGGGTACAACGGCTCTCGGCTGAAGCCCACCTGTCAATTTACAAACTTATACAACTCACTGCAGACTCACACACAGAGGCGCCGAGATTTGATCTTCACTGCTCACGCGAAATGAAAGATCAAATGTAACTAACCAGACACACTTAGAAAAGTGTTTTTATGATTTTTGTTGCTCGGGGGGTAAAATAAATAAACTTACTCACAAAAGACTGACAAGGATTGAAATTCATTTACACCATTGAATGCCAGAGAGAAAGAGATGGAGCAATAAATCTGTAAAATGACCTGTCTCAGTGGCTCCAGACATTGTCATCACAGTGTTTACTTTCATCATGCCTTTGTAATGATAATCCATTCTCGGCAATTCATCCATGGAAAAATGAAAAATAACAGTGTATAAATGAAAACGGCATTGAAACCAGTGAAGCTAAAGTTTTGAACAAAGCCTCGTTATCTAATACGTCAATGTCTTTATCATCATCTCTTCTTTTTTTTTTCTTCAAAATGCGGGGGGAAAAATATGTAATGTCTCATGAGGATTTCTAATCGGAAAAGATTCTGAGATTGCTTTCTAACGCGCTCTGTGAACATTCTTTAAACGCATTTGTAATGAACTGTGTTTAACGTAGTGTGCAGACAGGCAGAAACGCACCGAGCCACCGTTACTGCGTCGCTTACTGGCCTCTGGTGGTGAATTTGTCAATGCACATTTTTTCCACACACACACACACACACACACACACACACACACACACACACACACACGGGACACACACACACACGGAGACGGACACATAAATATACACATTATTTTACATAAAAGTGTAAAACTGGAGAGGTGGAGGATATTGTCTTGTTAATGACTTAGAACAAACGAATAAGACAACCACATACAAACTCTAAACTATTGGAGCCAAAATGATTTTGTATAACAGGATGAATTAAAGCCCTTTCTTTCTTCCTAATGAAGGTGACTGTGATACCAAACTACTTTGCCCACTACTAGACATCTCAAGACGGCAGGACAATGACCTGGGGAAAACTGCAGTAATTAATGACTTTTTCATTAAGTGTCTCATTAACATCAAACACCAATCAGGAGACTTATTTCCCCTATGAGCAGGAAGCTGCTCCATGAAATTTTTGTTTGATGACATTTTGATCAACAAATGACACCAGGTTGATTGAAACAGTTACCCAAGGCTCCCAGTGCAGTATAAACATCAGGACTGTGGCCCAGTTAGAAAGTCGAGTGTTGCACGAAAGGACCTCACATGAAGGTGTCTGCCCGGTGTCTGTTAGTCGCTGGCTCCACGTTGGTGAGAAAAATCTGCTTTCTCTCTCTCAGACACAACACCTTAACTGTTAAAATCTGTTTGGCATCATGTTCTCGGTAATGTGCTACTAGTTGCAGACGTCTGAGACTGGACTGTCTTGCCTGTAGCCACAGCATCAGTGTTGCTTTATCATAGCTAGTTTTGAGAGTCTGCATCTTACCCATAACAAACAGTTAGAGCAGAGAGAAAGTCTCTGTGGCAAAGCAATTTTCAGTACTGTGATATTAGTTTTATTGTATGAATATAAATTAGGGATAAAAAGACGGTAATATTGCCTTTTTGCTGGGTTATTGTTATGAGTCTAATAACCCTCTTTATTAGTTCCATAGACGGACAATAAATAGCCCATTTTGTGGGAATAAAGTAAAGTTCAATCCGATGAAAAAACATGCAAACCTTTTACAGAAAGAACCCAGGGCCAGATTTGAACCTTTCCACCTTCTTGCTTTCAGGAGATAGTGCTAAGTACAAGACCACTAATTCGAGATCTTGACCAATTAGGATCTCTAGGTGGCACACGACAACTGTAACCCATCCCCAACCGGTTGCAAATCCAACAATATTTTGGATATAAACAGCATATTGCTTATATCTCATCCATTGAAAATTACCTTCAAATGCTGTGAATCCTGACACATTCAGATGTGTCCACCAGATGGACCTGTTGCACAAAGTAAGAATTTTGCTGATTCGCCGGTCCTCGGAAATTGCACAGGTATCATAAAAAAAAATTGCCTCGGGCCAAGATGTGATGATACTACCTGAGGACAGCTCCATATATTTTCCCCTCCATCCTTTGAAATTCCTGTTTGCTTTTCTGCAATCCAGCAGGTTTCTAATCCTGTAAGAGTCAGGTCTGTGTGGACATGCGATGCTGCTCCTCTGCAAATACCGAGCATCCGCAGCTGCTTCAGGATGCTCCCCACCCCTGCAGCTCCCACAGAGACTTAAATGGCATTTGATTGCGAACAAAATGCAATATATTAGTCCAGTGCTTCTGTTTTATTTCCATAGTGACCTTTCTGGGCGATCCCCCGCACCTCCTTTTGCAACAACCTACGCCGCGCTAATCAGCATAATGAATTCATCTGGCGTGCCAGGCTTAATGGAATCAGCTGCTTGTAATGGAGCAAGAAAATATGTAGCGAGAAGAAATAAATGTGACCGAGATTAAATGTCGCAGGTGAGAAGACAGACAGAGAGACAGGCTGACGGGAAAGGAACCCAGCGGTATATAGATCATCTGACTAATAAGGCAGCGAAACAGAGGAAGAATCATAATTCTTTTCCTTTTTTTTTCTTTTTTTTTTTGCCTGAGAGACAGCATGAAATGACAGATGAGGGTAAATAAAAGGAGGAGATTGTGAAGCAGAGCCATCTGTTTTTTAGGTGTGTGTGTGTGTGTGTCCTGTCCTCGTGTGTTTCTTTTCTTTCCCAATGTGCATGATTTGTGTATGTTTCCACATTAATGAGCAGACTAGAGATTTTCATTAAGGCCCCATTAGTAGTTTCTTTTCCCTCCAGGCTCCAATTCACTATACTGCACTCCCACTCACCCCTCTGATGCAATAAGCACCGTCAGAGGAGAACAGCAGTGGACATGGCTCACTCTCGCAGAAGTTGCACCGCTGAGCCGGCCGTCCGGGCCGTCGCAAACAACAGAACAAAACAAAAAAATACAGAAATAGAGAAAGGCTCTTGAACTTTAAGCATCACATTCTGAATGCAGACACGGACGTGGAAGGTGGACGGAGAGGCTCTGCAGTAGCAAGCATAGGGGAAATATTTAGGAATCAAAGTGCCTCCGTCTGTCTTGTTTGGACGGCAGCTTGAAGTCTGGCACGGCGATCGAGCCCCTGGTCTGAGGGTTTTCTTGACTGACAGCTGTGCACTAGCTTGGCTCTCCTCCAAGCACCGCTGGTAAGCCAGACGTGCCACGAAACCGGATCTTTCAACAAAAACACGCCGGCAGCGCAGCTGTATTCCAGCAGATTTTTTTTCTTTCATTTTTTAATCACGGCGAGGGGTGATTTTCAGTTTTGCTTTGTCCATTCCAGCCCAGACCACAGACAGAGATGATGGGGGGAGGACAAAAAAACAAAAAGTAAGTGACATTCTGAAAGTGGCTAAAAATAACAAGCTGGCTGTGTGTGGCAGGGGGTTTACAACCTCTGGTGGAGGTCGCTTTTATCACAGTGTATTAGAGGGCAGTGGCTTTACATAAAACACCGGAGCCACCTCCACATCACCCCAGAACCCTTAAAAATACATGGGAGAAAGTCGGGGGGTGAGGAGGGCGGCAAAGCTGCACTCAGGTTTAACAAGCCTCCGTGCGGTGCTCAGTGCTCTGCGTCTCACCTCCATCCTGCCATGACCTCATTTGCCGCATAATTCTCCTCCGCACGTCGTCAAACCAAGTTGTTAGCAGGCCAAAAGAAATAAACTGAGAGGCAAATTGTCAGCACAGATTGTTAAAAATTAGACACCGTGATTTTTTTTTGGTCTCCCCTTCCAGAGTATTTAAGACAAGGAAGAACCCAAGGGAAGTTGAAGAAACAAAGTGTGTAAAAATGAAAACTTGGTGACTCTGTGGCGGATGACGACGGTTCCTGTTGGCCTGCTGAGATAAAACGCAGCTGGACGTGTTATCTGCAACAAAAAAAAAAAGACAGCCCGCTTGCGCCAATGTAGCTCTTCACGACGATGTTCGTCACACAAACCCAAACCCAGATACCGCAGGAAGATTTCAGGGAACGCCGGCTGTCTTAGGAGGTTGTCTAGACATGCCTGACGTTTTGATCAGAGGCTTCGCTCCGTCAAAGCCGACTTCACCGTGGGGGGATTAGGATGGATCCCGCCGCTTGCATCGGCATTGTTGAGTGCCCACACAATGCCATGCCCAGATTCCTGCTGTAACATGCAGCACTATCGCAGCGCGCGCTTTTTTTTTTTTTTTGAGAGAGAGAGAGAGAGAGAGAGAGAGAGAGAGCTAAGAGTGCCGAAATCAGATAAAGACATCCAAGAACGACTTTAGGAACATGGTGCCTGCAAGCCCTCCAGGCAAACTGGATCTTGCGGGAAAAGATGTAAAGATTATTGTTTAGCCAGTGCTTTTGCTTTTGCACACTGTAACATTTTTTTCCCCTCCGAAATTCTATTTCAATTCTTTTTCAGCAGCAAGAGAGAAAGGGAGGGTTTTTTAAAGTAGCTTTTTTTTTTTAACCTTAGAAAGCATTTATATTATCAACTATATTGACATGTCAATGCAGCATTAAAGGGGTGTTTTTGTTGTTATTCTACTAAAACACATAAAATTATCAAGATCTAAATCCATAGGATCATCCTCTGAATGGATAGATATGGATATGGATATTTCACTAATGAGGGCAAAGATTGCCGCAAAAATAACTAAATAAAAACAATTTGCACTTCAAGGATGGTAGTTGGTCATGCTCGAGAAGCTACCGGTGTACTGACACCGATGTGAATTTATTTTCTTTCCGCAACCCCAGTCACTTCATGTGTGCCGTGAGATAAACTGTGAAGAGGCGGGACACATTGTAAGTGTTTAGACGTTGCCGAGAGTCCGGCCGTGAGGCAGGCGACAGCAGGCGACACTATCAGAAGTCATGAGGCTATGACGGATTACAACCGCTTCCTCTTCTCGCTCAGGTTCGGAGTCACTCACAAGAATACGGGATCAAACGACAGCGACGGCAGCACACAAGGGTGTGCATTTAAAAAATGAAACACAAACATTGTGCCGCAGTTTTGTCTTTTTGTTTTTTTTTCACAAAGTTTAATTTACCAGCATAATGAAAGTGTCCTGCGGGGGATCAAAACAAAGCGGAGGAGTGGGAATATTAAGAGTGTCTCTCAAGGCCAGATTTAGGGATGACTGCACATAATGAAGACTGGAAGTTCGAAGCAGAACCGTCCTGTCCTTGGTACAGCATTGGAGTCAAAAGTACAGAGAACAACACATTCTGCGCTCCAGTCTGAAGACTATCAGATCTCCACTCAGGCCAAGTAATCGCTCAGTCGGTCTCAGATCAAAGAAGCAGCATTAATCGGTCTTACAGCAGCTCCTCTTGGGAGAGAAGAAAAAAAAGGATATTAGTGCAAGCCGTGTATCGGCGTTTGAGAGTGCAAATAAGGCTCAAGCACAACCGGGCTGCCACTGATGTTGATGCCATGTACCTACAAATCCATTATCAGCCCCTGACTAGGAGGCAGCGATTTCAGAGCTGTGCGTATATCACCTGAAAATTCAGCAGTCTCACCTGCCTGCCAAGAAAAGAGGGAGGCAGGGAGGGGAGCGGCTGCTTCACGCGCATGTTGGAAAAGGAGCCTGTGAAAGCTGAGTGAGATGCAGGTGATGGGTTTGTTAAAAATAGTTGTGGAGTGAAACGTTGAAAAGGAATAAAATAAAGCAATGACGGAAGATGATTTCTCGTCATTTCCCATTGCCTGCGAGTCATTTGAATAATATGGGCATGGCAGCGGTGAGTAGAACATTCAGGGGATTCATCAAAGCTCTTTGAATTAGGAACAGTTGCCACAGCGTCCAGTAGAATGTAAATAGTGAAAAACTGGAAGAAAATAGTGAAAAACTGGAAGGAAATGAAAAGCGAGTGGGATTGTTTTCAGTGCGTTGCCGCGTTGACCTTTTTAATGCACTGCACAGATCAAAGATGAGTCACCGCTGATGTAAAAATATGCCAGTGAAAGCGCACGGTAGCGGGGGCCTATTTAGGATGAATTTATAAAATGACTGATGCGTAGCATACATGGAACCACAGTCAAACCTGTTGCTGTCAGGGACTAAAAGAAAAAAAAAAACAAGAAGGATGACAACTGGGCCCATGAGGTGTTTGAAAAAACAGTTTTTTGTTAAACTTTTCTCATTTAGCCAAAAGGGTTTTGAATCAGCCCCCATCAAAGCCATCCATCAGTCCATTTCACTTCGACAGATTTCCACTGATACCGCATGTGGTAAAGCAAAGAAAATAGACAGCGAGGAAAGACAACACATTTTTAACGACGACTACCAAAGTGGTCGTCTTCATAAATCATACATCAAGGACTCAGGTGAACGCACAAGAGACGCTTGAAAAAAAAAAAAAGCCTCAATGAAAATGAGAAAAACCTTCAAGATGGTGTTTTAAACAAACACAGTCTGTGCACAGGCAACGTGCCAGGTATCTTTGTAAATTACAATATGCACATTGTTGGAAAGTATTAAGTGAAGCTTGTTCTCATTGTTAAGGAGACGCCTGATTAGACACAGTTATCACTGCTAAAGCGAGAGGGTAACTCCACCACTGATGCACATACATCGTTGTTCACAGTGATCTAAATCAATCTTTTTATATTTGTTTATCTCTGTCTCTTTTCTATTTCCTCTGCAAATTGTTTTGGACTGAATTTTCCACTTACAAAACTATTTACTGACACGACCGCCGAAAGGGGTGGGAGTGTCAGTGACTGTACAAGAAACACCAACACACCGGCATCCAAGTAAACGTTGTCATCAAACCTCAAGGCTCTGAATGATGCATGACTGATATCTAAATGTGTTTATCTCGGGTGCGACATTCACATTAAGATAACGGCGGGCGGAAGGTACTGGCCGTGCAAACAGGAGAGACCAAAACAAGCCCGCCAATAGTTTACAGTGTTGAGGTAAAAAAAAAAAAACAGCTGGACTGACTTGAAAGTCCAGATTAAAAACTAATGAAAAAAACAAACAAAATGAAATAAAAACCTACAAAGGAACTAGATTGTACGATCAGATTAAACCCAGTCAGGCAAAATTGCTTGTCTGGTGTTAACAATTTCTCCCAGGACTTTATACGAGTGCTGAAATTGCTTTTATGGGACTCGAGGGAAGCTTTAGAAATAATTATTATTAAAAAAAAAAAACATCTATAAAAGAATAAAAAAACATACTTAGACTCATTCTAACGTGACAAATTTGAATCCTTTCTTTGCTTGGACAAACGCCTCTTTCAGGGTGGTTCCCCAGACAGAAAAGTTATAGACGAGTTTGTTCTTTGTCAAAGTATTCAGGTCTACGATTCATTGATTGAAGGATCCAATTGCTGTGCACAGAATACAAAGGATGAATGCAATATCCTCGGTGCAAAATTCTATGCATCACTGTGGTGCGCATCGTTTAGCATATCACCGTCACCTGCGAATTGCAGAGCTAGCACGGCAAAACCGGACAGATGTCGCTTTTGTTTTTTCTCCTAGGAGCCTCTCCACCTTGCCAGCAGCCACATCCTTCCATATCACCACATTTTTCTACACCCAGTGTTTGACAGGGTGCTGGAATCTATCCCAGCTGTCCTTGGTGAAGGCGGGGCTCCATCCCGCATGAGTTGCCATTTTATTGAGTCGCACCGAGAGACAATCTCCATCCTCGCTCACATCATAGGAGAATTTAGAGTTGTCAGTCAGCCTAATGAGCGAGTCTTTGCACCGTGGGAGGAGGCCGGAGTACCCGGACAGAACCCACACAGACACAGGGAGAAGGTGCAAAGTCCATGCAGAGAGCCTCCAGGGTGGGAATTGAAAAAGCAACCTTCCTGCTACAAGGCGACAGCGTCAAAACGGCTAAAACAGGAGGCACCTTTATGAAAAAAACCACTGAAAATGGCTCACCGTCACGCTATATCCTGCTATATGGTCAGACTTTAAATAGAACTAAACACTTTCATGAATACTTCTCCTTGAGCTATGTTGACAGAGCGCGCTAGCCAGGAAGACATTGCTCATAATTATGAGAAAAACAAACAAACAAACAAACAAAAACAAAACAAAAGGAAAACTTCCCACTGTGTCTTATTCCCAAGCGTATGCGCACCAAATGTTGAACAGCTAATTAGCAGTGACGCTCGCCTCCTCGCAGACCACTTCTCCGGAAGACATTTGTGTAACAGACAACGATAGCAACTCCGCCGATGTTAGCAATCAGCGGAACACAGATTGCCACTCCAAAACTGCCGTCGGGGAAAGAAAAAGGGCAAGAAATGAGATGCAGTGGAAATAAACACACCTGTCACTTCAAAAGGCAACACAGGATCCAAATCTATTGGATGCAACGCACACATTGCTACTTGATCAATGACGCTTATGCTGAGATGTACAATCACTGTCTTAGCTGACATGCCGCAAGCGCCTAGAGGAAATGATGTGTGCAAGGCTTTGCACGCACATCTCCTTAATTTTTTTTTTTTTTTAGCTCAACACTTGTGTCACCTTGAGCACATTCTCCACCAGACCCCAATTTCTGATTGAAGTGTGAATCGGCAGCCGAGAGAGAAGCAGCGGGAGTAGCAGCAGCAGCAGCAGCGTACATTCGTTTTTCCAGGGGATAATCCCTCGCTGACCAATTGGCTCTTCCTTTTTCCAGGAAAAATTGTTCAACTTCTGTATTCAGATGACGTGCACAGACAGTAAAGAGTGAGATCATTCGTTTCTTGGAAAAGGCAACACGTCTTCACAGGGAAGAAAATTTTTTTACCAAAACTCAACTTCCCTTTTTTTTTTCACATAACAAGAGGATGACAAAGCATTCTACATTCTGGTTAGAGACTCATTTTTGACCTCTGACTTCCAAGAAAACCACTCTATCCTCAAAAGGCTTGACAGCGAATGCCTTTTCGGCGCGGCTGCTGCGAGTTGATAATTCCGCCATACTGCTTCTGGACGGTCGCTATCTTGTAGATGTTGGAGAAGGAAATCAGTTTTGTTTTTCCTGCTCCGGGATTGGCCCCCGACGGAGATTTATTACTCGACTGAGGTGTGAGGGGTCTTTACTAATTCAGTTTGCCTCAATGTCACAGCCAGGAGACTGAAGATGACGGCCTCTCGCGCTGCTCGCCTCATGCCGCAGCCACGGACCAGCAGCCCCCCCAGTTTTTTCAGCCCATTCATTTCAATGGAGCTGCTCTCCCGGCGCATATGCGGTAAGTTCACCATTTTGAAATGGCTTGCTGGTAACCGCCGCATCAGCCAATCAGAACGAGCCAAGCACGAACGACGCCGTGATGTCACAATGTAGCTCTTTTCAGGTGATTTTAAGGCCTTAATAATTATTTCGAAAGATTAAAAGTCCATGACTAAAAAAATCTGTGAAAGAGAGATTTACTACTGATCCGCTTTAGGTCAGAGGTGTCCTGTCAACCATTTTACAGGTATTTCTTTTCATATAGAAGTCTGCCACATGGGTTTTTTGGCAGCAGTACCTCGAGTGGCCACTGGAAAAATAATGGCTGCACAGCCACATTGCCGGTTCTTACAGTACATCGATGCCATGGACGCAGGGTTTTGCGTGCAGTCGGCTGCAGAGCGACCACCAACCTCCTCCCTCTTACAGCCTCCATCCTGCTCTTTGTTTGTGTGTTTGTTTATTTTAATACACACAGGTGTTTTTGCCATTGGATTGCGCGCAGGCTGTGACTTTCGAGCCAACCGCAATGCAAACTTTGATGTCAGCCAGCTCACCCGTCTGTGCCGCTGGGGCCGCTGCATATGCGCCACCTGCAGATGCGCTGCGCCAACACCGTCTCTGATCCCTGCGAGACACAGGTGGCGTCCCGCCATCAACCCCCCCAGCCCCACGGCAGTTTTTCAGGGAAAAGTATCACTGCACGTATTCATGAATGCATCACTGGCAAGATTTAGGCCATTTTAGTGGGGCTGGGAAAGGGTCATGTCGACCTTCTGGAGTTTTAGACGCTTTTTTTCCCCCGTTTGTTTCCATCACTGCACTTTACTGATATAGTGGAAGCAAACACAGGCATCGATTCGTGTGTCTGCTGGAGGGAGTGGGGCGAGTCGGCAGGGCGTTTTGAGCAACCGAGGAAAGGCTCGACCGCGACTGTCATTAAGGGATTGGTAACCTGCCTTTAGCCACCTCCCGTTCCACCGCTTACAGCGCAGTACCCATTAAGTCCATCAGAGGGCTCTTGCCTGTGTTTATAGAAGAGGGGCACAACAACACGGCTGCTAAAGCTGCAAAAGTTGCATGTTTTTGTAAAGTTCAGCGGAGTTCTGGCCGTGGAAGCACCATGGTGTGCATCGGAAGCATGTCGTGGAGACTGCTCATGTGTTTGTGCAGCGCTGCCGTCTGGCTTTTACTTGCACCTCTGATACTTGGCTCCAACCAATTTTTCTTTGATTTCCCTAACACTAGCCTTAACCAAGGGCCATGGTTAGAACAAGAAAGGAAAACAGGTCAAAAATTGCGACAGACCCTGTTCTGTTTGCAAGGAAGCGCAGGCCGAACGGAGACAGCACCTTTATTTGTTTGTGGCGTCGGCCTACGTGCAACAACAACTTCTCTGGAACACATCACTTTTGCTGACGACACTGACGACAGTGCAAAAGCTGACATCAACCGGGAGCAGCACCGCAAGTTCGTCATTCCAAACTCTGATGGCACCCGGTCTGAAGTGCACACCTCTACTGTCAACATGCCACTGATGCAAAACTCACGTGTTACTGCTAGATGCATGTTGTTCAGTTGGATATGTTGGTGGGAGAAAAAAAAACCCACCCCGTTAGCCAGTTCTTTTTTTGTCCCCCAAGGCACAGCGCAATTAGAATCAGATGCGCTGCAGGAGTTCATAACGTGCTCAATTTACCGACAGTTGGCAGAGCTCAAACGGCCAGCGGAGAAAGGGAGCGCTGTAGGATTGTGGAAAATGTGATCTGATTGACTGAAGCGCTCGTAGATAATCAAAAATCTTGCATGCGGGCTAAGAGTTCCTTGGAGGGGAACGGAGCCGTTCATTTTAGGAAAACATTAAAAAGCATTACAGTGTTTGTCATTTCGGGGGAACCGAAATTTGGCACCGGGGCCTCGGTAGGTGCAGGTTATTATTTAAAGTCGCAACCTTTTGCAAAACAAACAAGGTGGGTTTGTGTAGAAATGCTAATGGCTTATAAACAGAGATTCAGGAATAACAGGTCACAGCTGCTCACGGCGTAAAATTGAAAAATAGCGCAACAGCGGTGCATGAATGCATTTTCCAAAAAGCACCGTGTCTCTGTCCTCACTTCTTCAGCGAAACAGATTCTTTTTTTTTTTTTATTTCCCAGGAATGCCACGCTCTGTTAGCTTTGGTCTCACTTTAACGCTAACTTTTCGACCTAACATCCTTTTGTGTTTGCAGAGCTGATTGCTTCTGTGAGTGACCCGCTGCTGAACTTTGGTATTTAACGTGGGCCCGAGTGAAAGGCCTCGTGTCGCTGACCACGAGCAAGGCAAAGTAAATGGATTGAGGTTTAATTACAATCTGGCTGCCGCAGATTCATTAGTATTGTCCCGTTCCTGTTTGCACAACGCAAACGGTGAAGTGCCAGGTTGGCTCGTCACACATATTCTAAGGGTGTTCAGATACATGAGCGAGAAGCCGGAAGGTCAGATGTCCATAACACGTGCAGAAAAACAGAATGCACAGGACTCAACCAAAACAAAGAAAGCGGCCCCCCCGCCATACTCTGACATGGTCTCTTCCACACACCTGTGGCACCTTGGCCTAATTACTGCTCCGTTATCAGGGAGTCTTCAGTCACAGCGCTGTTTGCAACCTTGAGAAGAGCAACTGCAAAACCAGGTAACTGTGAATTGTACAATAAAAACATTGCTGCCACAGCTGGGGTGAACATAAATAAATGTTTGCAAAAAAAAAAAAATAAAAAAAAAAAAAAATAGTGTGAGTTTTGAACTGCAGGTGTAATCATCATGTGCTGTGCTCGAGGACGACATCTTTAACACTGCCTTGAAAAAGTGCTGCCCGGGCTAAACTTTGCAGCCATTTTATACTCTGCACTCCGTGTATTGACTATCTGCCTCTGGACTATGCTCCTGCTCTTGCCGGGTACGGTTTCAGGATTCTAAATTGCGGCAGGAAGGAAAGTTTTAACAAGGAAATGGCGAAAACCCAGCAATTCAATTAGCAGATGATTGGATTGACAGAGTTTCAAGATGGGAAGAGTCACCTTCTCTGTCAGACTGCAGTAAGAAAGGGTGATGAGAGGAAGCTGGGAAAAAAGCAGCTTGGCATACATAATCCCAAAATGTCAATTTGTCCAAAATTCATTCAGCGTATCAGCCATTGAGAAAAATTAACCCCAGTACACATTTCTTGGATTAAGGATAAAGGATAAAATTGCTTTGGCCTCACCCCTAGTTTTGTTTTGCTCCTTATTGTCCAGCACCCATCTTTATTTATGTTTTTTCAAATATACTTTTCACAGTGGGCTTTCACTCACTTAATTTTGGGAACACGTTTCCATTGGGCTTCCGTTGATCATCACGCACCTGTTAAAGGGCACCATTATTTTTGGTACTGCCGCGCTGTGCTGCAGAGGCTTCAACCAGAGGGCAGGGCGGAGCAAGTGCTGCTTGAAACAAAAGCATTTATTTTTACACCTGAAAAGCCCAATTAGAAAAGGCAGCTGAAGTGAAAGGGGAGATGAGTTTTGCATGTGGTGCAGTGTTACACCAAGGTTGCCTCACATCATGAAATTCCACTCCCCCCAAAAAAAACCAAACATGCAAGAATGTCACTTGGTGACTCCAAATTGAGTATTGTAGATGGTTGAGGGTCTCTTTGCGTTGGCTCTTTGATATAGCCATTTGTCCAAGGTGCATGTTGCCTTCGCCCGTAGATGCCCAGTAGCCTCCTGTAACACTTGGTGTGGAATAAGTGGTGATAGAAAATTAATGGATATGAATTTGAAAAGCAGTTTGCAGTAAAACTACAAACGTTCAGGGCCATAGTCGTGGTTGGCAATGTCGCCTCGCAGCGAGAAGGTTGTAGGCTGGATCCTTGGGCCTTTCTCTCCAGGTATTCCAGCGTCTTCCCACAGTTGAAAAAAGTGCATTTGAGGAGAACTTGGGGCAGCAAACGGTCGTTTGTCTTTTTAAGCGGCGCTGCGTTAAACCCTGACTGCCTGCTGGCGAAGTGCAGCGAATGAATGAAGGAATACAAACGTAAGCCTTGTCAATTGAAGAAACTCCACATAAAGGGGGGGAAAAACCCCTCTGAATGTGCTGGGGGAAAAAAAAATCTTATGAGTTTTGGACAAATGATGGATGACTGTGCCAAGGTGAGGTGACTCCATCTTGAAACTGCCGACTCGACAGGACAACTTCATTTTCTCGTTTGAACCTTTTCTATAGTCAGAGTTCAGAGAACTTTAAAGGGTTTTAATGTGTATTTGCTCTCTACAAATCAACATTCTGACTAATGTCCAAATTTGGACAATCTGCATGATTTGCCACGTGAAGTGCCCATCACATCTTGAGATGTCGCACGTCACAGCAGCAATGTTCTTTCTGTGCACAGGGACTTCGGAGGGCTTGACGGCAGCCTCTTGACTCCGCAGGACGCATTCCACGGAATCAACTTATTCAGCGAGCGCCGCCCGACACGGTGACTGGCGGCGTGAGGGGGGTGGCGGGGAGGCAGCGGCCGACTCTGCTGACGTCTTTCGGAAAAAAAAAAAGGAGGGGAACTTCGGTGGACTGTCGGGATCTTCTCCTCCTCGCCGGCTGCCGCGCACCTGACCAATCGCCTGTGTGCGTTGTGTGACAGCCTCATTTTGAATGCGCCGATGCTCTCTGTGGTTCGATGTGCCACAGTAGTAGCTGGTGTCTCCGCGTGAGTGAGTGAGTGAGTGAGTGAGCGTGCGTGCGTGTCGGTGTGAATGTGCGCTCCTGGAATAGGAGCCAGAGGAAGACGGAGGAGGAGGAGGAGGAGGAGGAGGAGGAGAAGGTGGACAGATAGAGGCGGGATCATCGCTCTGCTCCGGGGTGAAGCGGTTAGATAGCCTGCGAGGGATCGATCAGCACTTCTCGCGCCCTCTGTGGATCGGACCTGGGGGGTGTGTGTCCGCGTGCGTGTGCTTCTGACCAGTGGATGTGATGCCCATATATATCATCGACCGCAAATTGACCGACACATCTGGTAAGTCGGTCACGTTTCCGCGAGCGCTTTCTCGCGCCGCCGCCGTGCCGTACGCACGCGCCGCTCGCCTCTGTGTGTGTGTGTGTGTGTGTGTGTGTGTGTGTGTGTGTGTGTGTGTGTGTGAACGCGCGCGAGTGCGAGAAGGTGCAGCATGCACGAGTTGACCATGCCAGCCAGTCCCCCTCAGCCCCCACCCCGCCCCTCAGCTCTTTCGGATTCCCGGCGTGCAACAGGAGATGGAGAGTGACACGAATCTCAGCGCGTCTCACTTGTCATCCGTCTATGTGCACTGCAGCCGAGCGTCGGGGATCACAGTGTGGTTTGGCTGTGGTGGTGCTGTTGGGTTTGAACACCTTGTCGTTGTTGCTGTTGGTTGATAGATCAGATACCCACCACCACCACCACCAGAACCCAGTGGTTGTGACCCTTCTGGTGTCCTGGGATTGTCTAAAATTCTAAAGTTATGTCCCCGCTCAAATAAATTCAGCTTAGGACCGCATCTCCTGCAGGGGATCGAGTGGCTCCCTCAGAGTGGTTCCTGAAGGTAACTGACCCCAAAACACACACACACACACACACACACCCTGACCCCCTCGTCCCCAATGCAGCTATAGGACCACTGTTGAAAATCATGTCCCAGAGACGGTGTTATTTTAAGTTGAAGTAGGCCACATTCCTCCCCTTCTTCAAACTCAATTACGGACGTGACACTTTCATGGCTCGTATTCATGTAGGTTGTAAAAAAAAAAAAAAAAAAAAGTGTGTGAGTGCATTGCAGGAGTGTTTTTTAGGCGTCATGGTGAATGATGGGTTTAATTTTGGGGGTGGGGTGGGAGGTGACGACTGAGACGTCATGGCAACTTTTCCAAGTGTTTTGTGTACATCACGATGGAAACAGTCTGGGCTGGTCCAGGGTTGTTGTTTAGGTTTGTTGTTGAAGCTTTTTTGCTGCTGCAGCTTCTGATGATGAACTCTGAGTGCATTAAAATGAGAAGCTCTGTTGCCATTTGCCAAGGCCTTCCGGTTCAAACCTCGTGATCCACTGCAAGTGTCAGCAGTAGGGGGGACTGTGGCTGCGAGGGCGCTTGCCGCCTGTAAAGCCAAGTTAGGTGGGGGAGAGAGCAGGAAATGTGTCCGGAGGACGAGGCGATTTAAACGCATCACGCCTCGCGCACGCTGAGCGGGAGTCGCCGAGGATTTAGGACTCGTCGGTGTTCCACTCTGTTTTTACTGCTCTCTCTCACTCTCTCCCAACAAGCCTCGGACGACCCCCGCCCCCCACGTCTCATTTTGAACATTCCTCCACTCGCTCTTTATGTCCCACTTTCCCTTTAAATACATACGCAGGCGTTTCATTTCGTCGCAACGTGCCGGGGATCATAGTAAATAAATACTCCGCGGGCCCGGCGCGCGGACCCGTGCAGCAGGTTTTATTGGGCTCGCGGGACTGAACGTCGCGCAGATGGCTTTTTTCCCTCTCCTCCCCGCTGAGAACATTAAAAATAATAAAATACACATGTCGGAAGTTTGCGCGCTCGTCCCGCGGCGAGGAGGCGCAGGGATAAATCTACAAACTCCGGCCATTTCTCACCGCTTCCGTCCTCTCGTTCCTCCTCTCCCGCCTTTCCTGCCACCGTCGTCTTCTCTTAAATCTCACGACGTGCACTGCCAGCCTCGCGCCCCCGTGGTGAATTTTCCGCGGAGCAGCTTGTTGGGACCTGCGGTCGCATGTGCGCACAGCGCTTAGCAGGCCAATTATCTAAGGCCCAGATAATGACTGTAAACACAGGAGGGAGTTTACTGTACTTGTGGACCATTGTTTGGTCATGACGAGGGCTGGTGACGTTCGCCAGCAGGACCGCGGCTGTGATGAGTGCACGCGGACGTGCAGCGCGTGTGTTCGGCAGGGAGCTGCGGAGACTTTGTCCTTGGGGTCGGGCCGCGCTCGTCTCGTCTCATCTCACTCCAGCCAGTGAGTGAGATTCAGAGAGACCCACCCATCTCGCACAGGCGCTTCCTGCCTTATTAAAGTGTGTGCGAGAGCATGACAGTAGACCAGTGAGTGTGTGTGTGTGTGTGTGTGTGTGTGTGTGTTTGAGTGAGTGAGTGAGTGTGTCTAGCCAGGAGGGGGGATTAAGGCTTAATTGGCTGGAGAGATAGACTTGCCTACTTGTTACATGAACTTTGTAAAGTTCTCACTCGGCCCCTCGAGAGGAGAGCGGCCGCGTTGAGTGAGGAGCGCAGGAAAAAGGTCTTCCTCCCCCCCGCCCCCCCCTCTGCTTCCCCTCAGAAGTCGTTTATTTTTTTTTTTTTTTTTTGTTGTTTGTGTTTTGTCCGCAGTGTGCAGGCCACCAGAGGGTAAGAACGATCATTGCTTCACCTTCTAGAAAAATGGGTTAAAAACGATCTCTATCTCCTCTCCCGCATGTGTCTTTTGTCTCTCACAGCCCTGTGTGTTTCTCGCGCTTTCAGTGACAAAATGCGCTCGGTTACCTTTTACACTGTTGCTGTCAAAACTGATGGGAAACTTTTGGATTTCCCCCTGTTTCAAATTTCCATGCATTTAAAGGAGCCCCAGAGGGGCAGACCGTTGGCATTTGTGCTCGGTGGAAAAGATTGTAATATTCAGTGCTTTGAATTGTAACTGACAGGGTTTAAACTATGCATTTAAGGTACTGTTTTTTTTTGTTTGTTTGAAGCCAAAGGCGCATTATTTTTTCGACTGTTAAAACTGTCGTGCTACTTTGAGTCTTTAAAAAAAAACATACCATTGATAACGGCTATTAGGTTGGCATTCTAAATGGGCAGGTGGAACTGAAGGATACTTCATTTTTTTTTTTTTTTCAAACATCATAGATGGCTGCCATAAAACAAAGGCAGCATATGCCAGTGTAGGTCAGCCAGTCCAGTACCCCACTGACCTCCTCCTGCCACTGAAATACAATACAGGCTGTTGCTTATGTGCGCCGCAGCATCGTGAGCACAATCATAAAACCAAACATCCCCTGCCTTACATGTGCCGTGTCGGCGAGCCGGCCGCACGTGTTGACCCTCCCAGGTGAATGTGCTTGCTCGCAATTGTTTTAGATTCTCGGATGCGTGCCAGTGATCATTGCCTGCGATGTGTGGGCGGCAGGGAATGAAAGACATTAAATTGCCACGCTGGCCTTTAGTTGACTTGGTCGGGGTCAGATAAACAAACGCCGCCGCCGCCGCTCTCTGGTGGCTGTTGCTTCCTCGTTCGGTCATGTTGAGCTGCGCACAAAGCCGGGATGTGAAAAGTGAAAAGTGTTTGCCACCATAAGCAGGAGCTTTGAAAACAAAGAAAGTGGAAAGCATAAAAAAAAACTGCAACATCATATTTTTTAGTTTTGAAAAGCCTGTTAGTAGCTCTGATGTTTGAGAAAAACTGCTTCTGAAAAATTAATTTTCCGTCTTGGTGACTGAGGAGGATAAAATAATCCGAGCCGGTTTGCGTTTTACTTTTCCTCATAAAAATAAATAAAAGAAACAAACTTGCAACCTGCCTGCTGCTTCCCTTCTAATGTGCCTGCCTCTGCCCAAGAGGCTGATGCGGCAAACGTGCCTGAATTCGCGCCATTTTTCTCTGACTGGGGCTTTTCAATGCACTGATAAAGGGAAACAATTTAACATTCCTCTTCATTCTCAAGGACGAAAAACAGCATTATCTGCTTCACTGATTATTTGTACTCATTTATCAGCCCATTACATTTAAAAAAAAAAAAAAAAAAAAAAGACCTCTTTGAACAGATCTAGATGAATAGGAACAAGGATGGTTGACCCCACTTTTAGTTCAAGGTAATATTCACATTCAGCTTTAATAATGTTTTGTTTTTTGGTTCGCTCATGACTCTGAAAACCACGGTGACAAATGTGAAATAATCTCGCGACCGCCAGAGCGACTGTCTCTCTCTGAGTCGACGTCCCCGTTTGCGCTCCTCAGGTGAGCTGACAGGCCTGCATCTAGCGCCTGAAGGAAGAGACCCGAGAATGACGGAGACAACCGCGCCCAAGTCGGCCAAGAAGCCACGCTGGACCTCCCTGGAGATCTGCCTCATCGCCATTGTCTCCTTGCTTTTCATCATCATCGTCGCTCTCGTCATCCTCTTCGCCACACAGAAGACAGGTGAGTGCTGCTGATGAAAGGACCCCGGGGTGGGAGTGGGGTGGGGTGGATTGAAGAGCGTCAACGCTGAGTCCAACGGGGTTTTTTTTTTCTTTTTTTCTCTGCGAGAGCCTCCTCGGTCGGAGGAAACGGCATCCTGTGATCAAAACGCTATTTTTAGGAGCCACTCAGCGTGGAAGGCGCGCTTTTGTTTTTCCTGAGCGCCACAATGCTGAGTGAACCCGCTCCGTGCACACATGCAATTGGCCATCAGTCCCAGGCCCGGTTCTTGGTTAATGGTAGGCGTGGAGTGGCGTGCCGAGGAGGAGCTTTTTTGTTCAGGTGGTTGGAAGACGCTTTTAAAGCAGAGTGCAAAAGTACAACCACTTAGCCGGAAAGAAGAATGCTGTGTTTGCGAGGATCCTTCAAAGAGTTCGCTTTGTTGGCGGGGATCTCGTCAAATGGCGAGTGCTGCACAGTGCGATCCATTAATTCTCACCTTTCGCACGTTTTACAGCTTGCCGTAAATGTGAAATATGACCTTTTTTTTATCAATTAATTTGTTGTTGTTGTTGAAAGGATCCATTGGAGCCTGACCGGGATCAGCAGGGTTGTCTAATTATTAGCGTCTTTCGCCTTGCTTCGTAAGCTTTTCCTGCTTAAAATTACTGAAGCAGCACATATCTTGAGTAGTGTGTTTACGACGTTGTCCTACATGTTTGTTTTTTGTTTGTTTTTGTTTTTAAATCAATCATCGACAAACCAAGCAATAACAGATGAGCCTGATGTGAGGAAGTGCCAAAGACCAGTTTGGCATCATTATGGGCAACAATCTGAGAAGCCAAGGTTGGAGTATGTGGATTAATTTTTGACAACAGAGTCGTGACATTTCGTGGGTCAGGCTGATGGAAAAATAGATGATGAAAAGCCATTTTTTTTAAAAAAAAGAGTAACTGCCTCTTGCAAAAATTATTGAGGGAAAAAACAGTTAAATTGGGCCGAATTGGTCAGCGTCTGACTTTTAATGTGGCCTCACAGGATGTCAGGCGGTGATTTCTTTGGAGATAACTTCCTGATTATAACTAAAAGATTTAAAACTTAAATTCCTGCAGTGGAAATCGATACTGTTAAGTCCTCATCAACGCAATGTGCGATTATTCTTTTCTGGGTTCCTGTGATGGATGAATGTGTGAGCTGCCATGTCAGGAAATAAAAAAACAAGCCTGTGTAACGGCTTCGTGTGCGTCTGCCTGCGACTGTTTTTTTTCTTTCGAGGGCCTAACTTGCATTCTCAGTCTGTGCGTTGACATGCGACGCCCCAAGCTGGTCACATCAGGGCATAAATCACTGGTTCCCCGTGCGGCGAGCCCTGCGTTTTAAGTGCCGGATTGAGGTTTAACAGAGAGGTTTGCGCCTAATTATTCCCTGCAGAGTGGAGGCCGCATTCTTAAGCAGTTTAGGAAAAGTGGCTGAAAGACGGGGGGGGGGGCGAAAAGGGAAAGAGGGTGGAGGAAATTAGGATTTGACGGTATGACTAATGACTTCCAAAATAATCCCACTGAGTAATGATTTGTTTTGCCATTTCCTGTAGATGAAATCTGCACCACGGCCGACTGCACACGGTCAGGTAAGCTCCGCGCCTCGCTTTTCTTTCCTTATTGTCTCATGCCTCACAAAAATTTAATTGTTTTCAAAGACGGACAGAATTGGGAGGTTGGTGGTGGTGGTGGTGGTGGGGGGGTGGGCGGCGGCAGAGATTGCTGCAGAGGTGGATTGATTTAAGACACACTAGCAGATGCAAATGTACTTTCCCCCCCACTGTGAAAGCCCCCCCCCCCCCCCGCCCCCCCGTCTCCCGCTCGGCCCGAAACTCTCAATAAACGGAGCAGGAGAGACGGCGGCAACGTGTTGCGGAGGATTATTGTTTTTTTTTGGATCAGCTCTGAGAGGCGGCGGAGGAGGAGTTGGGGAAATTCTAAACAGACATCAAGCAGGCGTCCGCAGCTTGGGCAATTCCGTCCACGTTGCCAGCACGAGTCAACACGGCTATGTTTTCGAGTCTGGCTTCTAGGTATTTGGCCACGCGTTGTTTTTTTGCTAAGAGCGATTTCACTTTTCCGGACATAGAAGAATAGCGATGACCCAAGCCGTGTGCTAACACTTCAGTATTCCTGCCGTCCAGACGCTGCTGATCAATCAAAGAACATTTCAACGGAAAACATTCTATTTTCCTGAAGTACCGGCATCTAAATCAAAATTTCCCATCTTGAAGCATATGCTAATTCCCCTTCCGTTCAGATTTATTTGGGAAACTAATGTCCCAATTCAGTCACTCACTTGACAGGCAGCCTCATCACGACACATCTCTTAGCAGCCTCATGTAATTTAATTGCGGCTAAAAAAAAAAGACACATTTGCCAGCCCTAATGCAGAGTTGCACCCAGTTGCAGCCACTGTGATAAAACGAAGTAATCACGTGTTCCAGAATTCTTTTCATGTTTTAATGGCAGAATTTGCATGATTTTATTTTCCATTTTATTTTTTTTTCGCCCCGAAAGTTTATTCCGTCGTAGCCGTGAGCTTCTTTTTCTTGGTGAGCATCAAAAGCCTTTTGAAGCTCAGCAGTGCGCCCATATTTGGTCATTAATGCGCATTTTATTAAGTAGAGATACAGGAATTCCATTTTAAATTACCTCTGTTTACTGGACAATAGCATCTGCCTGTTGTTCTCAAACACACTCTTGCTACTTGCTGCACCAAATTCCTGTAATTGCCATGGAGGATTTAAAGCAGTTTTATGCAGATTTTCAAAATCCTTTTCATAATTCACCGACTTCTAATGGAAAGAGTGGCACCATTTGCATTGACACACATGAATTTCATTTGCCTCTTGCCTGTCTATACTGAACTAGCTTCCTGTTAGCGTGTTTAGTAATGGCAACAAAGAACAAAAAAAAAAGATCCGAGTGTTAGATTTTGGAGGTGTAGTCTAGTCAGAGGGTGCTGGGCAGGCAAACCAGTTATGTAGTCCTATACGTTGTCAGCGGGGTGCGCCATCAGTGGCAGGGGTGCCATATCTTTTGATACAATTCAGTGAATCGTAGCAATGTTTTGAAGCCACAGTCGGGGGATGAAATCTAATCTGAGTTCCAGAGATACATTGCAGATATTTCCTTTTTTTTTTCCACGACTACCAGCTGTAAACACTCGTCCAGCTCTCAATACACAAGATAAACCACATCCTTCAAAATGACTGATGACTTCAAAAAAAAGTCTTTGATATTTTTTCCGTGGCCCACTGTTCACCCTCCGTTGTCTGTGCAGCGTCTCGCCTCATTGAGAACATGGACTCCAGCGTGGACCCCTGCGACAACTTCTACCAGTACGCCTGTGGGGGTTGGCTGAAGAAGAACATCATCCCCGAGACCAGCTCCCGGCACAACACCTTCGACATCTTGCGGGACGAGCTGGAGGTTATACTGAAAGGTCAGACGCCGCTCAGCAGAACGCAGCTCTGACGAGACCGACCGGCCGTGAAAGACACAGGAACCTCTATTTATCCTCTTTTTTTTTTTCTTTTCTTTTTTTTGAACTAACTGGGTTGTAGCAGCCCAGATCTGTCAGTTGAAAGCATTTTGCTCCGGAAGAGAACTAGGAACAGCTTGATATCGCTGCTTGAGAATATGAGGTCTGTCCGTTGGGGAGCGCAGCTCTAGATATCTCAGATGCCATGGGAGTTTGGCACCGTGTGAGCCCGGGGTTTGTCAACAGCGCCGGCGTTGGCGGCGCGGGTATCTCTTGCGTGCGTGCGTGCTCGGGTGCGGATATTTGGTTTCCAGGCTGCCTTTCCGAAAGACGTCAAAGCCGCAGTTATGGAAGAAATCTTAATGGCCGGTTCATGTCCGCGTGCTTGTCTCAGGTGTTTCTCAGAGCTTTTAGCAAGCGCCCGCGTCGTTCTAAAAGTGTCCTTGCGGTATGGTTGATACGAAGAGGGTCGAGTTACACTGCCGGTGTGCCAGTGCGTGAGTCAGTGCCTGCGAGTGCGCGTGCGTGTATGTGTGTGTCTCCATATGTCACTTCAAGTAAGTCCGGCCTGTCGCAGGGTGCTCAATTTCCAGGGGACGCAAACTTTTTCACAGACGACTAAAAAGTCGTCATCAGCCATAAATTTACATTTCTTAACGGTTCCATCCACTTTAAGGACGGCCGCCGGGATTGGCCGTGGCGGACGGCGGCGTGGGGGGGAGGGAGATTGATGGAGGGAAGAAAAAAAAAAAAATAACAGGCCTGTCTCTTGAAGATTATTTGCAACGGCCTCGATCACTTTATCTGTCCAATCTTGATGAAATGGCATGCAGGGGAAATTGTTTTTGTCCGGCGGATTTGTTGCTCTTGTACTATCTCCCCTTGCCTTGTTCTCTGACCATAAAAAAGATGATTTTTCATAAAGATAAACATCCAGGTGGGTGGGATATTTGATTTTTTCCCCGTAATTTAATCCATGATTAATACGGCAGATAAATTGACCGTCAACACTTCTCAACCGCTCGCACACCCTTTACAAAAACTTAACGCAACATTAGAGATTTTAATGATGTTAAAGTTCAAGCTAGTGCTTCATCTTGCGCCGCAGCAAATTCTTTAGCTCTGAGAATTGCAACTTTGAACATGAGCCCCCTACCCGGCGTACTGCTTAAACCAGTTCAGCATCAAGATGTGAGAGCTCCAAATCATTCATTCATTCATTCATTCATCTTCTATACCCGCTTATTCCTATTCAGGGTCACGGGGGTCTGCTGGAGCCTATCCCAGCTGTCTTAGGGCGAAGGCAGGGTACACCCTGGACAAGTCGCCAGTTCATCGCAGGGCGCTCCAAATCATGTTTTGGCAAAAGCAACGTTTCATTTAAAAATAAATAATTAAAAAATTCAATCATCCCAGTTTTCTGAACAGCACACGAACGCAACCGGAGTGCGAGTTTCTGACCCGAAAGGTGATCAGCCTCAAACCTCATCCATAGAGCCGCCGATTAAAGCCAACCGTCCACTGGAGTATGGAGTTGAAGTTGCTTCCTGATGACAGAGTTGTGCTTGCGTTGATCACCGTCCACCACGTCCAAAGAATGTCATTCAAAATTAAACAGATTGAATGAACAATTCCCTGCGGTTTGGAGTATACTGCTGTGTCAAATTAGTTGTCCAAAAACAAGGTTTCTAAAGACCTTCTTTTTTTGTAAGGGGACTAATGGCCCATCTGCTTCACTCTGCTCGGCTGCTTCCTCCACCACTCACCATGGCTGTCTTAACAGCCATAAAAATCACACACGGGGGGTGAAGGAAAAAAAACAAACAGTGCTCAGCAAGGGCTCATTTAGGGCTTTTTGTTATTGTGTGTGCATTTACGCACATAGCGTGTCGGCGTCTGTTTTTGCTCCCCCTGCGCGTCTGCGTGTGTGGCGCAGTTTAACACTGTTAGTTTTGTATCTTTCAGAGACCTTGGAGTCCCAGTCACACACACATACAGTGTATATATATATATATATATATATATATATATATATATCCCTGCCTGAAAACGGAGTGAAGAATGTCAGTGACGTTGAAACTAAATTAACCAACAAAAAAAAAAAAATCAGAAAATCAATTTTTCCAATTGTGCAACAATTTGAATCACCATCTCCCCCCAACTGTGGTTGTTGTGCTCATTCCATCAGGGTTTCTGGCTCTGTGTTGGTGTTTCCAACTACACACACACACACACACTTGAGCAGAGTTACACTTTCGGAGTTACACTTTCTCCCACCGCTAATGCCTAGCGTGTCGAGCTTGTGGCTCCCGCGGCGGGAAGCCACGGCAGACTTGTGACCTTTGACCCCAGAGGTGACATCAAACATGCAACCTCTGACTCGGCGGCTGCCTGCTGCCGCCCCCGCTTGGATGTTGCCGCTCCGCTGATGGACAGATCCCCTTCCCGTCAACGCCTCAGGGGGCCTGAAAACACCTGGACAGCGCTGCGCTCGAGGCGGCGAGTCGGCAGTAAAACCGAAGGGGTCGAGGCACGTGCGCGCGCGGTTGTGTGCGTTGCTTGTAAATGCCCGGCACAGTTTCTCCGCCACATGCAAAAGGCCATCGATGATTCATTATGAGGATGCGTGTGCGTGACTCTGCCTTTGTGCGTAAACTGATTAATCTCCAAATTGATCTTGAGTGTTTTTAATTACTTGAGTGCGTCAGGAAGAGGAAGTGAAGTGCAGCCGGCAGAGAATGAAAAAAATAAATAAATAAGAGGAGGAATACAATTGAGAAGAAGCAAACAGATCGGCAGTACAGGGGACTGCTGCGCGCAGGAGCTAATCTGAGCAAACACCTTTGAGGATGGTTCAGGAAGTGCGACCCCAGCGCGCCCATTTCTCCTGCATATGTTTCCCCATCTGTGCAATGCGCGCTTGTGCCCGTCGCGTTTATTATTGCGGGCGCAGCCGTCGCTTCTTTACGTGAGGTGACTCCGGGTCCAAGTATCGCTGCGCGGAGACGACGCTCGCGGGAGGCGCGCAACCTGTGAGGCGGCTTATGTTTCTTGCAGAATTTATGACGGCCCACAGGGCCAGAGCGCGTCCGTGACGTCAGAGAAATGCTGAGATGAACGATGTTGAGCCGTTTATGACGGGGCTGCCCAGTGTGGGCCCCGGTATTGGCTTCCATTTAGCAAACCAGATGTTTCTGACTAAAGACTGAAATGGGCTTTAAAGAGCGAAGGAGAGCGAGCGAAAATTGGCGCGGTTTACGCTTGAATCAATGTTTTATTTATGAGTAAGTAAATGTTCTACGAGTATTCCATTTTATTTTGAGCATGGCGGCCAGAAACATGATTCAAGGCAGTTTGGATACCTGGCTCCGTACAGTTTGTACCTTATGGCAGCGTGTACATGTAGCCCTGTACACCCGATGAATTGCCTTATAGTGTGGAGTCAGTGGGAAGAGGTATTGATGGGATAGCAAAGGTAACTGAGAAAAATGAAATGAATTTTTTTTCAATACTTTGAGTCTCGCTCTCTCTCTGTGGCTGTATGTATTGCAACCCAGAACCACTCAACTTCTGTTTTGCTGCGATGAACAGGCGGGTACTGCTGCAGGCTATCCTTGCAAACCGTGAAGAAAAAAAAAAAAAAAATACAGGAAGTAGCAGCAAGCCCAGATGTTGCCACAGAGATTTGTATGGATGTTGCAGCGGCAGCAGCACTTTTTTATTCAGAACTTAATGGCGTTTTCACATTAATGAGAACACTGAGGAACTCTGAGGGCTTTCTGGGTGGAAAAGATGTTTTTCACTTTACTCCCTGCCGACTTTGGCAAGTGTTCAGTGAAACACTGCGGCACATTGCGGCTCCGCTTTTGTGCAGTGATGTCAAATCTGTCCACTCTTGCAACCAAGTGCTGTTGACTGATTCGAAGAAAGCGCGATTGGTCCGACTGAACGTGATGGAAAATGTTTGCCCAACCAACCGCCTCGCCTTTCCGAATGTTTCTCAGCAGATGCATCGGTCAAATAAATCCTGCAGAGTTGGGAACTTTCCACCTGGCCTACTGGGTAATAGATGCAGGTTATAGTGCTTTAGCAAGCGGTTTTGGTTCTTATCCTTCGAGGAGTAATGGCTGACATTCCTCCTCCAAGAAAAACATATCTGTACGTCGGACCCTTCCTGCGATAAACAAAGCAAACATGCTGTCGGTCAGCTGATGCTGAATGGAATGGTTTATTCATACGACCCCTCTGATATCACGATTCCCTTGAGAACCGTTGCGCAACACCATAAATAGCACGTTTTGTATAAACATATCAAATAAAGATAACAGTCCAAAGGTTGGCAGCCAAGTAAAATGATATTAATATTAATGCAGCAATCGCGAGCCAACAAAAACTCAAACATGTTGCCCGAGCCAGGATGCTTGTGAATAAGAGGATTGACTGCGGACCTCCAGGGTAATTATCTCTACTTTAAGTCGGCGCTACTAATGTGCACTTGATAAAAACAAACCAAAACAAAAATATTTGGGAGAGTACAGTTTAACAAAGTGGTACAAGTGCCATCAGGGAGGGACAAAGAAATGATCTTGACGCTGGTCCCACGAGCAGCGTAGTGGCGCCTGTGTGTTCTTGAGGCTTCAAAGTTTCCAAGAACACACAAATGACAAGAGGGTACCGAAGGGAATAAAAAGTTTTTCACCTTGGGGTAAAAAATAATTATGTGGGAAAATTATTACAGTCTGCTAATTCTTATAATTGAAAGAAAAATGTGAATAATTTCTTTAATTAATAACGATTTTTTAAAAAAGTAGTCCCAACTGATCCCTGCAATCGCCGCGGCTGACTATGGGCTTATATTGACGGTGTACTTCCACGCGACTTTAAACGAGCGTCTGATAGTAAGCGTTCATTAAAAACCATGCCAGCCTCCAGCGGCGCGCGATGCAAAGGAGGGGAGCGATCTAAAAAAACATTCTCCTCCAGCATCACGCTGAGCAGTTTGGTTTAAATTTACGGGCCGTCTCAAAGGAATGTCAGGTGGCAGCAAGTCCGTTTTTCAAATAAATCCAGTCATGCACATTGCGACGTAAAAAGCGAGGGGGGGGATGCATGTGTTCGAGAGCAAAAACACAAAGAGGAGTTTTGAGGCTAATCCCCTGCTATGGCTAAACATTAGCGCCAGGCAGTCGGTAATCCAATCACACACACATGATCTGTGCCCTTTCGCAGGAGGCGCCCTCTGAAGGGGTCCCCATTTCTAGTCTTCATTAAGATTACATGAGCACATAAATAGTGCACACGTGGTAATTAGAAAATGGGCGGATTAAAGATGTGAAAAGGGTAGAGAGAGGCTGATGTCGAACGCGAAGGAGAGGAGAGCTGATTAGAAATGACGAGCGGTGCCGTTTCATGTGGAGAAAAATAACAACGGATTGGACGGAGCGAGGTTTGATGGTAAAGTGGGTTTTCATTAATAATGGAATGGCGGAAGGGGCGACGGTAATACGGCGTGACAACTGAAGTAATTGGCGATTACACAAAGGGACAGCTCGCGTCTGGAATGGCGGCTGTAAACCTTCCTGATTGCGAGCTGGCTGCCGCTCAGTCACGTAGCAGGAGAAGAAAAGTCGCGCTCTTCTTCATCGTTATCTTTTGATCCCAACTCGTGGCGATGTGAGTGATGGCTTGTTGGTCTCGGGGGAGAGTTTCCCGTCAGCCCGCCGCGCAATTTAAGACCTGCCTGCCTCCACGTATTGATCCAGACATGTTCAAAATGACAGTGCGTCTGTGGCTCCCGATGCAACATTCATGCGAAATAAGTTTCCAGCTGATGTGTCATTCAGACGACGTCAAGCCGGAAGTTCCAGGATTTCCTGCTTGGTTTGCTTTCCTCCTGGGAGCAGGGGGGGCAGGAAAGATGAATGATGCTCTTCAAAAACTGAACCCATAATTAAACAACTTAGCAACTGCGCTTTTATTGTGGATGAACGAGACGTGATTCATATTAAGTGAACTTTTGATAAGCTGGCATGCAAATTGAATTGGCCTTAAAAGATTTGTGTTGTTAAGAGGTGCAGGCCGCTGTGGGTAATGATGGATGTGAGCTGCATCGGCCTAAATCATCTCTTGGCAGGAAAGGGTACAAAATAAAGTGAGTAAATATTGAAATTTGATATCAAGGATGCATCACTGGGCTTTTGTCCCATGAGAACACGAGTCGGTAACCACTTTAAAAGCCTCATATGATGCAAAATTCCTTTTACCAAATCTTTCAAAAATGTGTCTCTCGGCTGTCTATGAACTCCCAGACGTGAAAAAAGTCCAAGTTGTCTATTGCTTGCGCCACTTTTCAGAAAGTGAGTACTCATACATATAATTTAGGGATTCGGGCTTCTGTGATCTCACAACAGCCGCTGATGCCTCACAGAAAGAACTCCTCAGTTTGTCACAGCACTCTGTTTTTTTGTGTTTAGTTTAGCAGGAAGCTAAAACTGATGGCTATGCAGGAAGGCTTGTTGTTGTTCTTTAGATTAGATTTTCAGGTCATTGTGTGCGGCTCGGTCACTGAAGTCCAACATGGTAAATACAAATTTTTGGAAATGCCTGTAATACGGGGCTTTAGCAAATTTACAATAATTGCAGAAAAGAACAGTATCCGATTTGTTTGGCCCAGTATTGTCGGCAAAAAAACAGGCCTATAATTTAATTCGCTCCCCAGGAACATAATGAGCGTCTTATGCAATGTAGAGACATGCATTTTATGCAAACAAACAAATCCTCCAAATATGTAAGTGTTGGAAACCCAAAGTCACCAACCCACAAACAGTATTTTGGCTCAACGCAGTAATGTGCACTACAAGTCTAAAACGTGCATTACATAATGATGTTATGTATTACCTAATTGATGTTATCTTATGAATCACTTAGATTTTTTTTTTTACTAGCATTTTTAAGCTCATAATAACAAAAGGTCAAAAAAAACATTTTTTTCCCCCCACATTTGCATGCAAAGAAAATGTCTCATGCTTTAAATTTCTTTACAAACATGAATCATTGCTATCAACAGGCATATGGAAAACAGTTGTAGTTCCGGTGTCCCAGGGCGAGAACAAACTGTCATTCCTGAATGAAAAATATGTCCTACATTAAAAACATTTGTGATTATTCCCTTTGGGTCTCGCACCACATTTTCCTTCGTCTAGGCTGTTTCTGTTTTTGTTTTTGTGCGGGAACCGTGACCAGCGCTGTCTCCTATAAAGCGAAAAGAGAATTTGAGGATGTAAAGAGGCAGAAAAAGAAGCCGTGAAGGAGACGGAGGCTGGCGGCATGCAAGATGCTTTCTGCCCTCCTCCCTGATGCTGGGCTCTGTGCTGCCTCCGTTTGCCCTGGTTGGTCGGAGCGCCTGCAATAATGTCTGAACGGCCCATTGGATCCAGGATGGTAGGCTGGTCTAGGAAATTTTTCCCTCGGTTACAAAGCGTCGGTAGCTCTGCCCCTCCTCAGCTCAGCAAGGGCCGCGACAGGAAGTGGGTGTTTTAGTACTAAACTCCGCCCACCTGGCTACAGATGCAGTGAGAATTGGCAGTTACTTTATCGGAACCCTTGAGCCACCTCTCTCGCGTCACTTCCCTTGGCCCCGCCTCCACCCCCATCGCTCACCACTGTGTGATTGTGCAAGTAGCTGCTCAGAAGCACCAGCGGACCCCGAGGCTGTGCTTTGTTGCCCACAACAGGTGTTGGAGAGGCAATGAACGCAGGTAATAAAACCAGGTGTTCACTCTTGTTTTTCTCGGCACCCTTTGCTGCGACGCCTCCACCTTTCTGATCCCATGATTGATTGATTTTTTTTTTTTTTGGTGTTTTTCTACTTTCCAACAATGCAGACCACTTAGGAAAATGCAACGGTACAAAATCAGATTGAACAAATGGCCAACAGTTTATTTTTATGTGTGCCAAGTGAATAATTGATCATTTAGCGTACACTTGACTGATCACAGCTGAAGGACATGTCCACTTGTGCACATCTGTCAAGTGGACGATCTAAAAATATGAAACATCAAAACAGGTCTGTAAATGTTGAGTCAGTGTCCATACTTCAAATAAATAAATAAATAAAAAAGGACAACTAGGAATAAGACTATCACACTGTCGGAATTCACCTCAACTTAGGTTACACACTTTAGTTTATTTGATATGCGCACATGTACAATCAGATCCGCATAGAACCACACAATGTTTGATAGAAAACGAGCAGGGTGAAACTACAACGTTTATATTAGCCTACCTTTTCAGATGCTGCCACAACATTGTGAACGCGTTGTGTGATTTTCATAAATGTATCATTTGCCACAAAAACAAAACAAAAGTAGCAGCCAAATAAACTGAAAAAAAGACAATAGCCTGATGTAATCACGTTTCGAAGCCTCGATAATAATACACCAATGTATAGCAACCCAAAGAGAGAACATAAATAAGTCATTAAATAAATGCATAGAACACTGCAACCTCTATTCGCATTCCCCCAATCAGTCAGTGCTTTGAAACGGGTAATTCAATCTTGTTTGTATTTCTCAATCATAATCTGCTTTAATTCATTTTTGAATTGAATAACACTCTTCCATAACTTTGCTCGGCAACAGGATTGCACATGTTTTTAAGTGTAGCATGAACAGAATTGGTTGTTGAAAGTCAAGTCCCCTCTTGGCGCAAACCGCCCGTCTTAGTCCTTGAATATGTTTTGAAGGTTACTTGGGAGTAAATTATTTCTAGCTTTGTCGACTATCAGTGCAGTTTTGAGATCCACCAAGTCAGTCATTTTTAATGCTTCTAATGTAAAACAGTTGATTTGTATGGTGATAGTATTCCACATTATTTACAGTTCTCATACCCTGTTTCTGTGTTATTCTAAATAGGTTGTAGGTGTGTTTTAAGTCTATGTCCCCAGACTTCTACCCAATATCTCAAGTAAGGTAATGTGAGTGTATTGTATAATGTGAATTATGTTCTATGGTTCAATATGTGCCGTGTTCTTCCTAAATCCCCAAATTCCTTGCCACTTTAGACATGGCATCATTTATTTGGGATTATTTTTCATCTGGTGAAGGAAGCTGCAGTATCTGAAGTGCAACAGGCTAGTCTCTGGCCACAAATATGAAGAAAAACCTTGAATTGAGAAGTGAAAGTGGTTGTCTGCTGCAGCACTGAGACTCCATCTCAATGTTTTTGGAAAGGCAAAAAGAAAAAAGACTGCACCTACTTTAATAAGATTTCTCTAACAAGCTCTGTTTTAGGGAGTTGCAGGAAACTTTTTCACGGCTACAAGACCATTAATTAGATTTTTCAAATAACTGCTCCTTAGCGGCGTCTGCAGCGATGCTGAAGACCAGATGCTGTTCTTCCAAAGACACTTTAGTCTGTCTCAGGCTAAACAATTAGCCGTTTTTGGCTGCGGCAAGAAAAGCCAAGTGTCGGGAGAGAAACGTGTCCGTCTTTGGTCCTGAAGCCCAGCGAGAGGTTCAAGGATGGCATCTGTTGTTCAAGGAAGCCTGCGGCATCAGATCGTTAGCTAGATCCATGTTGTCCTGCGCAACCACCGGTGTGTATTACAGTGCGGAGCCGGCCCTAATCAGCTTGGTCGTAAAAACGAAATGTTAATGCGCCGCATCGTGCAGCACTGAGGCTTTGAGCTCCTTTTAAATAGAGGAAAAGAAACAAGGCGACGTCGGCGCATCCAAATGAGGCGACGGACGGGGAACGCGTTTTGTTTTGAACGTTTGCATTTTGAGGAGTTTATGGCCCATAAGTAATTTCGCCCATAAGTAAGGAAGCAAGCAATTCATAAACAAACATTGTTCCCTTCTGTTTACATGGCAAGTTTGTATGCAGTGTGACGTGGTCTGCGGCACATCGGAGGTTTTGGCAGACGAGACGCCGCGGTTTTGTATATGACATGAAATAAATGTCAAACCTGTCATCTCGAGCTGCCACTGCTACTTTTTTTTTTTTTGCCCCACGTCAAATGCCGTTAAACAACTGCAACAATGTCCCGTCATCTGTGTTGGCACCTGTTGTGGCTTTAAGGCAGGAGCTCTCTGGCGCCACAGAAGGCCTTTCTTTCAAAACACCAGCAGGAAGTGCATCTGGACAGCAGCTGGGTTCTAAATAGAAATGATCCGATCGAGTAGACTCTTTTTAACTTTGTATCAGAGTCTCTCACCGGCTCCCCTGCGCGTACACGTCCACTCACTAGTTGTCGTGTTTGCATGTCTGTCTTTGGGCGCTAAACGCCTTCTCTGCTTCTCCGCTCTATTTTTAGACGTCCTTGAAAAAACGGTGGAAGGAGAAGCCGCAGCCCTCACCCAAGCCAAGACCCTTTACAAGTCCTGCACAAATGAGCGTAAGTCAGCGGGCCCTCGCAAGTGTTGCCCTTGCACACCCGCGGCCTTCAAAGCACTTTACTTTCCTCAATGTTTATTTCAGCTGACGTGTCCTAGGTTGGCATGTCATGTTTTTTTTAAAAGCGATACAAATCACGCTGCTATTAAAATGGTCCTTTGAAGCGACGTCGGTTGTTTCTGCAAGCTTTGACCGTAATGAGCGCTGATGAGGTGCGGCGAATAACGTACGTGCGCTAATAAAAAGGTTCACCCTTGTCTTTTAAAGGCTTAATCGAGCAAAGAGGAGGGCAGCCGCTGCTGGCAGTGCTGGCGGACGTGTTCGAGTGGCCCATCGCCGTCGACGACTGGGAAACCCAATTTGGTAAAGTATTCTCCGGCGCGGCTCGGCGCGAGGACGCGCTGTTCCTCCTCGACTTCAATGCGTTGCCTCTCCTCCCCAAGGCAAGACGTGGAGGCTGGAGGACGTCATCGCCAAGCTGAACGAGAAATACGGCACTCAGCTCCTGGTGAACTTTTTCGTCGGCACGGACGATAAGGACTCCAATTCGTTCATCATTCATGTAGGTGTGGGACTGCAGTTGGAAAGCCTTGTTCTTTTGTGCTTCTTGTTCTCCTTCACCCCACCTGTCTCTCACAAACGCTCACACAGCAAATCAATTCAGCCCTACAGGGAATCGCCCGCCAATGTCTCCAAACTGTAATTTCTTTGGCAGTTTGACCAGCAGACGAGCCTCGGCCTCCTGTCCAGGGATAACTACGCGTGCACGGGAATCTACGCAGAGGTAGGCTCACAGCTCTCGAGTGCAGACATCCAAACGGCAGCATCGCAAGCATCGCTGGGTGTGGACTCTAACCTGCGTCAGAGAGGGTTTGGGAATGTGCATCCTTGGGGAGCTCGTTCCGGGAATCTTTCTCCGCCTGACGGATAGCGATGGTGATGCCTCCGTCAGTGGAGAACGCGTGTTTATCCGCGCGCTTGCAGAGAAACACGCGTTGAAAAGAGTGAGTGAAACTAACGACATGTTCTGATGCAAACCCAAAGAGGCAAGACAGAGCAAATTCCCCTCGATGGAGACCAGATGTGTGCGTGTGGCATCCCCCGTGCGTTTGTTTGAGTTTACGGCTCAGCGGAGAGTCTTGATTAACGTGTGGGAACACGGCCGTCGATTGCATGTGGCCGGTGTTTGCGTGTGCGTTCGTCAGTGCCCCGAGTCTTGATTAAATGACCTTCCTCCTTCCCCTCTGTCCCGCTGATATGGCGCCAAGAAACAGACAATAAGAACCTCTGTGTTCCTACAGGCATGTCGGGCCTACGAGCAGTTCATGATTGACTTGGCGAAGCTGATCCGCACCGACCGTGGGCTGTCCGTCAACGAGGCCCTCATCAGGGAAGAGGTGAAGCGGATCATAGAGCTGGAAGCGGAAATTGCCAACGTAAGCACTTTGGACACTTTGGACCCCCCCCCCCCCTTTTTTTTTTTCTTTTGTCGCTGAGTGTTTTATCAGAGCCTCGTACAGGAAGATTATTTGTGCGAAGGACTTATCAGAGAGCCTGCGGTTCCAGTTGGGGAGCAGCTGCTGTGTAAAACAAGCACTTCGCCTCCCCGATCACCAGGTTTCCCTCTTTGTCATTCCGCCTGCTCTTTTCTCTCTCTGTTTTTGCCTCCCCTCCACCCGACCGCTGGATTTACAAGGTCACCGGCATCCAAATTCTGACATTTACAGACTGGAAACCTCCGGGGAACTGAATTGGTGGACGGCAGGGTTGCGTTACGAAAGACACTGTTGATTCCCGGCTTCTTTGTCTTGCGCTTTCCCAAGGCTACGGACACGCCGGAGGACCGCAACAACCCGGTGTTGCTGTACAACAAGATGGAGCTGGGCGATCTGAACGCCAACTTCAGCCTTGAGATCGAGTCGAAGGTACTCGCCGTGAAGCGCCCTTTGTCTGTCTTCCCTCTCGCCGTCGTTCCTCCTGCTCATTTGTATTCCTCTGCCTTGTCTCTTTGTGACCTGTCCCGAAGCCGTTCAACTGGAGCTACTTCGCCGCCAAGATAATGAACACAGTCAACATCAGCGTTCCCGACACGGAGAAAGTCATAAACTACGCCCCCAACTATTTCCGGAGACTCAACGAGATATTGGGCAACCACACAAAGAGGTCTGTTTTGTGTGTTTTTTGTTTTTTTGCCGGCTTCCGTGCGTGGGCGGAAGTGTGCTGCATCGACGGAAACGGCTTGCGTGCCTGAGAGCGTCTCTGAACATCCGCGCTCCTCTCGCAGGGACCTGCAGAATTACATGGTGTGGCGCTTTTCCATGAACATGGTGGTGGGCCTGAGCAAACCGTACAGAGCCACCAGGAAACCCTTGCGCAAGGTAAGGCGCACGACTACACACAAGACATCGGACGCTTTACTTATTTGTTTTTATTTAACTGGAAGCTATACCTACAGTGCATGACTAATGTAAATTGAAAATAAGTTTTAAATGGCATTCATAGTAACCTTTCCGGAAAAGTGTGGCTGTTCCTTAAACCAAACAAGCTCCTTTAATCTTCTTAGGTTTTCCCGAAGCCTTCCTCCAATATCATCTCATCATCTTTGCTCCGTTTATTTATTTATTTTCGAAAGGCTATTTCATGGCGCGCCTTGCCCACTCTCCCTGCAGGCTCTCTCTGGCACGACATCAGAGGCGGCCGTGTGGCGACAGTGCGCGCTCTACGTCAACAACAACATGGAAAACGCGGTGGGGCGGCTGTACGTGCAGGAGGCCTTCTCCGAGAAGAGCAAAGAGCTGGTCAGTAGGCGACGTCGGAGTCGAATTGACTCCAGTTTGGTTGGGATTTCGTGGCGGCCGGGAATTGTTGGAGCGTCGTGAGAAAGATGTAATGCAGCGTCCTGCACTTGGAGCCCAGCGGTGGAACGTAATGACACGAGGACATGGGGACCGATTAAACAATCGCGTCCCATCTGTTTCTTTTTGTTTGTCCATTAAGAGCAGTAGAACCAGTTCTTTTCATGCCGCACTACCCACTCTGTAAAGCGCACGGGTTCATAAAGGCGAAACCGCCGTCTTCGTATAAAATTCCATTTTTGTCAATTCTGTTCATTCATTTTACACTTTTTTTTTTGGAGGACTCCTGAAATCACAAATCTAAAATCTTGTTTTATAATTAGCTCGGAAAGTACTGAGCTCTGGATGCTCAGAAAATGATCCAAAGCTGCCTTTCTTTGCTGGATATCTAAATGCGACTCTTCTTCTTTCAATAGAGGGTAATTTTTCAGGAACATATTCACAAATCCTGCATTCAAAACAAAAGGTATTGAAGTCCACACATCTCTATACTTGCATACAGCGCAAGCTCCCACGGAAATTGCCCTACATGCTTTAAGGTTTCTGGAAAGACCCTCATTAGCAGCGGTCCCTGCTGGTTTGCGGCGAACCGCCTCGTCTGCGCGAGGGCTAATGCAGAGTGTTAAAGGGGGGGTCTGCAGATATGAGGAGACATGGGAATGCTTCTGTCAGCACGCTGCGGTCTCCGAGCCCCACTGTGGTTAAAAGGGAACCGGGAGTCATCTGTACGATTAGTGTCAGTGTTTTGTTTTGGCCTTTTTTTTTTTTTTTTCCCACCCCCCGACTGAAATGTAACGGGCTCACTTGCGGCTGAGGAAGATTCAGGTCGACAGAGTCGAGACTTCAGCACTTTGTCTCCTGTGCGAGGTTGGCAAGCGGAGGACAGAAAGCCACTGTAGGAGAAATTAAGCCCGGCTTCCTGCAAGGAATCTGTTAAACGGGATCAATGTGTAGAGATCCACGCCGATCGAGGACGTTACTAGTGCCAGAACAAACCCTGGTTTGCTCATCTATTGTGTACACGAACAATCAATAGTCGGCTTCGCATTTTAGATTATCTCACTCCATTGTACTGCCAGCCTGTTTTTACCTGCACCATTTCCCAGACTATTTCCCTCCCAGCTTTCACTATCTAATAGTAATTCTAACTGAAATTTGAATGGTGGATTACTACAGTGAAGTACGCTGCTCACCCTATGTGGCAGCATCCCAGAATAAAGGAAACCGTTTTAATTCATTTGACCGGTGTTGGAAAGACTACGATGTATTCCGTCAGTAGCTACTGGCCGTCTATGTTCCAACCAAACCAGGCGTCTGTTTTCCTCTGCCTAGTCTAACTTCATATCAGTTCCTGCAGAGCAGCTGAGCAGCAGCGGAATTAGGACTTGGTCCAGAAATGTTTAATATGAATAAATAGGTAAATAGCTGTTTCCCTAAAAAATAGCTGGCTGTCTTCAAGCAGCTCTGCAAACCCTAACTGGCTGTCTTCTGCAGTCTCAGTTTCTTCATTCTCAGTTTCCCTCACTGGGTAAAATGAATTAATTTTCTTTAGAAAAAAAAAAAACAGTCCTCCATCTGACAAAATGCAACATGTTGCGTGGGGGCAAATTGCAACACAGATAATGACAATGTTTTCTGCCGTGAGTAAAAAAATAAACATTTAAAGGTGTTATGGTGCAGAATGTAAATCAGCAGCGTGATCAATAATTTAAACATGCAAATATTCACCGGACCAGAATTTGTGTGCAGGAGATTTGAACCAAGTTGCGGCAACAACATTCCAGTTTACTGTCCTCATTTCAAACTTTTAAGCGTTTATTAAAAGTACAACGCCATGACAATTACTTTTGCTTGCTCATGCATGCAAATAATTGGTCTTCGTCGTCGTCGTTTCACAAGTCCCATTAATCATGCAACGGTTTTAAGTGATATTCGGCAAAAAGTAGACTCCTACACAGGGAGTGTAACACAAAGCTTCTACTGAGGAAGTATGAGTCAGGGCATTGTGCTCTACAAAGTGTGTGGCAGAATATTTTTGCATCATTTTTTTTTGTGCTTTTCCACTGGGTTCCATGTAGGGAAACCTCCCAACGTTTAATTATAGCCAGGCTTGCGTTGCGTGAATTTAATTGGTTTGGATGCTTTTTGTAAGGTGGCCTTAATGTGGTCCTCTGTCTCTGCCGTCAGATTCTGGAGATGATTAAAGACATTCGGGAGGTGTTCTTGAGTAACGTGGAGGACCTGACCTGGATGGATGAACAGACGAGGAGAGCTGCTGAAGAAAAGGTGCGCAGGCTGGATGACGCTGTTGCGCGTTTGTATTTTACTATATTGTTCTTAAACAAAACAAAAGTTGACTAAAGATGTCGTTTCTCCTCTTCAGGCCAGAGCTATTCGGGAAAGAATCGGCTACTCCGACAACATCATGAACGATGATTACCTGAACAATGAGTACAAAGACGTGAGACGCTCTCTTTTCTTCCCAGTCTGATCCTAATACGCCGCTGTCCAAACTGGGTCTTCAGAAGCTAATTAGTCATTTTCGAGGAAACCTCTTTCTCGGGGAGTCGGGTGACGTTGACTGTAAAGCGAGTTGAAATCTCCCATCTCTGCTCATCACTCTGTTTTCTCCTGCTTCGTGTTGGTGTGCAGCTGGCTTACAGTGCAGAGGAGTACTTTGAAAACATCTTGCAGAACCTGGAATATATGCAGAAGAAACGCCTGCGGAAACTCAGAGTCAAAGTCAACAAAGAGGAGTAAGATCCCCTGTGGGCCGTCTAAATAATTGGTTAACAAACAGTTTTTTGGTTCCTTTTTTTTTTTTTTTTTTTGTTTAAAGCAGGCGTGTTTATTGAGACTCATTATTTTCCGGCTTCTCTCCCTATGGGACTGTGATGGAACACACACTGTTGCACGTGTGTTTATGATCCAAACATTGCATTTCAGAGTGCACACCTTTGCTACCGCCTTGTCAAGTATGTTACAGCTGTCAGTACAAATCTGGCACTGGTGCATGCAGTGTTGATTTTGGACTCTTTGTATTTACCCTGGGCAATTAAAACGAATGACTTGGTGAGGTGAGACAGGTTACAAAATTCTAATTTGTGTTTGAATGGGTTTGCATGTGTTTTGCATGTCCATGGCCACTTTCTATCATTTTCAGACAGACCAATTTTGTCAAAAGTACACAAGCTTGTGGGGTCACGACAATTCTGTGCACTGCTGCATGACTCAAATTGTGAGTGCCCCCCCCCACCCCCCAGGTTCCTAGTTTCTTTTTCCTCTGCGCCGCAAAGCAATTCCGAAGGCCTGCAATATCCGAGGCCGGAATGTTGTTGTTAACCCCGTAAATTGTGGGTCGCAGGGGAGCTGTTTACTGTAATCTTCAATCCCCACCCCGCGTGTCTCCTCCAGGTGGGTAACCGGAGCTGCCGTCGTCAACGCCTTCTACTCCTCCAGCAAAAACCAAATAGGTACTTCTGCTCCCGTGCACTCAAATGCCACTGAAGACCTTACAAAAGCACGCCGAGTTATTTAACGTTTGGCATCGCACTCCCATCTCCTTTCAGTGTTCCCAGCAGGGATCCTGCAGCCGCCTTTCTTCAGCAAAGGCCAAGCCAAATCTCTCAACTACGGCGGCATCGGCATGGTAATCGGTCACGAGATCACGCACGGCTTCGATGACAATGGTATGGCTTTCCGCACCGGCGCCCTCTGTTCCTTACCGGGGGCAGCTCGGGCAGATTATGTCAGTAATTGGATTGAAATATTTGCCGTCCTGTAGCTAGCACCATAGGCGGAGAAGTGGAGAGGAAAGGAAAAAGCTTTTGAAATGCCAAACGCCTCTGATCATTTCACACAGCACTCTTTTTATTCTGTAGTTTCACAGAAAGTAAAATGTCAAATCTCAACGATTGTTTCCCCTTCATGTTATCACCTGTCCTTGGAATAGAATAACACGGTAGAAGAGAAAAGCGATAGCATGTCGAACTTTTTTCATCGGTTTTTTGTTTCTCTCTAATTCAGGCCGGAACTACGACAAGGATGGCGACTTGAAGGAATGGTGGACGCCGGACTCCACCCACAAGTTCCTGGAGCTGTCCAAGTGCATCGTCGATCAATACGGCAACTTTTCCTGGGACCTGGCCAACGGATTCCACGTATGTGCTCCGTGTGCTTCAGCTGCCTTCAGGCCATGATCAAACCAAATCCAGCGCAATGTCCCAATTTGCCTCTGCCAGCTTATCTTACACCTCTGCCCACTGATATTTCACATCCATCTGCTTGCTGCTCCCGACACGATTTCTCCCCTCTTCGTTTTGTTTTTGGGTTTTCTTTCCCCCCCACACACCCGTCATTGCTGCGTGGGCAATTTGCGATGGTGTCAGGTTGAACAATGTTTATCTCCCACCCATCCTGGAGACTGATATCTGAATTCTTCCGCTATTGTATGTCTTTGCCAACCTTTGTGTTTTTCTCCTCTTATGTCCCCCCCCAATCTAGTTAAATGGTAACAACACTCTTGGGGAAAACATCGCTGACAATGGAGGAATACGGCAGGCCTACCAGGTAATGGATGGGCTGTTTTGCCATGTCAGAGTTGCTCATTAGCCACTGTCAACATGGTTATCTAGGATGGCGCTGCCGTATTGCGGCCAGTGATTAACAAACGGTAAAAGGCGTCTTTGTACAAGCTATCTTAAAGTTTAGGATATGAATTTAATCATTAAAAAGGAACAAGCAAATCTTTTGTTGCCCTCTAAATCCAGTCTATTCCAGCTAGATAAAAATGTCCCGATGTCATTGTTGCAGTTGTATACCCAGAGCTGGAATATAATCCAAGGCCACTGTTAATATCTGTGAAAGTGCAGTTTACTTCCTCTCCCGAGATGGCTGCTGCTGAACTGGTTGCATTGGATCAAATCACTTGAAGAAAGTCATTTAGCCCATAACTACATTACGATTTTCGCCGACTCCATGAAGAAATGCAGTGATAATAGAAAAACACAAGCCTTCTTTTACTTATTGATTAATTTGTGTAGGGCACAAATGTCTTATCGAGTGATTTCTTAGCTGTAGGCACCGTGTCGGCCAATTAGAGCCTTGCCTGGTGTATAAAATTGCCCTCGCTGCTGGAGCTGTAGAGATGTGTACATGTTGCTTCGCGTTCAGATTTATTAAATCATACAAATTAATTTTTTTAAAATGCGCGGATCACTTTAAATTAGCATCATTAAGACGCCTCGTCTTCATAATCTCAGATGAGTTGATGGCACAAAAACTAGTCAGAGTATAATAAGACTTTAAAATCTTTTGCACTGAATGTCAGGTCTCTTTACTGAAATACTCTGGGCCATTTGTTGAAGGCCTGATTATTTGGCCTTGATAACGAAGGGCAGAAAGACGGCGCCCTGTACCAAGTGGCTGACGGGCATGAGAGTTTCGTGAGGAAAATCAAGGCCGTAGTCGGTGCAGGAACACTTCTTCTGCAAATGTAATATTCTTTTAGCTGCCAAAAAAATGAATCTTTAATTTCCGAGCCAGATACACAGAACCTGGGAATTTCTGCTCTGTGTAACAGGGAGGGAGTTCTAGTTCTAGCGCCTCAGAAACAATATGTTGGAGATGCAATACATTCACTGCGGTAATTAAAATCTGATTAACTTACAGATGAAGTAATGACCAGACTCCAAACCTAATGAAAATTAAGCACTCATGGAAAATAAATGATTATATGAGAAAACGCATATAATGTAAAGTATAACCAACTTTTTTCTTCCCCCTCTTCCACCACTTTAATTATTTTAATATGTGCTTTCAGGATGCACGAGTTTACCCAGACTGAGCGTTCCAGTTAAACGATCTTTACAGGGACAGAAGGGTCTTTGGGTTCCATCTGTCCAAGCGGCTGCAATGTGTTTGTGAATCTTGCAACAGTTCTAATGGATGCTTTGGGTAGCCTAGCTACCGGGCCGATAGAGGAAATTAGACCAGACTTCTGGGGTGACACCGGGCAGTTCAAGCGGCTGCCAGTGAAGTGGAAGTCGAGGCAGGAACAAAAGAGCCTGTCCATCCTCGGATAACTTCCCATTTCGTCCCACGCGCGCATCTCGATATGCAGTTGAATTAGCTCTCTGCGTTCCAACCGTACTCCCTGACGAGCAGCGGGCAGCCTTCGTGCAGCGCCCGGCGACGACGTCCAGAGCTTCGGCGACGCATTTGGTCGAGAACACTGACCGGATTTTAACCCTAGGATACATGTTTGATTGTTGGGTAAACACAAACAGAAGCCTGTTACTGACACAGGGAGGAAGAATGTTAAACTGATCTCTGACTTCATTGCAATTGGAAAAAATTTTGGCACTTTTGTGTAATTAAACAGGTAAACTATCAAATTCTGTCATAGTTTAAAAACAAACTCCACTTGTCCAACAACGTCCAGCCACAAAGCTCTTCCAGATTAAAGAAAAAGAAGAAGAATTTAATTTGTTTGGACAGATTGGGTTGCCCCTGATTGTCCACACCACTGATTACCAACCATAAATATACAACAGCCTTCTTCAGCGGAGGTTCATTACAGTTAACCCAGCAAGAGTGCACTGCAGAGGCAATTAAACACATGTCCGACGATAAATAAAACCATCTGTGGACTCCAGCAGCAGCGGTTGCAGAAGCATCGTGCAGGAGCGAGTCGACCAGACTCGCTGCGCTAGCAAAGCTGATGCCCGATGCCCTGACTCGTCCGTCAGTCGATTTCCCTCCTGCAGCCCTATCTTGCTCCTGCCCGTCGTATTCACGCTTCAGACCTTGATTCCACTACCTGCAATCCATGTGATAGTCCCACCGAGGTCTTTAGAGTCTTTTTTTAAGTTTTTTTTTTTTTTTTTTTTTTGTGGTACTTGTGTTCATCGGAAAGAGGCGCCGCTGTCACGACTTTGACAGAAATAGAAAGAGTGGAATGCCTTCACACAGCTCAATAAAAGGCAGATGGCAGAACGGGCACAAAGCAATTTAGAGGCCGCTGCTGAGAGTCCACCAGGAGGATTTTTGCCTTTTTTCTTTCTTCAAAAAAAAAAAAAACATCCAACAGCAAAACATACGCCAACCGCTCATCAGGTAGAATCTGGCTGCGCTGTTGTCACTGTTGAATGTAGCCGCTTGTTAATTATGGGTAGGTAAAATAATAGTAACCTGAAGCTGTAATAGCCAGTGTGTGGCTTTTTTTTTTGTCAGGTTTGTACACTGTTGTCAGCGCAATCAAGTCATTTTGTGCCATTTCGCGTCACTCCCCCAAACGGTGACCATGTTGTTTAGAGCGCTCGTCTCTTCTTCATGCAACAGGCCTACAGGAACTACGTGAAGGTGCACGGAGAGGAGAAGCTCCTGCCTGGAATTGACCTTTCCCACGATCAGCTCTTCTTCTTAAACTTTGCTCAGGTAACGAACCAACGGCTGGATGGAAGAGTTGCGCCCGCCGACCGTGCGTCTAACTGGCGTGTTGTTTCAGATATGGTGTGGGAAGGTTCGACCAGAGCAAGCCGTCAACTCGATCAAAGTGAATGTACACAGTCCGGGGAAATTCAGGTGAGCTTCCCTTGCAATGACCTTGACTCTTGAAAACGATCGGGATGAACTCGTAGCTGCCGTAGCGCTGTGTTTTGTGCCCTGCTGTGCAGTTGACGTTCGCGTCCTTTGTGTCACAGGGTCCTCGGCTCTCTTCAGAATTTCCCAGAATTTGCGGAGGCGTTCCAATGCACCAAGGGCAGCTACATGGTCCCAAAGAACGTGTGCCGTGTGTGGTGATCCGCAGAAGGACCAGGATCGGGGATTTGTCCTGAAGGTGGAACGTCAACGTTCCCGCACACTTGACTGTTGGAGCACTCGCTGGGGGTGGGAGGCTAGAGGGAAGTGAAGGCTCCTCTCAGCGGTTTTTTTTATTATCATGATTAAACTGGAATGGACCAAGATTGGTGGACTGGTGCTGCTTTGCGCACCTCCTCCTGAGGAAAGCAGTGGATTGCATCCTCACGGACAGACGGAGCGCCGTCAGTTCATCTAATCCGCCTGATTCTTCTTCTCCTCACTGCCCACTGGATACCATCACGGCGGGTCTCTTTATACAGTATATATATTTTTTTTTTCCAACCCATCCAGTTTCATCCCGTCTTTACTCGTCACGTATGAATGTGTTTCAGTCAAAATACTGCTGCACAAGTAGCTGGAAAAGAGAGGGGCAGACAGACAAATGTGTCCGAACCCACTGGCATATGAATAAACCAGACACCCACTCACACTTATATTCATGTAACAGGGCTGAACCACTGTCCTCTATGTGGGATTGAACTGTATGCCTCTTATAAAACCTCTCCTTTGTAACTCTGGACAGTTTCAGCCTTCATCTACAGCATACTCGCAATGTAATTTGTTGATACATAGAAAAATAATAAATTATTAGAAAAGCAGAATTTATTTTGTTAAATAGGGGAGCTGGTGTTTAACAATAATTAAAATGTGTTCTGGAACTGTCCAATGTCTGATGTTAATCACTCGGCCAGCGGAGATTTGCTGAGGCTCTTTTTTTTTTTTTTTTTGTGGAATGTCAGAAAACCCACTTGAGTTCACCTTTGATTTCAGATGGAAAGCAATCGTCACTTGACACACTCTGTATGTTCAATGAGCCTTCTACACATTATGTTCATGTACTGTGTGCTGCCGTTCCCCCCCCCCCATTGGGTTCTATCAATTGTTTGTCAAGCAAACTGGTATGCCTTACATGACCGGTTTTGTATCTGTAAGTGTTCAAATAAAAAAAGGGGGGAATAAGCAATAGAGTACACCTGTTTGCAGAAGAATTTCATTTTTATTTTTTTTGTTTGGACTTACCCAATTTGAGTGCAGTGAATTTCCAAAACTTGCTAAACAATCAGGGAAATCAACTGATGTTTGCAAACTAAAGCGCAATTATTTTAGCTCGGCCTCAATTTGTTGTAATTCAGGTTGGGTTAGGCTTCTGACAAGGTGTTACAAACAAATGTTCACAAACCAACAATCCACTTGTGCAACCCAAGTGGAGTTTACCAACACAGCTAAGCTGGGATAATTAGCTTTCTAGTCAAAGTTAGCGTGATTAAGCAACCAACAAATCTGTCAGTGGATTAGGAAAGTGCTAATCAAAGGGAGTTGAGGCAAAGGAGATCAAAGGTAAAAACTTGTTTGTCATTTAATTCGGTTTTGGCAAAGTACTTAGTGCTGGATGACGTAGCACGGTAAAGTGCTTAGCACTTCCCTCAGAATGCTTGCCAAAGTCACTGCAAGAGGGGCAGAGGGCAAAAGCTAATGTTTTGAGATCCATTTTTTGGCCGAGGTCTTCAAAGAAATGTTGTCCAAAATGTATGTAACCTATGTACCAATTTTTGGGTTGTGAATGTGATGTGCTGAGCTATGAAACGTGGTGTTTCACGGTGCAGATTCTGCTTTCACTTCAGCCAGAGGAATGCAATGAACAATGGGCTTTGAGTGTTTAGACCATGCATCAGATTGTATTACGTCCTACTTTTCCCCATGACTTTGTTCGCGTTGATTGTGCTACCGTTCTGTTGTCATGCTGCTTAACGCCCTCAGGCATTCATCTCTCTGTGACTCTGACACACACACACACACACACACACAACTCCATATGATTGGAAGATACAGAACCTCAGTTGCCTGTATTTAGATACTTTATGAAAAATATGAATAATCATCTTGAGAAGCATTTTTTTCCCCTTCTTTGAAAATAAATCTTGAAATAACACGCTGAGCCTGCAGGGGAGTCATCCAGCACGGTTTGTGTATTTGTGTGTTTGCGTTGTGCGTCTGAGTCAGGCTTTTTGCATAAATGCAAGTTTGGTGATGCCATAAAAAGAAATTATATATGATGTACTCATACATTAGCAGCTACTGCTGGCCAGGTCCCCAAAATGAAAAGCAGTGTTTAATGGTGGTATTTAAAAATACAGTGAGGCAGACAGGTGTTTTTTGGGGGGTTTTTTTGGTTGTTTTTTAACAACACCACCACGCCGCATCTCATTTTTTCTTAATGAGGTATTTTTCTGCTGTCAAAGTCTGAACAAAATTTGCGATAGGAAAAAAAAAAAAAAAAATCTTCAGCTCATACATAATTAGGGTGAACATATGCATAATTTGGCGGGTTGCCTTTTACACTGCGTGTTATACAAATACAAGTTAAATATAAAATGCCACGTTGGCTCATTAAACCAATAGGCACTGGGGGGGCAATGAGTGAGGAAATTCATCGGCAAAAAATGCAAACCACTGAATGCATAACATATTCACAGCCTTCTCCCATGTTGCCTGGCATTAAATGCATCTTTGATGGTAAAGAACAAAGAGGCACACGTTTTGGCAATGTGAGCAAGCCGGCGCTGGAGAGAGAGACGCAGAATACGAAAACACTTCACGGGGAAAAGAACGGTGCCAAGAGGAATTACGACACAAGGCAGGGGTGCGAGTAAGACCGGCAGAATTACAGCCGAGCTTAAAAGTCAGTGTCAAAACACTGATATGATTTAGGCTGGAACTGCCAGTACCAATAAATAGTTCAACAAATACCGCATGAACCTTGCCCGGCAGCCGCATCGCCAAGATGTCAATACTGAGATCTCGCTCCTCCCCCTCGCCAGCCCAGTGCTTAGCATTTTCTATTAAGATCATCTTTGGCCTCATCACCGCTCGCATTCTTTTTGATTTAAAAGTTCTAGTGAAGCAACTGCTGTGGCTGCATTTAAAAGTCTGCGTGAAATATGAAGGAATGCAGGGAGCAACTGCAAATCTCGCTGCCACCAAAGAGACTAGCGTAGTTGCGGCGGTAGCGTCTGTTTTCATTACAAATGACCGCAAAAGGGGAAGCTGTGAAGGACGTTGCTTTTTCTGAAGACTTGTTTTCATATTTCGTATGAAACTTTTTTTTTGGCAGGATTTCAGTGCTCTTAGCTGTGACGAAGCCTGTGGCCTGTGGTCACCTTTCGCCCACAGCTGTAGAGAGCCTTTAGGCTTTAGCCACCAGGCTAATTCTGGTAGCTAAAAACGTCATGCACAAACAAGGCCGGTTCGTCCAATCACATTTCATGTTTTGCGTCCCCTTTTCCGAAAGCTTTCAGTGGGTTCCGCACCAGAAGGACACATAAGATAAAAACTACTGATTCAGGAAACGTGCCAAATTGCACAAGAGGTTGAGCAACCGTGTGCATATATATTTCCGCGACGTGCACGCACAGCTTCGTGCGTTAGATTGTCATTTTCAAGTGCAGAGCTTAACATGATTACAGATGCTGCAGACAATCAACCAGTTAAACCTCATTTCACGAATCGCCATTATTCCTGGAGTCAATTAGGTCGGATTTAAAAGCCCTGGCACGAAGCCGCCAAACCTTTACCTTTCACGTGTCGCCCTTTTTAACCCGCGTTATTTAGGCACACGTGAAAAAAAAAAAAAAAAAAAGAAAATGTTCCTGCGTGATTGCGTGGGAATGCCGTACCCACATCCCATTCAAGTGCTGTCTTTAGTTACAATTGCTGCTTCGCTGCCTGGCTTCCCCGCTCGCTCTTGTTGCACTCTGGCAGATCACTGGTTCACACCACCCACTTCCCTCGTGCTCTCAGCCTCCCCGTTATTAGCAGCTACACTCTCTCGCACTTGGCAGCTAACATTACAGCACCTCAGCATGTCTCTGGGTGCTGCTTTGCACTTTGCACACTATAGATGGCCAGGGGAGGCGAGGGGGTGGGGGGTTATTCCGAGGCCACGGGAGATGTTTAGACCTTAGTTTAATGAGTATATATGTATGTATGTAAGTGAGCTTGATCAGAAAATGCACACACATAAGCGATACATACAGTATATATATAAATATATACTGTATGTATATATACGTGTATATATACACACACATATATATGTCAGTAGACTGCAGCAAATGGAGCACTTCTGAAAATAAATCCTCTTGCCGTCAAGGTGTTTTTCACAAAGTCACTCAAGCAAGACGTTTCTTTGTTTTTGCCCTCACTACAAAGTTATGCCCCCCTCCGCTACCCTCTAGTCATAAAACGACTCAGCTTTCCTCCGTGCGCCCTTTGGGCGACCCTAACAGTGGGTCCAGTGGCATGTGTGTGTTTTGTGGTTTATGTGTGTGTGTGTGTTTATGGGGAGTTGGGGTTGCAGAGGGGGGAGGGAGGGAGGGGAGGTAGGGTATTGGGTGGTGGCCTCAGCCTCTGGAATGTCTGTCAGTGTGCGTGTGTCAACACTTGGGCAATGTTTAGTGGCTGAGGTGTAAATAAACGAGGGCGTGCACACACACACAAGCGCGCGCACACACACACACACACGTGCCGTGTGCATAACACACACACAAAAAAAAACCCAATGTGCACCATAAATAAGCACACCCCCAGTGGACGTATAAGGATCATAAATAAGTGTCCCACAAGCTGCGTGTTATTGCACAGCTGGTCTTGAAGGAGTTCTTGATTGTGAAGTTATTCTTTCTGCGCTCTTATTGTTATAAAGCCACTGATAAGTACTTGCGCTCCCACAAGGGGTTGATGGTTTCCTCAATGCCAATGCGGGCTTAGGGCATTTTAAAGACCCAGTGTCGTGAAAACTGTCTTTACTAAATGTGTTCTAACAGTCTAATGTGTCAGTGTGCCAGGCTTCTTACTGTCCCATTCCAAACCGGTTTTGAATTGAATGCTTTATTTCGATCATGTAAATTATAACAAAACAAACAAACAAACAAACAGCTAAATAAAAAGGTTTCAGGGCCAAAAGAAAAAAGCATTAGTTTTAGCAGGAAGGCGATGCTGTCTTCACAGGAGGCTATACACACAGAGTTAAATGTGCTGTTTTGACATCTACATGTTTCATTTTGAATTGCAGCCTAAACGTGTTGGTAAATGATCCACTGGAGTCCAGGAGAAAAAATAGAGATCTGGAAAAAAAAAAAAAAAAAAAAGCGAACTTGACCTTTAACACATTTAAATGGCAGCCGGTGACAGTTAACTTGACAGAATTTCTTTTTTTTAAATGCTGTTCCATAGACAGCCAGTAGAGTATCTCTGGATTGGTCATTCTCTTCACATGTTGGGCTGAAGCCTTCACCCCGACAGAAGCGGTCAATCCATAATTGATGTAAAACAGTGACACCCTGTGGTTGCTCCGGAGATAATTGATGTAAAATAACCGTTGCATTTAAAATAATAACCCCCCCAACATTAATTATTAACCCTCTCGTGAGTCTCTCATCTCATTGCTGCTGTGTAATTAGCCTTGTCTTTCATCTTTGTATCTTGGAACCCTGTCCTGGAAATAAAAAGTGAGCCCACAAAAAATCCCCCAAATTCTAGTTCTAGTTTTAATCTCATCACTTCAGAAGACGCTTCCAAGCACAAAAAAAAAAAAAAAAAACGCCCATCTTTAATTATTCGAGATAACAGTAGCGCAGTACGTGCCACCATCAAATAGCCGGTTGATCCTCTTTAAGCGGTGGACAGGTGAAAGAGCAGCCTCATTAATTTTACATCTTTGGGCTGTCACGGGCAATGTGGACGACTGTTATTCAAATGAACTGCTGCTAGTTTCTGAATGGCATGAAGGTCAAAACACTTTCACGAGTTCTCGGGCGACCTCACGCTCTCGTGGAAAATGGGAAATGTCACTTCTTCCATCGAGGAATTCTTTATTAACACTGTAACTCCTGAACACATTAGCAGCTGCTTCTTGCATTCCTATGCAATTTTGCTGTCCATTAAATTACTAAGGCACCATGTTATGCCCATCATTTTTTATTCCCAATAGAGTAGTTTTGCACAATAAAGTATCGTCAAAAAGGTTAGAAATCTTAAAAAAACAACAACATGGTTCTAAATATTGTACATTATATTGTATACATAATGTAATGCGTATTGGTCCTTCAGCTTTTATACTGCTATTACAGATGATCGAGATAAATTTAAAGAAATTCATTTCCGACTGCTCAATCCTCCTGGCTCATCAGCTTTTCATCCTTCCGCGTGAAATCTATATTCCACTACTTGCGGGCAGAGCGGTGGGTCTTCCCGGGATCTGTTTGTGCCAGAGAATCCAGGTCTGCGGCGTAGGAGAGGACTTTGCACGTTGGTCGCCCAACCTTGGGCGGCGACAGCGCCTGCTCACAACTGAGCTGGCAGGAGGCTTTTTATTTTCCCCCTGCTGCTCAGGTGCTCCGTGAGGCATGCGCGAGATGAAACGCCAGGCTCCATTATCGCGACCCTCTCTCTCCAGCAACGACATGCGCCAACGCCCGCTTTTAGGGGAACCTGGAAAGTTTCTCTTGCCGCGTCCTTCGCCGGGTTGGACACAAAGGGGCTTTGATAAGTGACAGGGCGCAGAAGAGCAACACCGACAGTGCTGGTGGGCTTCATGATGGCCTTGGCAAAAAGCTGTGTGTACGAACACCGACGCATCTGCAAACAATAGCTGCCGCTCCACTTAATGCTGATGCGACAAATGCACAGGTGGCTGTTATCTTTTTTTTTTTTTCCAGGTTGTGAATGTTTTCCGCATCTCATCTCACATGCGACAGGGCGAGAGCGTCTCCCTCATCTTAAAGGATCCCTCTCGCCACGGGGGGGGGTTTTCGACGTGAGCGACGTCGCCCTGTCAGAAGCCGGTGACGACGTGACAGGAGCTGCGCGGGCCTACTTGCGCCGCGCGCCTCCCGCGAACATGAAAGCCGACGGAGCAGATTGCGCCGCGACAAACAGACAATCTAATCCCCTGTTATTAAATGCGGACTTCAAAAATGCTCTTTAAAGCTGACAGCGGCGCCACTATTACAGATTTAGAGGCTCAGCGGCGATGGCACGCTGTTGAGACGCGAAGATGAGTTGTTTCATTGCCTGCGGCGTGGAAATTCAAACCCCCGGTTTGGCTGGAATGGTCCAGGCCACGCTTAATTCAGCTCTTAATCTGAAGTGCAGCGCATTGCCACGAGAAAAACTCCGCGCATTAAGCGCTTGCAGTTAATTGGTCAGCCTGCAGCGCCGAACGTTTAGTAAAAGTATAACAACCCACCCGAGTCTTCTCATTTGTCTCCGCATCCGATGAGGGTGCAACAAAAAAGACGTTGCACGTAGCCATGGCAACGGCACTGTCAGCCTTAACACCCAATAGTTTTGATGCCCAATGGTGTTTGAGGGCGTATAAGGCGCAGACACGGACCGGAAAACAGAGGACGATGCACTCACTCCCCTTGTGAAGTGAAGTGTAACAGTCTGATAACAAAAAAAAGAAAAAAAAGAAAAATAGAAATGCATCTCATGCGACAGTGTGCGTTCAGAAAGCCCCGTGTTCTCATTAGGATATCCATTTGAGGATAATGGGTTGCAATACACGGCAGCCGGATGGGTTCTTTTTTTAACAAAATGGAGACGACATGATGTATTACATGAATTAGAGAGGAGAGAGAGAGAAAAAAAAAGGGGCAAACGTGTTTATTTAGATTAATTCACAGGAGGACACGCCGTGACATCACGAGCATCTCCCACCAGCTTCTGAACGTTTGCGAAACCGCTAACGGCAAACATCAGAGAGCGGGCTTGAGTCACGCGGCGGCGTTTCATCATCGTCTGGATCCCCGCTTCCCTTTTGTCTTCTGGAGGAAGATGTTTGCTCCGGCGCGGGGTTCAGTTTCTGCCGTGCGCGCCTCTTTTCTGCCCAAAAAACGAGAGGGAGAAAAGAAAAATCCAGTGGCTGAACGAGCAAACAAACTGGCAAGGGTCCAAGGATTGTTGATAGTGTGAAAAATGAGCTGTTTAGCTCAGGAGGATTGTGTTGCACGCAACTACACACCGAATACTGACAACACTGCTGACGCAAGTGCAACACGGAGGCTGTATCTGTACCTCTTTTTGTTTTTTAAAGAATGGCCCAATATCAGATAAACACTTATACAGTTACCCCCATCAAAGCCAATTTGATTTACAATGCCTTGCAGAAAGTGTTGTTTTTTTTTTCACATGTTCGACCTCTTGGCTCTAATCTGGTAGAAAAAAGACTTTTGTGTATTGTTGCTGGACATTTCTCGCTGTAAAACTGAGAGTCTCCCAGATAACAGATAACTTTGATAGCATGTCAGTTTTCCCTTGGAAATAATGTTGCTTTTCTCCATATCAATCTACACCCAAAGTGTTCGGTTACATGTGAGCAAATATTGGTATTGTGCTAATTGCACGGCAACAACAGTGCATCCAGGCATATGGCCGCATTCAAAGGCATCGTCAGCCATGGGTTGGAAGGGGGGATTTAAGTCACTTTGAACGTTGCGAACGCTGTTGTTGGTGCCAGGCGGGGCTGCAGGTCGCAGAACGCTGATCTAGTGGGGTTTTCACGACATCACAACCATTTCTGTGGTTCACAGAGGATAGTCCAAACAAAGAGAAAATACCCAATTAGCGGTGGTTGTGTGGAGGGAAAATACCTCGTTGATGTCAGGGGTCAGAGGTCAGATCGGTTGGAGACCACAGAATGGCAACAGCAACTCCATAACTGCTGGCAACAATAAAGGTCTGCAGAATAGCCTCTCTGATTCTTCAGAGAAGCTTCAATCATTGACCACTTTATTCAGAAAGTGGATGCTGAGGGACACGGCATCATTTCATTCTTGGTCTGTTTCAAGTTAAACGTTGTTTGATTACATTTATGAACAGGGATTAAATTAAACATTAAGATTTTTGTACGGCCAACTACTGAATTGGACCACACATGAAGACCCATTGTAATGTCTGGCTAAAATTAATTGACTTGATGGTTAGATCTCCTGAACATGAGACACATTTAAAACTTGCGGTCATATCCAGGATTTTTGGCATTCACGAGTGTCTTTGCCCCCAAGCAGCGTTAAGTACCGTAGCCAGTATGAAGACGACGTAGACCACTGCAATGCAGGCAACGATCCACCCAACGATCAGCAGAAGGGGAAGTATTCTTTGGAATGATGAGGTTGAGCCCGTGTCTAGAGAGGGAAGCATGAAACCAGTCATCTGGTGTTTGGAGGATGCGTAGGGATTCCTGAAAAAGGGGAGGAATGCTGGATGATTCCTACCTCTCGTAAACGTGGCGCCTCTCTCTCCGCGAACCCTCTTGTTTGGCTGCGAGGGGCACCAGGCTCCATGCTGTGAAGAGAAGACTCTGGAATCCTGCAGGCAGGCAGGGTGGGACAGATCCAACGGGCTCGAGATCACGTTCATCCCGTCGTGGCGGTCTGACCAAACCTTGGTTTCCACCTCTCAGCTCGGCATTTACAAAAAAGCTTGATTCCTCGCATTCCTTCTCTTTAGAGGTATAACACCAACGCTGCCACATTCTTTCCTCTGTGGACCGGGTCCCAGCTGTGCTAAGCCCTGAGCTCTCTTCATCCCAGGAGGAGCGGTGCAGCTGGGCCTGCAAGCTTTGTCTCCAGAGGGTAAAAAAAAAAGAAAAAAAAAAGGGAAAGAAGCAGCCCACAAAGCAGATCACATTTTTTTGGTCTAATGCAATGTTTAACCTGGAAACTATGCACAAACTTCAATAATAATATTTAACATTTAAAGAGTTTTATGTTCAAGCCACGAGATCAAAATTGTCTTCACGGTGGCTCATACAACTTAGCTCTTCAGTTTTCATGTTTGCACGTTTGTGCTGTATGTCTTTATTCTGAGCAGATGAAGAGATCGGACGAAGCTTGAGGGCTAAATCGTCACTGAAACAAAGATTTTACAGGGGCCCCTCAATCAAAAGACCATGAGATGATTTCCAGAACGCCTTTAAAACATGCAGCTACCTCTCATGTATATTTTTATTTTCACATTTTTCATACATTAGAACTATCCTTGTGTTGTCTTATTTTAACTGAGTAATCATTCTTTTTCTTTACTAAACCAATTAGAACTGGTGCTATTGGCAAAAAATGAAACGAAACACAGTGACTGCCAACGGAAAGGTGAGGAAAGTGTGAATTTAAAAATGAGAAGCAAGGTTGAGCTCATTAATGTTTCCGTCCCTCGAGAATGACATGCTCTAGCTAGCAAAGAGTCAGTGTCAACAGCAACGTGGACTAGCCTGGATGTGCCAAAACCCACCAAAGACAACATGTGAGGTTTTGAAAGCAATTCATATTAGGGAGTCACGATACTGTCATGCACTTGATTGTTTTGACTACTTAAAGCACATTTTTACTGCATCCCAAAGCCCCCAGTCTTTAGAATAAGACAACCTGGGGGAGCTGCATCTTAATCTTTTATTAATCTGACGTGTGAGATGGGTGTTTGCCATTCTCACTTTACTCACAGCAGGGAAGTAAATCAGCTTTTCTTTTTTTTTTTTCTTTTTGCAAACTTTAAACTTCTTAGAGGAAATAAATGTAGCAGTGGAAAAGGGATGAAGAGAGGTGAGAAGGGAGACAGGGAAGGTAGAGGAGAGGGGGGCCAATGGAGAAGAGAAGGGCAGTAATTACTGTGAGCTATTCAAGGGACAACAAAGGCCCAAGTAGAGCCTGGTAGGACCTGGGTCCATTCCCTCACTTACCTTATACCCAACCATAACCCCAATCCCCAATTGATTTTTCTAAGGGTTAGGTTTGGGGTAAAGGTTTGGGTGAGGGTTGGGGGTTATCATCAGGGTTGAGGTTAGAGGTTAGGATTGGGTAGCAAACAATCAAACAAACAAGCTGAGGTTTTTGATTGTTCTGAATCAAGCCCATTCATTTTGATGGGGGAACTTCAAACGACTGTAACTCCTCAAATGTACAGCCTGGGAGCTTGAAAACCTGTTCCATCGAACATTATTCGGCCCCTCTGAACACAACTTTCCGTTCACTACAAAACAAAAAAATTTCAGCAAGGCACTGAACCCCTTTCTTTTCACTGGTGAAAGGCGGGGTAGGGGTGTATGTGTGGGAGGGTGGGGGGTGAGGCAGAGATCAGGTGGTTTTCAGAACCGATAGCAGGAGAGGCAAAATGAGAGGAAGGGACGAGAGACAGCAGGCGCAGAGTGAGAGGACCCTTATTGCATAAGTGGATGAGCACTTGTCACTGACAGGCCCTGCTCCTGAAAATGACAGCTATTACATTCTCCCTGCAACCCCTTTCATCTTTATTAGGCCTTGGTTATGTATTTGCACATCTACGCAAACACTTGGCCGCATGTGAAGCTTATCATTGGGAGGATGTAACATGAGAGACAAATTGATCCAATAATTGCAAACTGTGAATTGAGGAAGCTCCTTTTGGATTGAGCACTGGAGCGTTTTTCAGGACCGTATGCCCTTGACTGGTGTATTGAAAACAATGAAGCTATTAGCAGAACCGTGCTACCGCCCAGTGTTCATATTGCCGACCACTGAACTTCCAATATTGACCCTTGACGTCAATATGGTGCGGTCTTGAAAGAAAGGCCCACGGCTCAAACCGAGTATATCGCACTGAATAATTAATTTGTCCTATATCTGCTGAATTGAGTCAACACATTAGGCTGTCACGCCTGATTAAATGTTAATTTAAATTCCATTGGATTCAATTCTGATGTCCACTTTAAAGACAGCCTACAGAGAGAGAGAAAGAGAGACTGACAGACAGACAATAAAGCACTGATAACCAATGAAAAATTGATAAATTTTTCTTTTTTTTTTTTTGATTGGGTGACCCTTCTGTCTGTCATATTCAGTTGACCTTGTTGGTGTAATTTTGATGAATAAACAGAACAGTACAGAAATCACTTAAAGCAGCTCTAGGTAACTTTTCGACCATAAAATTATGATTCCAAACTCAGTAAAGTGGTAGATAAACGATTAATAGGATCAATGGTGCCCCTCGGCAGCGAGGGGGGGTTGTGCTGGCTGTAACTGCACTGCATAACTTTCAAGCGCGACCCGACACGCTGGACGAACCACTTTACGGCAACGTCACACGTTTATTTAGAGGCGGTCTTACATACTACTATTCCAAATACATAAGACTGTAACATGACGGAATGGAACACAATAAGTAACCTCGATGAAAGACGAAGTAATAAAAGTGTTGAACGTTTGCTACGACGTTATTGTCGTAGCAAACTCGTAGCAAGCTTGAGTTACCTCGAGCTGCTTTAAATGAATCAATACAGTATTTGTACCTGAGTATTAATAAAAAAGATATTAAAACATTCATTGTCAATGATTTGCTGTGACCGATTGTTAATGATACTCAATAATATTGATTTAATAAAAAATGACATTTGACAGTTTTAGCTCCGCATAGCTTGAAGCAAATACACTTTGACTGGATTAAACTAAAACACTCTCTGGACAAGTACTTCGGACTAAGTGAACTCTGACTCTGGTCGACTCTAGTTTCACCTGTTGATTGAGACTTGAAGACCTGCTGGAAGGCTATGGAAGAATTGAATGGTTAATGTTATCACACAAGAATTTTTCCTTTCTTTTTTTTTTTTCTTTAGCAATACCACAACATTGTTGTCAAAGTCCTATAGTGTTTGTAGGATTTGTATTCTAAGCATATAAAATGATTGCATTTTGCCAATAGCATTTTTTTCCTCTCCACAAATTATGCCAGATTGCCCTCTGTCGCTTCGATAAAAATGTGACAATATTTCATTGACAGGTTGCAAATTTGATTCTGTTTTGATTTTCTGGTCCTTGCAGCAATCATCATATTTATCAAGCTTTTCAGATTAAGTCCTTCTGCAGCTTTTCAAGTGGTGAGGCAACTGCTGTTTCTCAAAACAGCAGGTACACTGTGATGTGTTTATTAGGCAAGAGATACAAAGACAATGTTAATATTATTTTAATTCAAGCAACGACAGGCAATTTTAGACATAACAAGGAGGAAGAAATAACAGCAACTCGAACATTTAGCAGATTGGATTTAGTCATTTAGAAATAATCAAGGACAAGAGGAACGGCATCTATTGTAAATAGAAGATAGAAGTACTTCAGTTTCATTAGCTATCTATCTATCTATACAAAAACTTGTTCATATTCAGAAGCCAGGAAGGAAAAACAATCACATAGTTACATGTTTTTTCTTTCTTTCTTCACTATTATGATCTTTTTCAAAAGTATATTTCATTCCAGGATGACGTGTCCTGACTAGCACCAACTCTTTATGCATTTCCACTGTGTTCCACTGTGCATTCAGCTCAAAGGCACAAGGCCATACATATGTCTGCGTTCGCAATCACATTTGCAGCCTGAAAGGTAATTATCCCCATCCTGATACTGTTATTAACAGATTGACTGACAGCTGACCTTGATCAATTTTCAACGTCACCCGGACTAATTACACTCACTAAACTTGACTTTTTAACTTGTGTGTGTCTGTGAATGTGTGCCACGTACAGTGGCTATTTAGCTACATGCACACAGCAGCATATTCTGGCTTAAAATAACAGTGCTTTCAGCTTTTTGGAATGAAAACATGAGCCTGATCCACAAAGTGATTGCCCGGCTATTATGCCAGAAAATCCGTGCAAATAGCACCAAAAACAGTTAGTTTATCCACAGAGCGGACGTAAAGGTGAAAAGCAGCGGAAAATGCGCCGAGGCGCAGGTAGCGGCAGGGCTGCACCAGACTTGTTTGAATATATTTAAATGGATCATTATTAATCACATATGCTGATGATGTGTGTGTGTGTTATGGCTTCTTCTGAGGTGGCGTCGATTCCTTCGCAGTACACCCCCGCCCTCTAACTTTAATCATACGCCCTGTGGCTCACTGGCCTCACCACATGCGCTGGCTTCCAGGCTTTACATGGCTCAAAAGGTTGCACTCTCACCCTGTCCCCTTCCCTGAGCAAATCCATGTCCTTTGCAGTATTGCTTTATAATATTTCTAATGTCTCAGTCTGTTGTGTGTCAGTCGATGTCTGTTGTCTGCTATCTCAGGTGCCAGCAGGGTGTCTGTGAGTGGAAGAAGGGTCCTCGTCCTTCTGTTCAAAAGTCTCTGTGTGGGGCTTGTGCTCACAGCTTGACTTGTGTGTTACGAAGATACAGCATCGACAAGTATATACCCTGTCCTGCAAACTTGGCTTTCAGCATGAGGCGTGCTGTTTTGACGGCAGATTCAGCTTTTCCATTGCTCTGTGGGTATCCTGGTGATGACGTCCGGTGTTCAAATTCCCACTCTTTGCTGAACCTTTTGAACTCTTGAGATGCCTACTGCACCCTGTTATCAGAGGCGACACCTGCTATCCCCTGGCGGGCCAAATGGGCCTTCCATTTTTGTATGACTGTGTTGCTCTTTGTGTGGGGTAAATAATCCACCTCCCAAAAATTGGTATAGTAATCCACTGTTATCACATAGTCTTTGTTCTAAAAAGAGAACAGATCTGTTCCCACCTTTGCCCACAGTCGATGTGTCATGTCTTGAGGGTGTAGTGTCTCTCTTAGCTGCTTTGGGTCCACTGACCTGCATATGTCACATTTGGAGATGAAAGTCTTAATGTTCTCATTCATCCTTGCCAGTGTACACATTCTCTCGCTCACCTGAGACATCCCTCTACTGCAAGGTGAGAGGAATGAATGCGACTAGTGATGTCTGCTCTAACTATGTCTGGTATTACAGCCCTCTCTCCTCTGTAAACCACACCGTCTTGATAACTCTGTTCATCCAGGAATGAGTGGTAGTGCCGTATGTCTTCTGGAAAGTCTTTTTTGTTCACCCACCCTCAGAGATCATCTCCACCAATCTGTAACCTTGTGTGGCAAGGCGCAGAGGGCCTGGGCGGGCTTCGAACCCCAGACTCCCGGGTAATAGCCATGCATGCTGAACCAGTCGGCCAAAGGGATACCCCTTTGGCCAAGTAGCCAAGGCGCATGATCAATTAGAGGCATAGTGACAGGACCGCCACTGTCACATCTCTCCCCCTCTTTTGACAAGCACGTCCTCGTGCTCCGCGCAGGCTGCCACACAAATGAGGAATCCATGGACCCACACGTAGTGCTACATGGATCTGTCGACAACGCCAGAATGTGGCAAGGCGCAGAGGGCCTGGGCGGGCTTCGAACCCCAGACTCCCGGGTAATAGCCATGCACGCTTAACCATTCGGCCTAAGGGATACCCCTTTGGCCAAGTAGCCAGGGCGCATGATCAATTGGAGGCATAGTGACAGGACCGCCACTGTCACACTTGCATCAGCTTTCGTCACGGCTCGTGCAGAGCTAAGCCTCTCAGCAGAGATGGGCAAATATGTTAACTTTGTTAACGGTCTAAAATTCTGTCTCAGCCTGTCCCTTAGTGATGTCCTATATACGGATGCGCTACTCAGTGGGTTTGCTAGGAACATCTCTTGCCCTGATACGTAGATGATGTTGATGACATCGTACATCTGCAGCCTGTGAAGCATCCTCTGTTGTCTCTTTGGAGCAATAAGTAGCGGCTTTCTGTGAATGTTCTCCAGCGTTCACTGTCTATCATCAGGATGTCCTCATACTGCACTTTGATTAACTGCATTCCTTCACTGGCCCTCCTGGCCAGTATGGGGATCCTGTCATCATGGTCCACCACTTGAAACTCAAGCCCAAATAGTTTGTTGTTTCTGGGGTTTCTGATCTTGACCTTGCACTTCCCAAGTGGACGCAGCTTGGTCTTGTTGTACATCACCAGCACTTTCTCTGGGTTCTCCAGCTGTACATCAAGTACATTGTACATCATGTACAATGTGATGCATTCTAACATCAATTTTGGGTGACATTTCCCTATAATAACATTTTCTAAATCATACAGGTATGATGTCACATTGACAGGGCAACTTTCGGAGGCCCTCAAAACTCAAAAGTAGTCATGTGATCTGTCTGGTACCTGACATATGCTGTTAAAATATGTATGAGCTGAACTATGAAGTATACAGGCATTATCACTTTGTGGCGTCACCCAGTCACAAGCGATGTGTTATAATGTGAAAACTGCTGGCAGGCAACATTATTCACCGTGACAAACTTTGAGTTACAGTGTGGCACCTTTAATTAGACGAGAGGAGACACACGAGCCTATCAAAGCGCTCCGATCATCCTTGCGATTTTATCAAATGTGGTGGATTTTGGAGGCTTTTGGATCCAATGTTACTCTACATCACACAGGCCCAGCAAATGGAGCTATTATGTCAGAGACCATTAGTCTCGACCAAAGTTTTTGTGGTGTCCGTCTCACCTGTGACACCGGCTCTCGCTGTCATAGCAGGCAGGGGGAAGCCTGGAAAGAGCTGGAAAAATACAGACAGCCAGGATTACGGCGAAAGGCACAGAGTGATTATCATGACAAAAGAATTTCACCTTAAGCCATCAATCTGTTCATGGCCGGTATTACTCGTTAAGCTTAAATTACAATTTAGAAAAAGTCAAATGATATGATTCAGCTCTATAGAAAAACCCTCCCCCCCAAAATCCTTGTGCTCACTTGCAGGTGTGCTGAGAATATTAAATGGGCAGTTCTGTGACCGAACAGCGTCATTAAAGATACTTAATGAAATGGTTTTCATTAATGGTTTTTAAAGTTAAAAGGATAAAAAAGCCATTTCTTTCCTTTTGCTAATGTGTTTAGCCATTTGTCCTGACCCGACATCTTCCACCTTGTACATATTGAATAATTTATTTGTGTTTATTACAGGGGCAGTCAACGGTAGGGAGTAGAGTGGGGGGGTGGAGGGAGTACATATAGAAACTTATGACAGGAATTCTCATTTGAAATCTGTCAAAAAAAAAAGGGGTGGGGGCTACCAGATGGATCCGCCTCACACATCAGTCTAATTGCTGCTTTTGTAATTGGCACTCGCCTCCCGAGCTGGGGGTGTTAGCCGCACACACTTTAAAATCAGGTGAGAGGAAAAATCTCCCAGTGGCAAACCTGTCAGCACAAGTGACGAGTGGAGCAACGCAAGGACACTTTGCAGAATGTTTACCTTTGCAATTCTCCAAATAGGAAAAGAAGACAGATATTTACAACTGAGAAAACAAGCCACCAAAAAACAGAAACTACACCGGATTCATATTTACCTCACTGCTGCAGAATCATATTGAATCAACCTGTTTTGCTTGGCATTGTGCTTCCTTTCAGAGAACACGTTGTCACTATGGGTAGCATTATACAGTCTCGGTCATTAGTGACGACGTTATCATATCCTTGAGTTTATCTTGTGTTTATTTGCTTTTGCAGCAAGATGATGTCTTGATGAATCAGGATCTTTCTATAATCCTTTGCAGTTTTGTGCACACAGACAGGATACATTTCATTATATGGCTGCGTTTCTCTTACTTTTTAAAAAAAATGCTGAATAAATCTGACTAAATCACAGAGCAAAAGTATCCAAAATTCCAGCCAATTTAACCCTCTGATATAGTATTCACATGCTGTGTTTACTTCAGGCAATCAACGCTGCCGCCTCATAGATTAGTCTGAGTGAAACAAAACAGACAAGGAATGGAAATCTGCAGTGAGGTAATCTCCACAAGGAGAGACAACACAAAACAAATGATGAAAACGTTAACGTGACCAAAACGGGTGTGGGAGTCACGTCTAGATTACGCTCTGTAAATAAAACGCTCCTGTCGATCTGCTCCTCCTGACACCATCTCCTCCTCCCTGTCCCTGAAAGATGCCACAGAGCCAATGTCTTCGCATCTCTTCGATTTATTATTCTTCAGGCTCGGGAGGAACAGCAGATCAATCAGTGGAGGATTGTCAATATTAACCCAAGAGCAGCTGTGGAGAGCAGGAAGTGTCTGACATTTTAGTTTGTTATTGTAGGGAACAGCCAGGCGTTATGTTTATATGTAAAGGCCTCTGGAGTACACTGACTTAATTAAACACTGGCAGCTGGGATTTGTGCCGAACATACCTCAGAGACCCTGGGCCTCATCATTCTAGCCCAGGACAGATCAGCATGTGCACCGCAGCCCGGACACATACAGCTATGAGCGTGCCTTTCTCTTCCTCATGCAGCCAGAAATACACAGATTTTATTATTTGTAATACAAGTGTACTAAAAGTATTATGCGTAGAAACTGTATGCTTAATTGGATGGGTTTACAGGTTAAGGTTTAAAGGTCTGCAAACTTGGTGCAATGATAATTAGCACACCCACCCACCAACACGCACGCACGCACACGCACGCACACACACACACACACACACACACACACACACATTGTGTGTGCCGAACATGTGCAATACAGTATTGCACGAGTCATTAATGGCCTTTATCAGTTCATCAAGCAGCACTGAGCACTATAATTATCACAAATAACCTTTAGCACTTTAACATCTTAATTGACATTCTGGTCTCTGTAGCAGTTTTATGGTCAAATCAACATTATCTTAATTCAGGATTTTTTTTTTTTTTTAACCTTTTTTACTTTGGCAATTTATTGCTGACACATCTTATCTTGTATTCATCGCATTTAACAATTAAGTGGGGCGCTCCACTTTCTGCTTTGTTGTGAGACTTTGTCATTGTCTATTATTGTTGTCTTTGTTTACCATAGTTTTCTGTTTTGTTTGTAATTTTTTAAGTTGTCAACTAGGAAACCTTAGAGACCTTATAACCATATTCAACATTTTCTTCTATTTTCTTGAAAGATTTATTTTTTCTCGTCTTGTTAACATTTCTTAAAAATACTTAAACCTGAACTGATAAATTCACCAGGAGGTGACCGATTAAAAGTTAAATGAATGATATGAATAAACATGACCAATGATAAAGGCAGCATTGGTAGCACTTTGCTGCCACCTGGTGGTATTATAGAACTGATAATGGGCAAAGGGGGCTTTTACACCCCAATTACTCTTGTGACAATCAATTAATATTTAATCAATGTGGAAAGGGTAAGAAGGAAGTGTATTTTTCGAAGCTTAGTTACAAAATAAGATCTAAAACTTGTCGTGGTCAATTCTGGACATCATGTGTTTCTTTGTGTTTTTTGCTGGCCTTATGAGGATCATATAGCATTTCGGAGCAAAGATGCAGCCCAGCAGTCCATAGCTGGAAGCCAGGATAGCGAAAACCTCTGTGACTGTGGCATACTTCCCTGGTGAGCTTATGTAAGCGGGAACGAAGGCAATCCACACCGCACAGAAAATAAGCATGCTGAAGGAGATGAGTCTGGCCTCGTTAAAGTTGTCTGGGAGTTTCCTTGCCAGGAAAGCCAGGAGGAAGCAGATGCAGGCCAGCAGGCCGATGTAGCCCAGGACGAGAGAGAAGGCGATGGGTGAGCCTTCATCGCAGAGGAGAATCACCACGGCACTTTCACGTGGCATCAGTTTGCGTGGTGTTGGGGGAGCGACCACCAGCCACACGATACAGATAATTACCTGCATTAGAATTGTACTGAATGACTCTAAAGCTTCAAAACACTGCAACTTTTAAGAATCACAAGAGTTCACTTTACCTGGACCAGCGTGCTGAAGGTGATGATCGCCTTCTGGTGGCCGGGCCGAAACCATTTCATGACGTCACTGCCGGGAAATGTAGACTTGAAGACCATTAGCACCACTATGGTTTTGCCCAGGATGCAAGAGATGCAGAGGACGAAGGTGATGCCGAACGCCGTGTGTCGCAGCATGCAGGACCAGTCGGAGGGCCGGCCGATGAAGGTCAGAGAACACAGGAAGCACATCATCAGGGAGAAGAGCAGCAGGAAGCTCAGGTCAGAGTTGTTGGCCCGGACAATTGGGGTGGTCCTGTGGCAGAAGAATATGCAGACCACGACGCAGGTGCAGAAGGAGCCGATGAGGGAAATCACAAGGAGGGTGATACCCATGGTGTCAGTGAAGGACAGGAACTCCACTCGTTTGGGGATGCAGGCCGTCCTCTCTTCGTTGGACCAGAACTCTGGCAGGCAGCGCGCACACTCTATGGCATCTTAAAAGGCAGGGCAAGGAATAGCTGCCATTTGGGATCATACCTTTTTCATCAAATCTGCAGATCGGACTTAAATAGACTTGCTTACCGGTTTGATTGCTAATCTCCCCTGCTGCACAAACCACACAGTCGTGGCAGCAAATAGGGAAATTAGGTCTGATTGCCTTGCGGGTGCCTGCTGGACAGATGCTGCTGCATACTGACAAGGGGACCTGGGCAGAAGGGGAAAGGGAAACTACACCTCACGCACTCACATAATGCAGCCGCCGCTGTGGGAAATGCGTGCGACAAAGCATCGTCGCCAGTTACAGAGAAGCCCTACGTCCGTTCGGTTGCCGCTCCACGAGAAGTTGCGCCGCTGTATGTGCAGCTTTTTCTCCCCGACTGTGGCCGTCTCATCAAATTTGCCAATTGTGGTGAACTCCATTCCTCCGCCAGGCGAGAGCTGCCATATAAGTAGGTCGTACATGGCCGCCGGGTCCCCGTTTTCGTCGAACTTTATTTCGTCACCAAATGAGTTCAAGTAATCCACCTGCATTAGGTAGTGATGCAACTGCGGGAAGGTAGAAAAGTCACAGTGCTGTCACTGAACTGACCATGTCTGCTCTCTCAAACAGCATGTGTGTTATGCTTTAAAATTAGCGAACGTGCAGTTTGGTACCTGCCATGGCTTTATATTATTAATATCAGGACAGGCCTGCATTGGAAACGGTCCCCTTCCTTTCACGCAGCTCCTCATAGCTTGGAGGGCACGGGCGACCACATACACCGCCTTGTAGACGTTGTAGGAAATCCTCAGCTGCGATACATCGGAGTAGATGTTCTGCACACTTCTCAGCCGTTCCGCTCCAGTGCATTGAGGCTTGCCATCGACGCTACGCTCCCGACCATTAGCCCGCGCGGCCATTTCACACTGAAATGCCTCCTCCCAGAACGGTATCACAAAGGGATCTTTGGGGCGTCCGGCCTCAGGGGATTCAAGCGGAGCAGAAAGTCCTGTAATCCCGGTATCTGCGCGCGTCGAATGGCGAATCCCACCGTCCCCTGCAGGATCGGGTGGTACTTTCTGGGGGTTGAAAGGATGGCAGCGGTGCTCCAAGCCTCGCTGGCCAGCCACTGTATTCCAGTTAGCCCTTGTCTAAATTCGTCAGATTTTGTTATGACACATGAATGAATGAATGAAGAGTCCGCACAGTGAGAATTTAACCAGGAGGGACATACCTGAGTGCCTCGTCGAATAATGCGGCAGCATCCTGCTCCACGGCGAACACCAGAATCACACGAGCCCCGGAGGAGCGGATGTTGGAAATAATAGATGCGACGGTTGCCTGTGCTCGGTTCTTCGGGATGATCTCATGGAGGGCGATGCAGGCGCCCAACTCCTCAACCTACCGGAGACACATTGGAGAGACGTGAGAATCCACAGGAAATGCTTTCACATGACCAAAAAGCAATTTAGAGGGTTGAAATTCTTGGCTTTTGAAGTTGCAATAGACCTTTTCAGCAAAGATGCTGGCACCACCGCGGCCATAGGCGTCATCGCCCGCAATCACTCCGACCCACGTCCAGCCAAAATGCTTGACGAGTTGCACCAGGGCGTCTACCTGGTGATGCATATTTTCAGATTGGAAAAATGCAGATTTTTTTTTTTGTTTTAAGAAAAGCGATATCACATTTCCAGCATTCGTTTGACGCAACACAAACCTGGAAGAAATCGCTTGGCATTGTCCTTAAAAATGCAGGAAACTGTTTTTTGTCACTTAGGCAGGCGCAGCTGGAGAAATAACTGACCTGAGGGGAATGGAGGTGGTGGTTTAAATTTGAACAGCAAGGGCTTGAAAAATAAAAATACTGGTATTCAGTATTTAAACGTCGATGCTGGTAAGATTTGAAAGTGTTGCGGCTGGACAGGAAAACCACGCCTAACCCCCATGAACTCACCTGTGGAACATGAAAGACTCCCAGGAAGCGGGCCACTACCAAAGACTGAGTGGAGCCTCCGTCTCCGATCACCACTGGTATGGTCCCGTGACAGGTTCCGTTGCTCTGCCACCCCCTCTGAAGACCGGAATACTTCTCACCTCCCATCAGCTCAATGCTGGCCTTGAGAGCCTTGTGAGGTGTGCTGCACGAGTCGTAGATCTTGTAGCCCAGTGTGACGTTGGGAAGCAGCTCGCCGTTCCGGTTGATCTCCTCAATGGCGAAGATCATGGTCTGCATCCAGCGGAACGTGCGAAAGTTAAACCTGAAATGATGCAGAGGAGGAACTTTTGCTCATTTCAACATCAATTGGGCATCGGTGATAAGTGACGTCGTCGTTGACTAGCTTGCCGATGGCTTGCCTGGTGCACTGCTTGGGAGGTGGGGTAGAGGTAAAGGACAAGGTGGGCTCCAGCACCATGTCATGAAGGGAGAACAGTCCTCCCAGAACAATGTCGCCCTCTTTCTCCACCACTGGCAGGGACATGGAACGTGGGACTATGTTGCACTGTTGGCTCCGGACTTGGTGAGAGATGGTGGAGGGAAAGATCACACACAGAGCAAGACCCAAGAACTTTGTCCTGCCCCGCCAAATGGCAGCGTCCACTGATCTTGTCCGAAAGACGTCCATGTCCTCCCTCCAAGTCAAGTCAAATCACCACCACCGTTGGAAACAAATGTAATGAACTCAAGTCACCGGTGATGAGCAAAAATCCCATCGGTTCTAAGATGGCAGGAAGAAGAAGAGTGCATTCAAGGGAACAATGTAAAAACCACGGCAGGGGATACTTAAACTAGAAAATAAGATTTAATAAGATGCTGACCGTGAATCCCGCTGAATTTTTATGCTACGAAAAAAAACCCAACCTCTTTCACCACCCTACATCCTTACTTACAAGTCGCACAATCCTGCCTGTAAAAAACAAGGTGAAGCATCGGAGCTTATATAAGTTAAACCCCTTGAACAAATCCTCTGCTGGCCTCTAATGATTACCTCTGGGGAGTGGATGGATCAATGGAAAATAAGAGCCACAGTCCAATTTTCACAGCGACAACAATAACAAGGACCTGGAAAGAAGTGCAGACAATAATGGAGAAGGACACGAGCGGTGTCAACTCACAATATCATGCCTGACTTGGCCCAGCTCAACCTGCAGTGATATGGAGAGGCGGGTCAATGGACATGTCACGGAAAGCCGTTAAACTAAGTTAGATGTCTTTTTTTTTTTTACGCACACATGCACACACACACACGCATGCACGGCTCTATTATTTTCCTACAAATTACAGTCTGCATGGCGATGAAACAGAAAATGTCCTTAATGATGGTATGCCCTGAAAAAGGATGGATTTTCATTGTCTTATATCAGGCACACATACCCCGTGGAGTCACTCACATGAAATGTTATAATCAAGAAAAAACAAACCAATATACACAAGCACTTAATGAAAATTATTCACAATGCCTTTAAATATTGCTTTCAGCTTTGCTGGAATTCATACCATTATAAAAGCTAATAGAAAAAGAATATAAGAACTACAACACAAGCAACAGCGAGATTACACTATTACCTGATAGAGACAAAAAAGAAAAAGTCAGCATCTGTGCCACCCTCACTATCTATGATACTGCCTGGGTGTGTAAAGGCTTTTACTTCCTTAAGTGCTGTTCCCTTTAGGGTCACTGGATCCCTGTTTCTTTAGGCTAACCTTGAGAGGTTAGATTTCAACCAGCTGCTCCTGACTACAATTCTACTATACTACTGCAAGACAAACGCTTTAAATGTTATGGGATTAGATATGAAAAAAAAAAAAAATCGTCAATGCAATGTTTTCACATGTGTTATTATCAATCTATCCAATCAATGCAGAGAGCAACACTGCTGGAATTGAGTATTTCCTTAATTAGTCAACTTAACATTAAGTATAGAACACAAATGACTGGCAAACCCACACTTATCAACTGGCACATTCAGAAAAGCCGATCCAGCAGGCATTATTAATTATTACAGCACTTCAGGCACCTCTCACTGATACTCTATCGAGCTGCTTTACTTGCACAGATGCAGCTCCAGATATAGTCGTAAGGATATTGTGATCATTAAGGTGAAGGTCTTCAGGCTACAAAATATTGCTCCCGAGAGAGTGCGCCGCACAACACTCAGTGTTGCACTGCCTCAGGCCATGGTGCACCAATTAACCTAATGCGTCCGCCCCCATGTGGCGCGTGGATGAGTGAGAGGAGAGGTGCGTTAAAGACACCGCTCTTGCTTTGATACCTTTATTTTCATCCCTTGCAAGGAGGCCTTTGATCAGATTGTTATTTGTGTTATTCTGACAAATGGTTTCGCCCCTTTGTTTCACAAATCAAGCTTATTAAAATTTGAAATCAAAGTCATGGCGATATCTAAATAAATTGTCTGGCATTTGAAACTTTTATTACGCCATTGACACACACGAGGAAATAGAAATGATGTATGAAATAAAAAATAACACTTGGCCTGAGACGCTGCAGAGATAGAGAGCAGCGACAGTTACATCTGACAAACGGAGACAAACAGTTGTGTGCCAGTGAGAGCAGGGCTGTAATGTTAGTTACGAAGTGCGGCTTTGTCGGGGAAAAAAAGTTCTTGCAAAGCATTTTGGTGGCTTAGGGGGAGACACAGCAGGGCTTGGCACAGGCTGCTGACTGACTGGAAGCTTTGAGGAGCTTCTAAACCCAACTCACACATCACTTTGGCAACCGGCTGAGCCAGAAGCCTTAGGGGGGGACTCTGTACTGTCAATACCCTGCTGATGTCGTTTGTACATTTGATAAGCGAGGCGCCTTTTAAAGTTCTCAGCACTCACGTCAAGCTGGAAATAAACATATTGAAAAACAAACAAACAAACAAAAATGAATAATAAATAAATAGACTTGCTTTGACTGTTGTCACCATGTTCCAGTGCTGGTTAATTAAAAAAACAAACAAACATGCTACTAGTCCACGCATCAAGATGTAAGATATCATTCTTTGAAACTTGAAATGACTCCGGTTTGCTCCTTCAGCAGCAGACATGATGAGTCAGCACACTTACATAATATGCATAAATCAAAGGCAGGAAGCAAACTATTGAAAACTACAGGATTTTCGGTTGCCTCCTCAGAAATCCAACCTTTTATTTATAAGCAAATACCATGTAAGGAAAGATGCTGAATAGTTAATGCTTGGAATAGATACGTGAATTAGCCTCCCGATACTGCTCTGCATTGGAAGGAACAATTTTATAACTCAGATGTTTCAAAGACTAGAGAGAATTGATATGTTTTCCATTTCCTTAGTGAGGATATAAAGATGAATATCTTTATTCTAGAGACACATTGGAGAGACTTTTGAGCTTCCTTCTTGATTTTTGCTCTCGCCCTGAAACCTCATTCATCTTGTTCCCTTTGTTATACTGGAGAAGTGCAAGCTGAGTGAGAGCTCCGTGCTGATCAAATACCTCAGAAGATTAATAACACACAACCCCGGGTGCCCCGGAAGCATCACAGCAGTTCAAATAAATTCAGCTTTGCAAATAGCAATACAATTCATGCTCAAGTTTTTACCAAGAATGACTCGACCCAAATATTTAGAATTATTTATTAGCTACATCATTAAAATGATTTCACTTTTTCAGAACTTTCAAGGAACTTCCAGGAAATGATTTAATTATTCTCAACAGAATGTTTAAGCTGTTATAACATTTGGGAACGTTGCTTCTCTTATTGTCCCGACAGCATCAGGAAAACTGTCAGCTGAAAACATTGTAATGTAGGACGTGATGTTTTGTTATCAGGTAATATCAACTTATGTTAAAAGGACTGTCAATTAATGCACAGGGAAAACCAAAAAATTCTGGCTAAACACATTTTTGAGCATCAGGACATAATGAACTGAGTTTTATTTTTTTTGATTATTGAATTTATTTTGAACAGGATGAAAAAATAATAAAATTAAAAATATTAATATGAAGATGTGCGTGTTGGTAGAATCAAAAACAAAACAAACTAAATCAGAATATCAAACATATATTTTTCTTATTTCAAATGAATTGGAAGTGTTTCAAATGAGGCTTACTTGCATAGAAGAGGGTGCAATTTTGCACAAAATGACCGATTTAAATCAGTTTGGCGCAGACCTGCACCTCAGTGCATTTTCCGCCACTCTTCACCTCTGCGTCCGCTCTGTGGGTAGGTCACACTGTTTTTGGTGCTATTTGCGCGGATTGTCCTACGCAAAAGCTGGACAATCGCTTTGTGAATCTGGCCGTTAATGTTAAGAACATTCCGAATGTAGTGGAACGTTGCCAGGTGATAGTGCAAATGTCACCAGCTCAAAAATTTTGAATGGTTTTGTAAATGTTTTACAAATCTATTTACAACAAATATTTACATTATAAACCAGGGAAATCTAAGAGAATCCTGCAGTGATACCAAATTAATATCAGTTCACGATGGTGTTGCTTTAAGTCAGAAATGTACATTTGTTATTATAAATGTATATGTTCATCTTTCTGATAATCTCATGTTTAACCATTGCATTCTACAATAAAATCTAAAAAATTAAGATATTTTTAATCTACCACACATTTACTGATCTCCAAAGTGTAAAAAGAACGTAGTTGTTAGTGCATCAAAGGCACCATTCCAAATAGCTTGCTATTCTGAAAACTAGACTAAAGAAGCAGCCCAAATGCCCTGCGATGAACTGATGATTCCAGGGTGTCACCCTGCCTTCGCCTTATGACAGTTGGGATAGGCTCCAGCGGACCACCGCAACCTTGAGTGCAGGAGGAAGCGGGTGTAGAAAATAGATGGGTGGATGATTTAAGACGCTCTTTTTGGAAGTGGCAGTGGGAAATGGAATGATGGATGGGAATGTGAGAAAAGTCTCAGTCTCTTCAGTCTGTCTTTAGATAGATTCATAAAAAGATATTATTTGATGGTGAGTGATGGAACTTTGCGACACATTTTCTGCTCAAAGGTGTCAGAAGTTCAAATCCTATATGCATTGACAAAGCATTTTTTTTTTTTTTTCTGGTCTGTAAAACAAAGATCCGACATGTGTTCTTATGTCCACATGACAAAACCTAAACAACACACACAAAAAAAGAAACAATTGTTTCATGTCTGGTAGAAATCATCAACCAATGTCAAGAAAAGTTTAGAAAAAAAAAAAACTTTATGGAAGTTGATTAATATGGAAGTGAAGAGAAAGAGAGAGAGAGATTGAGAGAGTGTGTGTGCGTGCGTGTGTGTGTGCGTGTAGCATCTGTGGGCCTTTCCTGTTTGTGACATTGCACCACTGGGACTATGGGACGTCGGTGTTGATTTCAAGTTTGATTAGCTGTGAATAACAACATGCTCAGGTGGTTGAAACTCACTCATAAAATGTTGTTATTGTGTTTGTTGCAAGAGGAAGGTGTCAGCCTCACCTGCCAATTTACTTTTCACCCTGGAGGATTCAGGGGAAACATGGGGCCTTTCGGGCAAGCAAAGACAAGACGGTGTTTCCGACGAGACTGAAGACAAGGTGCCCGAGGCTGTGATCCAGCTGCTGGAAATTAATTAAAGTTTTAAAGTTTCAAGTTTTAAGGCCTGCTAACTCAAGGTAAACATCATCTTTGACTATGTAGATACACCAAACGTTCATTTGTTTGTCTCTCTGCACTGAACTTTATCTTATTGTAGTTTTCTTTTGAAAGATAGTCTGAATAAAACTACATTTTACAGTTTAAAAGCACTCATTCAAAACAGAAACATGACAGCATTATGTAGTTACAAATTATGTATTTATCTCTTATTGAGATATATCATTATCTCAATAAAACTATCAGTGAAACTTCATTACAATTTGTTGAATCTGAGTCTAAAACTGTGAAATAAACTTTTTACGACTCCTTGATTTTCAATTTTACCATTTACATTTTAGACCTGCTGGCAATAACTCGCGTCAAGCATTGACTGTTTTACCCAGCGTATCAACGGCGACCAACTTATAACTGTCCTGCTACAACACCTTTGACAGGAATCAGATATTGCATGTCTATGGTCTAGTCCTTCATCTTAACGCCAGGGAGACTCTCCCTCTCTGAGAAACCATGCGATCCCCAAACTGCAGGTCTTGGCCTGAATCAAGCTGCATCACAAAGACGACCTTAGTCCAATACTGAAGGTTCTGCTGCTCTTTTCAGCAGATGCCTGGAGCTGATTTTGGTCCCTCTGGGCGTCAGCAGCGGTGCTTGCCATTGGATGATGTTGCACTGTCTTTCTTTCTGAAGGTCATGCATTGTCGTACTCTGAGCTCTGAAGAAATGTCAGATTTTGCTGAAGGCCTGTCTGCTGGAATATGAAAACCTTTTAAGAAACATCAGTCTTTTATATTCTCCCATGCCATTCAAATGTCTTTCAGCACTAAATTTTTGACAGTATATACATATTTTCTATCCCTATGAGGATCAATACCAAGCGAAAAGTTACTCTGCATAGAAACAATGATCCAAACAGGCATCTACATCAACTCCTTGCCGTTTAGCCCAGGATTTCTGCTTCTGACATCCCTAAAATCAAGCAACAGTAAAGCTTGTACTATATGTATATTCCTCACTAGTCACCAGTTATTTCTTGGTAATAATTCTAATTGGTGTAAAAGTAACAAGACTCAGTAATCTCTGAACGAGGGTGAAGCTCCCAGCTGCCACCAGGTGAGGGCCAGCGAACACCCTCAACAGGTTGTCAGTCTACCGCATGATAATTAACAATGAGATGCACCTGCACTCCTTCATGCACTCCAGGTACAGCTTTGTATCAGTTCCACCCTGTGCCAGGAGGTGGCAGAATTGCCCGGCTTATTTCAACAAAGCAGGCATAGCGCCTCTGTGTGTTGAATTCAGGAATGGAGTGGCAAGTTTGAACTTTCCTTTTCTATCATAATAGTTACACATTAGTATGAAATAATATTTTTTTTTTTTTTTGAGTGAAACGCTGTAGAGCATAATGAAATAGGCTCCATTGAAAAAGCCCTATTCATGTCAAGCAATCAGATGATGATGATGATGATGATGATGATTATTATTATTATTATTATTATTATTAGATAGCAAGGTTCCATTTTATTTTAGACAAAAGAGAGCTCTTTATAAAATTTATGAATTGTGCCTGCAACTTCTTGCTAAGACACTGTGAGACACACAAAAGTTCTCTGGAAGCTTTTCGACTTTTATTTTTGAATGAATTTAGTCACTGTTGTGACAAATCAAGGTTAAAGTTATTAGAGTATTGCTGTTTTGTTTCTACTGCTCGTGTATTATTTCATACATATATATATATATATATATATATATATATATATTGTGATAGCTGCTGGTGCTTCACAACTGCATTAGTTATAAACTTTGAACAGTGCTCATTCATTCTATCTTCAGCCTAAAGAGTGAAATTTGCTTAAGAATTAGTTTTGTCTCTGACTCTGACCCAACCTTAATCATCATCTGCTCTGTCTTGCTGTGACATGCGACTTGATTTGTTGCACTTTCAAACACTTGGAAACTGAATCTGTATGTTTCCTTTTCAGAAGTTTATAAAGTTCCTCTAAGTTCATGATGCAATGCCACGGGCAACTAAAGGTCAGTGCAAAGGCCTGGGGTAGTTTTCCACCTGAAACCTTGAGGGAATCATGATGCAATTTCCAGAGCCAGTTGACAGGAGCGAACAGGGAACTGGCTGGAGACACTTGGTGTTCCGCAGGGAGTCTAGTTGAGTCACTTGTGTTTGTGACGTCCAAGTCAGGCCTGAAGCAGTGTACTCATGGCTCATGTGCTCCCTATTAAGTTGTTCCCAGGAGACGTATCCTCTGATGAGCTGCAAACTGTTTGATAAAGTAACCAACAGTTTCACAAACATACAAACAGCAGTTTCTTTTTTAATTACAGAACACCTGAGAGACTTGTCAGCTGTGAGTAAAATTGAAAAACAGCACCAGATGAAATATCACACGGTGCAATGGCTGGCAAGTTGAAAGAGCTTGTTTTGATCATCTGTCAACTTTAATTGGCAGATACATGAAGAATTTCTTGAAAATAATGTGACATAGTGGGCAAAGCAAATAAAGTTAATATGTAAACATGATAAAACATATACAAATTTAGAAATATGATACATTTGCCACACACAATCAAACTGTATTTCACTATTCAAAGGTGATACTAAAAAAAAATTCTGAATAAAAAAGTACACATCTTTTTTGAAATCCCGTTCAAACCAAAAGAATATTTAGAAATATATTTTTAGATGATAGAAAATGGATGAGCAACAATCTAATGGTGTATTAAATTTGTGTAGGTGAACAAAGGGATTTACTGGGATTTTCCAAATGGTTTAGCTCGTAATATTTACCCATTTAAACTGCCTTAATGACTTAGTAATTGTCTAAACAGCAAACATAACATGGAAACTTTAGAATGTCATAAAATGCAAAGGCAATGAAATTGCTGTTCCTCATCAAAATCTGGAGGCACAGAAAAGGGATCGGAACACATCCGATCCACAAAACATATTCCACAGATGTAGTGTTTTCTTTATTTAGTGTTGTTTTTATTATTTTCTTTACTATACTATTATCATTATTAATATAACTTCCTGCTGTATTGAAAAGTTATAACTTGGTTTAAGAGTTTGATTTTAACTTCACGCCACAGTGTTGACAAGCTGGATGGAGACACCGTGAACTCCACGGGGACTTTGATCACTTCATTAAAGTGTTTGTCAATGCATAGAGCCCGAGGTGTAAGTCATGGTCATATCAACAAAAACACAAACAAGGCAAAGAAGTCTTTTTTAATTACACAGGGCTTCAGAGACAAATCATCTGGATTTGAAAACTTCCAAAAAAAACCCAACAATAACACCAAATTAACAACCTTCCTTCCCCCCCAGCTCCAGCGGCTTGTTCAGCATCAGGTGTTTGAAGTTGTTTGTTTCAGGTGATTCATTAAAACTTTGAGTCCCCCAAGCAACGGCTTAGGTAAACCTTATGCGATGTCTTAACTTTAAGAAAGAAAGTAAGGCTGTGCTGAAGTTGCTGCAAGGGTAGAGTTAAACTAATGTTAAGTTGTTCAAAACATTCATCTAATATAATAACTTTTGGTAACTGAGGCTCACTGCATGCAGTTCAGACTCTGCGGTGCCGTTCACATAGTTGGAGACAAAACAACGAGAGTTCATCCAAATTCCAAACGGACAGGCCTCAACCCTGCAAAGTCAAGTCGAGGACTGCATAGAGCAGGACAGTGACATTTTAAATGTATAAGCTTTTTTGATTATTATTATTTTTTTTGTCTCTTCAGCAACTTCAGAGCATGACCTCTCTGTGACCTGCCTTAATGATTGGTTGAGCTCAAGGATGAAATAGGATGGAAAGAAAAACTGCATGCAGAAAAAAGTAATATCTGTGTGCAAACAAGAACACTTGAAATAATAATAAAAACATTTTTTGGAATGATTCATCCAAACCCCAACCATGATGATGTTATTGTAGTTATGGAAAAAAACATATTTCATTCAAATAAAAGTGCAGACAAAAAGTTAACAATGAAAACTGCCACATTTAAAGTTTAAAATTAGAATATTGTGGATGTTTTTTTTTTTCTGATTGGTCAAGGAGAGGTGGGCTTGCGTCAGCGTCAGCTAGAAGAGTATAAAATATGATATAAAGAGAAACTTTGAGCTAATCTTGACTTGGTGGCTCAGGCCACCTGAGTGAAAATGTCTCTAAGTGATGGCGTGGTTGGTTTTCAGTGCAGTTAAGGACCTTCCATTCAGCTCAGCCCGATGTGGACCACAGGCTGTTACTATAATTCAGGAAAGACGTTTTTTCTATTATACACTTATTATACTATTATTTACAAAAAACAAGATGTAGCCTTTGACTTAAAGATAAAGAAATACATTGCAAAAGTTCAAGGAAGTTCTGAACAGTGTTTGGTCTTTTGCTCTTGAAAAATTCCTCTTTTTGTCAAGCTGCCAGCACAGCAGATGTGGACGAGTCTTTCCAGATGATGCCGTGTTCATTTTTTTTTTTTTTTTTAATGTGGCTCCCTGGTATTTGTAACAGATGTGGTCTGTAGTGAGACATCCAGATCTTGTATAGTAAAATATGCCTCCTATATTTTCCATGATGTTCTTCTTTTATAAAAGAGTATGTGTATTTTTCTGTCAAACCATTGTGCGAAAGAGTAAATTTCACCGGGCATGTGATCATTTAGAATATATTGTGTTACTTTTGCAATGTAGATTGTCTGAGTGGAGGCCTGCTTCTCTGCTAAGAGCCCTGTGGTTTGATTTACCTCCAATATTCTGAGTATTTTACTGGGCTTAGCTGTGAAACAGGAAAATGTTAATAAATTGGATTGTAGTTGATTGGATAAACACGGATAAATACGAAAGATCTTGCAATAGACCAAAAGTTGTTTGTTTGTTTCAACCCTTTAACATACGCACATAGTGTACAGAAATGTTTCAAAAAAAGAAAAAAAAAAAGCTAACTATATAAGTAATTATTATTACAAATTTATACATGTTTCATAATTGTTTATTTCTGCAATTTAAATGCTACTTCGGGATAATTTTTTTCAAGTATTGGAGTCAGGAAAGTTGACATATTTTGACATTTAAAATCTAAACAGAATGTCTTTGACAGTATGGAAGCAACTCTGCTGTTCCCCTCCCAAGACAATTTTGCCAGTTGCTGTGACTGTGTCTACAACTGATGCTGTAGTAGAACATGTCTGATGTTCATGTTCATGTTCTTTGTTTGGAATAAATGTATTTGTTCTAAAACAGCAAATGTATCTCTGTAGTGAAATTGATGCGTCAATAGAAGAACTGCAAATAAACATTGGTTGTTTGTAAATTTTTATGTTTTATGGAAACATACACATTTTAACATCCAGACAGGCACATGAAACAGATGTATGACGTGATAATTTAGGCTTTCCCAATAAGTTTGCAATCATGGCCTTGTATGAACGAAGCGACCACTTAAAATCTCCTGCCACTTTGAGAACTGATGTCACACTGTGTTGTATTCTGGGGATTTGTAAACCTTGTTGGTTATGAATACCATAACCAACAATCCAAAACACAGCAAACGTAATCTTGTCAATACAATTATTCACAATTCCTTACACAAACGTTGAAATTATTACATGTAAACACCACAGCAACGAAAAAGCAAAACATCAGCAGAAACACCAGAAGGTGAATGGCTGCACTACTGTTTGGAAAAGAACAAATTTGCCAGTGTCTCGAAACCACATAAAACTCCCACATAAAACTGGATTTGTGTTTCAAGTCAACACAAGACTAGGACATTTTTACAGATGACTTAGGTGTTAAAAAGTGTTACACAACAATGTAGTCAAACAAAAATGTCCTAAAACACATATTAAAAAAAAAACAAAAAAAAAACCCAAACATGTCAATGTGCCACAAGGCATGCAACTTTCAGTTAACTACTAATGTTAATTGACCAAACATGTGGTTTTCAATTGTATACATCAAGGTGTTTCAGTTTTTTTTTGCATGCCTAAGAAATTCTATCTTTATTACTTCAAATTTTACCAATTTGAAGACTTATGAAAAAAACAGACTGAACCAATGAAACGAAAAGATCACTTTTAGGGATCCCTTTCCGGTATTAAAATGAATACATATTTTATTTTACTGGCAATAAAACACCTAGTTTTAAGCTGAATGTATGCAGTATAAGTTATTCATTCTCTCACAAATGGTGATATGTGTAGTACATCTTAAATCATATAAATGTATGGTTTTAACAAACACATGCTCAGCTCCCATCATAAATAAAAAAAAGTGTTTTTTTTAACATGAAGAAGACCACGTCATGCTGACAGACAGTCAATTTGTCACGCAATCCCTAACCTTAAAGCAATTGGATGCAATCATCACCACACCATCACCACCACCATCATCATCATCATCATCACCATCACCATCATCACCATCATCATCATCATCACTGTCCTGGTCGTTGTCAAAGAGGTATAAAACAGCACATTGGAGCAGATGCATCATTCAGAGAAAAAAAAAATACGTATTTCGCTTGGACTTGAGTGACTGTGCCTTTGTAATGTTAATGTTTGTGATTTTTCTCAGTGCCTTTGCATTGGAGGAAGACGCCACGCGGTGTCGGATAATGGGGAGTCCAGAGTCTCCACTGTTATCCAAGGATGGAGACGTCATTATTGGAGGAGCGTTTTCTATCCACAGCCAAATGTCAAAGCAGGAACTCTCCTTCAGAGAAACTCCAGAACATCTCCAATGCTCCAGGTACCGTTGACGATCGACTCTGTCATTGTTTTCATTGATGTTGACTCTAACCATGACACGTCAATCTTAAAACTTCACTTCGTTTCAGGATAAATTTCAGAGAATTTCGCTTTGCTCAAACAATGATCTTTGCCATCGAGGAGATCAATAACAGCAGCTTGCTGCTGCCAAATATCTCGCTTGGTTATAAAATATTTGACACATGCGGCTTGCCGCTGCCTTCGGCGCATGCAGTGATGGCTTTGATGAACGGTGACAAGAGGAGAAAGACCTGCTCCACACAGTCATCCGTCCATGCTATCATTGGAGCTTCAGAGTCGTCCTCAACCATCGGGATCCTCCAAATTTCAGGAATCTTCCAAATACCAGTGGTAATACAGTGCCATAACTTATTAATTTATGTCTAAATTCTGCATTGATGTAAGGACAGGAGAACACATTTACAGTGACGATGCAGACAGAGTTCTGAGTTGGCTGTTAACCTGTTTCTTTGTTTAGTGACTGACTGCATCATGAGTCTTTGTTCCCAAAATGTTTTTTTTTCTTTAATCATCCTGTTTTTTTGTTGTTATTTGTTTTATAATAAACCAGATCAGCCACTTTGCAACTTGTGCTTGTCTGAGCAACAGGAAAGAGTACCCGTTCTTTTTCAGAACGATCCCCAGTGATTTCTATCAGAGCAGAGCCCTGGCGAAACTGGTAAAACACTTTGGCTGGATGTGGGTCGGGGCAGTCAGGAGTGACAACGACTACGGCAACAGCGGCCTGGCAGCATTCATCAGAGCTGCACATCATGAGGGGGTGTGTGTGGAGTACTCGGAGGCCATCTCCAGGACGGACCCCGGCGAGCACATCGCCAGGGTGGTCGGAGTGATAAAACGCGGCAGTGCAAAGGTCTTAGTGGCTTTCCTCGCGCAGAGCGAGATGCACATTCTGCTCGAGGAGGCTTTGAAACAGAACCTGACCGGGCTGCAGTGGGTGGGCAGCGAATCCTGGATCACGGCGGGTCACCTCGCCACGAGAGAGTATTCAGAAATCCTCACTGGTTCTCTTGGGTTCACAATCAGGAAGGCACGGGTCAGAGGCCTACGAGACTTTCTCCTGCGGGTGCACCCCGGTCCGGACCCTCAGAACAATGTGGTCAGGGAATTCTGGGAAGAGGCATTTGGTTGCAGCTTCCAAAGCGACCTTCGCAGTGAGACCCGGTGCTCTGGCTCGGAGAGGCTGCAGGATGTCGACAATTCTTTCACAGACGTGTCGGAGCTGAGGATTTCCAATAACGTGTACAAGGCTGCATACGCTGTGGCTCAGGCCATGCAGAGCATGTTGAAATGTGGAACAAACAATGGAGCGGCGAATGAGTCATGTACTTTGGACGATGATTTCAAGCCAGAACAGGTAAAGGGAGGATGCAACAGAGAATCAAATACATAATGTGAATTCATAGTGGGATTTTTCCAATAAACTCTGTGCAGGTTGCGAAACATCTCCGGGTTGTGAATTTCACCCTCCCGTCTGGGGAAAGAGTGTATTTCGATGAAAACGGAGACCCGGCAGCCACTTATGATCTGGTGAACTGGCAGAGAAACCGAGCAGGGGAGATAATATTTGTGGCAGTCGGAAGCTATGATGCATCACAACCAAATGGGAGGCAGTTCATTATGAACAGAAATAACATTACATGGGCTGCTGAGTCCCTGGAGGTAACTAAAGGATTGAATTGAATTGAATTTTTACTTGTGTTTTTGTGTCCCAGACTGTCAGAGACTGACATACTCTATACCTAGAGAGTATTGATTTGTGTATAGTAGTATAAATTGTATAAAAGGCTTAGAAGATAATGTATTTGTCTTTGTTTTTTGCCCTCACTCGCAGAGACCACAGTCGGTCTGCAGTGAGAGCTGTCCGCCAGGTTTCCGTCAGGCTTTTATTAAAGGCAAACCCATCTGCTGTTTCTCCTGCATTGCCTGTGCTGCTGGAGAAATCAGCAACTCCAGCAGTGAGCACTGTTGATTGAAGCGTAATGAAAAAAAAAAATACATTAAAAAAAAAAGTTTGATAATTTACGCAGCCAAAACTTGGTTAATCGTTTTGTTGCTTTTCAAGTAAAATCCTTTTGTTTCCGTTCAGATTCAGCAGAGTGCCTCCGCTGTCCACTGGAGTACTGGTCCTCTGAAGATCACAGCCGCTGTGTCCCGAAGGTGATGGAGTTCCTATCAAACGCAGAGACCATGGGCGGCCTTCTCACTGTGTTCTCATTACTGGGAGCCAGTTTAACGCTGGCGGTGCTGTTCATCTTCATTCAATACCGCCGCACCCCTCTCGTCAAAGCCAGTAACTCCGAGCTGAGCTTCCTGCTGCTCTTCTCCCTCACTCTGTGCTTCCTGTGTTCTCTCACCTTCATCGGCCGGCCCTCCGAGGGCTCCTGCATGCTGCGACACACGGCGTTCGGTGTCACCTTTGCCCTGTGTATGTCCTGTATCTTGGCGAAGACCATCGCAGTGGTGACTGCTTTTAAGACCAAAAGGCCAACGATCGCAGTTCTTCACTGCTCTGTCCCGCTCCAGAGAACAAGTGTTGTCGTCTGTACCTCACTGCAGGTTGTAGTCTGCGTGCTCTGGCTGACTCTGGCTCCGCCAGTCCCCTACAAAAATACCGCCTATGCCTTTGAAAAGATCATTTTAGAGTGCAAGTTGGGTTCCAGCATTTGGTTCTGGGTCGTTTTGGGTTATATAGGGCTTCTAGCACTGCTCTGCCTTATCCTTGCATTCCTGGCCCGGAAGCTGCCTAATAATTTCAATGAAGCCAGATTCATCACTTTCAGCATGCTGATCTTCTGTGCAGTCTGGGGAACATTCATCCCAAGTTATGTGAGCTCTCCAGGGAAGTACACAGTGGCGGTGGAGATATTTGCCATCCTTGCTTCCAGCTTTGGCTTACTCTTCTGTATATTTGCTCCAAAATGTTATATTTTACTGTTTAAGCCAGAGAAAAACACCAAAAAACACATGATAGGAAAAAATTAACAAAATACAAAGATGTTGTTAATAAAAGCGCAATAAAATGTGTTTCTTTATTCGAAGCAAAAACAACATGTAAAGAAATGCATCCTTTTTAATGTATCTTTTCAAGGTCTTAGGATTTTCAAATATTTTCTTAGTATTAGTATTAGTATAGTATTAGTATTAGTAGTATTTTGTTGAATCCCTATTAATATATTTTATTCTTTTGCAGCTTGAAATGCATATCCTTACCATAATAAATCAAAACAAAACATACACAGCTTCTACCAAAGATGCAACTAAAAAGTTTAAGATTGAAGGTCATGCAGCTGGTCCCCTGATTGGCCCAATTATATGTCACTCATTTGCACCAGACGTGCTGCCATAGGTTGAAAGGAACACTGATGATGCAAACGTGTCCTGTTGGCTTTGCAGTGATGTGGAGAAAACCTCTATAAAATGCTCAGCGTCAGGGTTTCACACCTGGGCCTTTGGGTGGGGTGTGTTGAGCTGTGAAAGCATGATAGCACTTCTGTTACTTATTTTCCTTCTGGCTGCCAGAGGACAGAACCCTGTGTGTCAAACGTATGGGACAAAAGAACAGTCTCAGTTTTCAAAGGAAGGAGACATCAACATTGGAGGCATATTTTCCTTCCATCAGAATCCTATTACTGTAGATCCATCTCACAAGGTCAACCCGGGAACGTTCCAGTGCGAAGGGTAAGAAGGGGAAGAGTGACACTCATAATTACGACTGTTTGTGTTTGTGGAAATACTGAGTGAATTTATCATAGTCGTTTCTTATACTTGTTACCATGCTTTCTGATCTAAACGTGCAATCTCATCTTTTTCTTTCTCCCAGGCTGGACCCGGGAGAGCTGCAGTATGCATACACAATGATGTTTGCCATCAGCGAGATCAACAACAGCTCAGACCTGCTGTCAGGAGTGACGCTGGGCTATAGGATCTTTGACTCCTGCCCCAGTATCCCTCTGTCCATCAGGGCCTCGCTAAACCTGATGAATAGATATGAGAGCGGCAAGAGAGCTGCAGCAAACTGTCCAGCGTACACGCTGTCATAGGGGAAACCACGTCTACCTCCACAATAGGTATTGCACGTACAATGGGACCCTTTCATATACCCGTGGTAAGTTTAGTTAGGGTGGATTTGCCAAAAAAAAAAAAAAAAAAAAAACTATGTTGTTGCCTATGAAGTTGGAATAAAATATATTTTTTTACTCATCTTTTACCATGGCAAACAATTTGCATGCATGAATTAATTTCAGAATGAGTAATCTTGGCACCTGGTCAAAAGTGACGACCGATTCCATTTCCAATGGAATAAACTGAGAGTTGTGCCTGAAAACAAAACTCCTCCAACTTCATTGGCAGCAGTGTATTTTGTGTGACTTCAGTGTGCACCGCTTGTGCCTGCTTGCTTGCGTTTCAGATCAGCCACTCAGCCACGTGTGCATGCCTCAGCAACAGGAGAGACTACCCGTCTTTCTTTCGAACCATACCCAGTGACATTTATCAAAGCCAGGCCCTGGCCAAGCTGGTCAAACACTTTGGCTGGACGTGGGTGGGAGCTATTAGGACCAACAGTGACTACGGCAACGGAGGTATGGCGACCTTCCTGGAGGCTGCGGAGAGGGAAGGCGTGTGCGTGGAGTACTCTGTGGCCATTTACAGAACCGACCCCAGGAAGTGGTTCCTGGAGGTGGTGGACATCATCAAGAAATCCACCTCGAGGGTAATAGTGGCATTTGCGGACGGCACGGACCTCGACATACTGATCAAGGAGCTCCACGCACAGAACGTGACAGGGCTGCAGTGGGTGGGCAGTGAGGGCTGGATCACGTACCGCTACATCGCCTCCCTGGAGAACTACGCCGTGGTCCAGGGGGCAGTGGGCTTTGCGGCGCTCAACGCTCACATCCCGGGTCTGCAGGAGTTCCTGGCCGACAGCCGGCCCTCCACCGTGCCAGGAGACCATGGGCTGGTGGAGCTGTGGGAGTCTGTGTTCGGCTGCAGCCTCAATCCCCGAGCTCAGGGCTCGGCCGCTGCCTGCACGGGGAAGGAATCGCTGCGGGATACAGACACGCGCTTCACAGACGTGTCCGACGCGAGTCTACTGAATAATATTTACAAGGCCACGTACGCCCTGGCACACGCGCTTCATTTGCTGTTCCGCTGCAAAGATGGCCAGGGGCCTTTTAACAACAGCTCTTGTGCCGAGAGGCACAATGTCCAACCGTGGCAGGTAAACATGCAAAAATGCTGTGTGGACTGAGGTAGCCAAGCAGCTTCACATTTGACTTACAATGTCACCGTGTGTCTCTAGGTGCTGCATTACTTGACGCAGGTTAATTTCACGACAAAGATCGGCGAGAGGTGTTTTTTGACGAGCTGGGCGACCCCGTGGCCCGTTATGCGCTGGTGAACTGGCAGATGGATGAGACGGGTTACATTCTCTTTGAGACGATCGGTAACTATGATGCCTCCCGCGCAGAGGGGGAGCAGTTCGAGATGAAGGAGGGTGTAAGGGCCGTCTGGGCTGGCGAGAATCTTGAGGTGAGAAAATCTTGTCAGTGAGGGTTTTCTTACTGTTTTGAAATCCTGATGCCACTCAGCTCTGTCCTCAAAAGTCACTTCAAATATTTTTATGGGACCACTTTGCAGGTTCCACGGTCTGTCTGCAGTGAGAGCTGTCTGCCGGGGACACGCCGGGCTTTTGTCAAGGGCAAACCCATTTGCTGCTTTGACTGCATCACCTGTCCCGACGGGGAGTTTAGCAACAGCACAAGTGAGGCAACGGGATTGCTCGACCTTGCTCTGGCGCTCACTGTGTTTCTGTTGGGCAAAATCTCCCTCAGCACTTTACTGGTCTACCTGAAGATGTGCGCGCTGTGCAGCTTAAAAGTGTTTATGCTTTCAGATGCGGTGAAATGTGACAAATGCCCTCCAGAGTACAAGTCCAATGACAAGAGGAACAATTGTGACTTAAAAGCTATCGAGTTCCTCACCTTCAGGGAACTGATGGGCATACTGCTGGTCACCTTCTCTGTGACCGGTGCCTGTCTGTCCATGACTATCGCCTTGGTATTTTTCCACTACAGACAAACTCCCATTGTGCGAGCCAACAACTCTGAGCTGAGCTTCCTGCTGCTCTTCTCCCTCACTCTGTGCTTCCTGTGTTCTCTGACCTTCATTGGCCGGCCCTCCGAGTGGTCCTGCATGCTGCGTCACACGGCCTTCGGCATCACCTTTGTCCTCTGCATCTCGTGCATTCTTGGGAAAACCATAGTGGTGTTGATGGCCTTCAAAGCCACACTCCCAGGCAGTGGGGTGATAAAGTGGTTCGGTCCCGCGCAGCAGAGGCTCAGTGTTCTTATTTTCACTCTCATACAGGTTTTGATTTGCATCCTCTGGCTGACAATCAACCCTCCTTTTCCTTTAAAAAATATGGAACACTATAAAGGGAGGATTATACTGGAGTGCGCTCTGGGGTCTCCTGTGTGGTTCTGGGCTGTGTTAGGATACATAGGACTGCTGGCCTTTTTGTGTTTTATCCTTGCTTTTCTGGCCCGGAAGCTGCCTGATAATTTCAACGAAGCAAAATTCATCACCTTCAGCATGTTGATATTTTGCGCTGTGTGGATTACATTCATCCCAGCTTATGCCAGCTCCCCTGGGAAGTTCACAGTGGCTGTGGAGATATTTGCTATTTTAGCCTCGAGTTATGGGATGCTGTTTTGCATTTTTTTACCCAAGTGCTACATAATCCTCTTGAAGCCTGAGCACAATACAAAGAAACATCTGATGGGTAAAGTGACCACACGAGCCCTTTGAATGGATGGTTAGATTGTTAAGCCCCTTACCACACCCTACTGTTTCACAAAAGATAAGAATAAAATGTTTTGCTTTAATGAAAAAGAAAAAGCTGCTTCTTATAATCTTCCCGGCTGTATGCAAATATGTCACATGTTTTTGTTTTCCTTTTGTGTCATTATTCGTTATGACATACAAGAATGTCATTGACAGATATGTTTATTGTATTTTCCTTAAACACATTGTCCTAAACTCTGCTTATATGTAGAATTTACAATTTGCGATGAAAAATAAAATTGTTGTGGCTGCACCTCTACTTGCTGTCTTTCAAATCCCTGAACTATTAAACAAAACCGCTAAAAATATTAATCCATTTATAAAAAAATAATACATAATATTGAGCTGGAAAAAATTTTAAATCTTTTTTTGGCTTTAAACATTCTTTCACACCTTCAACGGTCTACAGAGATTAAACATAAAGGTTTTTTTTTTTTATGCAGTGCTGCAAAGTGTATAAATAGGAGCGCAGGCTCAGAGTAAGAGAGTGCATGCAATGCTAGTCAGCAATTTAGCTGTCAGACAGTATGACTCATACACAAAGGTGGCCGGAACAGAGCTGGGCACTCTTGCAGCTCTTTTTGGTGGCTTCTATCTCACAGGGCGAGGACACGGTATGTTTGCAGCGAGGGGTTCCAGGGAGCCCTCAGCTATCAGAGGACGGGGACATCATGTTGGGGGGAATCTTTTCTTTTCACAGCAGCTGGATTGAAAGGCACGATACCTTTATGCACAAGCCGCTGCCACTGCAGTGCACCAGGTGAATTATTGAGCAAAAAAAAAAAGAAAAGAAACTGTGCTTTCTTTTTTTGCAGATATCCTCAAGTGGAGGATATATATATTTTTTTTTGCATTGTGAAGGTTGTACATTGTTGCACACATTGTTTTACTGTGCTATTGCCTTTATTTGACTGGCTCGAGTGCCAACAACTAAATTTGTCTGTCTGCATGGAAGTTTGAATTTCAGGGGCTTCCAGTACACCCAGGCGATGCTCTTTGCTATAAAGGAGATTAATAACAGCACGGACATCCTGCCTGGAGTCTCTCTGGGTTATAAGATCTATGATTCCTGCGGTTCCATTGCACAGGGTGTGAAGGCAGCGCTGGCCTTGGCTAATGGTAATGAGGTGAAATTTTCACCCTCTCAAAACCCATGTAGCAAACCAGCACAAGTGCAGGCTATTATTGGAGTGACATCATCCTCTCCCTGCATGGCCATAGCGACTGTCATTGGACCATTTCATATCCCACTGGTGGGTAAAAGGAACATTTATTTTCAGATATATGCTGACTACTAATTCTGTACACTGTGTTTTGTCCAAGACTTGGTATTTCACATTGCTATTGCGTAACGCTATTCTTTTCCTCTTAGATCAGCCACTTCGCCACTTGTGCCTGTCTCAGTGACAAAACCAAGTACCCATCGTTTCTGAGAACAATCCCCAGCGACTACTACCAGAGCCGAGCTCTGGCACAACTGGTCAAGCACTTTGGTTGGAGCTGGGTTGGAGCTATTAGAACAAACGATGATTATGGCAATAATGGCATGGCAACATTCACCGAGGCAGCCCAACAGCTGGGCATTTGCCTGGAGTACTCCATATCATTCTTCAGAACAGATTCACCTGGAAAAATACAGAAAGTCATTGACACCATCAAAGTCTCAACTTCAAAGGTGATTGTGACTTTCCTCTCCCACATGGACATGGATGTGCTGATACATGAGTTGTCTCGACACAACATGACTGGGTACCAGTGGGTCGGTACGGAGGGATGGATCTTTGACTCTCAAATTGCAGAGATGGACAGACGTCACATTCTGGATGGTGCTATAGGGCTGTCAATCCCCAAAGTACATGTCCGTGGCATGAGAGAGTTTATACTGGATGTAAAGAAGCTTCTATCGACTCAAAATGAGCTGTCAGTTGAGTTTTGGGAGGCCTTGTTCCACTGTAGGTTCAGGCACGTAGAATCATCTGAGGGCAATCAGAGGGAATGTACTGGAGACGAAAGCCTGACTGGAGTGCAAAACAGCTTCACTGATCTGTCGCTCATGCCGATCTTCAACAATGTGTATAAGGGGGTGTATGCAGTGGCCCATGCACTTCATAGAATCTTCAGCTGTGATGAAACATGTGACAAAACAGTCCATCTGGATCCAAACAAAGTGAGTTATATCATCACTAAGGCAGAGATGTGATTTTGAATTGTAGATCTTGTAAAGGTTTGAGATAGACGACATGATATACTGGATTTTTTATTCATTCTTTATTTCAAATAGTAATTTGCTTCTTAATTTACTGTTTACTCAGATCTTACAGCACATATGGCAGGTCAAGTTCAAAACAAAAGATGGGAATGAGGTTTACTTCAACGAAAAAGGAGACCCGGCTGCAAAGTATGAAATTATAAACTGGCAGCCAAAAGGACATGGTGCTGTTGACTTTGTGACAGTTGGTTTGTATGATGCGTCTCTACCTGCTGACAGACAGCTGACTCTTCACAATAAGTCTATAATTTGGGCAAACAATTCGCTACAGGTCAGCAGTGACTACTTAAAATGTTGCTTTTCAATGTTTGGAGTCAATCTTTACGGAAATGTTAATTTCAGGTTGGTGAATTTGTTGATGCAGGTGCCTGTGTCAGTTTGCAGTGAGAAATGTCTCCCAGGAACTCACAAAGTTCTGCAGAAAGGAAAACCCATCTGCTGCTATGACTGTATAAGATGTTCAGATGGCGAAATCAGCAACATCACAGGTAGAGTACTTGCCAAAACACCTTACATAGTCTTTGAAAATTCAAATGAAGTAATTATAGCATCATACATTTCTAAAGGAATTTATATATATATATATTAATATATTTATATAATATACAGCATTATACAAAAGACGATTGACATATTAGTATTATATATATATATTAGTACAGGTTTTTAAATAAAAGGCAGAATAAGTAGTTTTTTTAATTGTGAGATTGCTCACAATTAGAAAAAACACGACTTTTAATTCATTTTAAGGTCTGAAATATAAAGTCAAAAGTCAGACATGTCACCTTGAGATTTTCAAATAAAAGAGAGCCTTTTCATATGCCAAAAGTCAAAAATACATTCTCAAATAAAATGATCAAAACAATTACCTTGGCTACATTGTTGCCACATATTTGACACTTATTTAAATGTAGCAACATAATTATAACCCTAAATGATTCATACTTTTCATAAGAAGGCACTGTAGTTCTGAGGAAAACGTTCTTAAACCCATTAGATTACAATTTGTCCAAATCACACCAGCTCTGCTCTCATGTTACTTTTCAAAGATTCCATCACCTGTGTGAGGTGCGACCCTGAATTCTGGCCAAATGAGAGGAGAGATGTTTGCGTGAAGAAGGAGGCCGAGTTCCTGTCGTATGCGGAGATAATGGGAGCGCTCCTCACCACAGCGTCACTCTGTGGAACATGTTTGACCGCTGGCGTGGCTTTCGTTTTCTACAGATACAGGAAAACTCCTATAGTCAGAGCCAACAACTCTGAGCTGAGCTTCCTGCTTCTCTTCTCCCTCACTTTGTGTTTCTTGTGTTCGCTGACCTTCATTGGCGCTCCGTCCCAGTGGTCCTGCATGCTGCGACACACAGCGTTCGGCATCACCTTCGTCCTCTGCATCTCTTGTGTTCTGGGAAAAACAATCGTTGTGTTGATGGCCTTCAGGGCAACACTTCCTGGCAGTAATGTCATGAAATGGTTCGGTCCTACACAACAGAGACTCAGTGTACTGGGTTTCACGCTCGTACAGGTTGTCATATGTGTCCTCTGGTTGGCCACCTCTCCTCCATTTCCCATCAGGAATCTTAAGGAGTTTAAGGACAAAATAATTTTGGAGTGCGCTCTGGGCTCAGCTTTAGGGTTCTGGGCTGTCATTGGGTACGTGGGGCTTCTGGCCATCTTGTGTTTTGTTCTGGCTTTTCTGGCTCGTAAACTGCCCGATAACTTCAACGAGGCCAAGTTCATCACCTTCAGCATGCTGATCTTCTGTGCAGTCTGGATCACCTTCATCCCAGCTTATGTCAGCTCTCCAGGGAAGTTTAGTGTCGCTGTGGAGATATTTGCCATTCTCTCATCCAGTTTTGGACTTCTCATTTGTATTTTTATCCCAAAATGCCACATCATCTTACTAAAACCAGAGAGAAACACAAAAAAGAACATGATAGGTAGGGCAGCAACATCACCGTGACTTGAGAAAAGTTTTGTTTTTTTTCCCCTCCCCAACTATTCCTAAAGATTAATGTGAAACATATGAAATTACATTTAAATCAAGCGGTGATATTTGCTGTGAATGAGATCAACAATAATCCCCAGATGCATCCAAATTTTAGGTTGGGCAAGAAGATTTTTGTCAACTGTGGATCTATGGACATACTGCGAGAAGCGCTGGCTCTGGCAAGGAAGACCCAGGACACGCTGGAGGGACTACATCTCTCGGCTGGCCTGGGAACGCCTTGGGGTCCCGCCTGGTGAGCTGGAGCAGATGGCTGGGGCCAAGGAAGTCTGGTCATCTCTTCTGACACTGCTGCCGCCGCGACCCAACTCCGGATGAAGCGGTCGAAGATGGATGGTCGGATGGATGGATGGATGAATGGATGATATTGGATGCAGAGTGATAATGGGCATGCAAGAATGGAAAAAAACAAACTCTCAGCTTATGACGTCGACATGAACATACATTTAAAAACAAACAAAAACAACAACAAACAAAACCATTTTGTGGTGGTAATGGTGTTAATTACTGTTTGTATGGCAACAAATAAATAAAGCTAAATCACATTGAAATTAAACTTGTATTAAAAAGTTCAGTAGTCATCATTGTGTTTCAGTGGGTGGTAACCTGGTGGTACCCATCTCCTCTCCAGGTGTGGATGGCCGTTGGCTCCAAAATGAGCTCATCTGCCCTTTGTATTAAAAAGAATGTATTTTTATTTTAAAATATCACACCACAAGTGGTCTTTAATTCACTTTTGTCATAATGGAAGCATGTGTCATTTACTAGTGTTGTGTCAAATCACTGTGGGATGTGGTTGGCAGCCACAATGAGTGGAAATGTTATTTTTTTTGGCTTTAAACATTATTTCACACCTTCAATGGTCTACAGAGATTAAACATAATGTTTTTTTTTATGCAGTGCTGCAAAGTGTATAAATAGGAGCGCAGGTTCAGAGTAAGAGAGTGCATGCAATGCTAGTCAGCAATTTAGCTGTCAGACAGTATGACTCATACACAAAGGTGGCCGGAACAGAGCTGGGCACTCTTGCAGCTGTTTTTGGTGGCTTCTCTCTCACAAGCCGAGGACACGGTATGTTTGCAGCTAGGAAATCCTGGGAGCCCTCAGTTATCAGAGGACGGGGACATCATTTTGGGGGGGATCTTTTCTTTTCACAGCAGCTGGATTGAAAGGCACGATACCTTTATGCACAAACCGCTGCCACTACAGTGCACCAGGTAAATTATTGGAAAAAAGAACAAAACGAAAAACTGTGATTTCTTAGATTGCAGATATCCTCAAGAGGTACCAAAAATATCTTAACACAACTGTATACATGTCATTTTTTCCCCCTACATTTTCAATGTTGTACTTTGATGCATATATTGTTTTATTGTGCTATTGCCTTTATTTGACTGGCTTGAGTGCCAACAACTAAATTTGTCTGTCTGCATGGAAGTTTGAATTTCAGGGGCTTCCAGTACACCCAGGCGATGCTCTTTGCTATAAAGGAGATTAATAACAGCACGGACATCCTGCCTGGAGTCTCTCTGGGTTATAAGATCTATGATTCCTGCGGTTCCATTGCACAGGGTGTGAAGGTAGCGCTGGCCTTGGCTAATGGTAATGAGGTGAAATTTTCACCCTCTCAAAAACCATGTAGCAAACCAGCACAAGTGCAGGCTATAATGGGAGAGACATCATCCTCTCCCTGCATGGCCATAGCGACTGTCATTGGACCATTTCATATCCCACTGGTGGGTAAAAGGAACATTTATTTTCAGATATATGCTGACTACTAATTCTGTACACTGTGTTTTGTCCAAGACTTGGTATTTCACATTGCTATTGCGGAACGCTATTCTTTTCCTCTTAGATAAGCCACTTCGCCACTTGTGCCTGTCTCAGTGACAAAACCAAGTACCCATCGTTTCTGAGAACAATCCCCAGCGACTACTACCAGAGCCGAGCTCTGGCACAGCTGGTCAAGCACTTTGGTTGGAGCTGGGTTGGAGCTATTAGAACAAACGATGATTATGGCAATAATGGCATGGCAACATTCACCGAGGCAGCCCAACAGCTGGGCATTTGCCTGGAGTACTCCATATCATTCTTCAGAACAGATTCACCTGGAAAAATACAGAAAGTCATTGACACCATCAAAGTCTCAACTTCAAAGGTGATTGTGACTTTCCTCTCCCACATGGACATGGATGTGCTGATACATGAGTTGTCTCGACACAACATGACTGGGTACCAGTGGGTCGGTACGGAGGGATGGATCTTTGACTCTCAAATTGCAGAGATGGACAGACGTCACATTCTGGATGGTGCTATAGGGCTGTCAATCCCCAAAGTACATGTCCGTGGCATGAGAGAGTTTATACTGGATGTGAAGAAGCTTCTATCGACTCAAAATGAGCTGTCAGTTGAGTTTTGGGAGGCCTTGTTCCACTGTAGGTTCAGGCACGTAGAATCATCTGAGGGCAATCAGAGGGAATGTACTGGAGACGAAAGCCTGACTGGAGTGCAAAACAGCTTCACTGATCTGTCGCTCATGCCGATCTTCAACAATGTGTATAAGGGGGTGTATGCAGTGGCCCATGCACTTCATAGAATCCTCAGCTGTGATGAAACATGCGACAAAACAGTCCATCTGGATCCAAACAAAGTGAGTTAAATCATCACTAAGGCAGAGATGTGATTTTGAATTGTAGATCTTTAAAAGGTTTGAGATAGACGACATGATATACTTGATTTTTTATTCATTCTTTATTTCAAATAGAAATTTGCTTCTTAATTTACTGTTTACTCAGATCTTACAGCACATATGGCAGGTCAAGTTCAAAACAAAAGATGGGAATGAGGTTTACTTCAACGAAAAAGGAGACCCAGCTGCAAAGTATGAAATTATAAACTGGCAGCCAAAAGGACATGGTGCTGTTGACTTTGTGACAGTTGGTCTGTATGATGCGTCTCTACCTGCTGACAGACAGCTGACTCTTCACAATAAGTCTTTAATTTGGGCAAACAATTCGCTACAGGTCAGCTGTGACTACTTAAAATGTTGCATTTCAATGTTTGGAGTCAATCTTTACGTAAATGTTAATTTCAGGTTGGTGAATTTGTTGATGCAGGTGCCTGTGTCAGTTTGCAGTGAGAAATGTCTCCCAGGAACTCACAAAGTTCTGCAGAAAGGAAAACCCATCTGCTGCTATGACTGTATAAGATGTTCAGATGGCGAAATCAGCAACATCACAGGTAGAGTACTTGCCAAAACACCTTACATAGTCTTTGAAAATTCAAATGAAGTAATTATAGCATCATCATTTTTTAAAGGAATTTACAATATAAATATAAAGTCAAAAGTCAGACATGTCACCTTGAGATTTTCAAATAAAAGAGAGCCTTTTCTTATGCCAAAAGTCAAAAATACATTCTCAAATAAAATGATCAAAACAATTACCTTGGCTACATTGTTGCCACATATTTGACACTTATTTAAATGTAGCAACATAATTATAACCCTAAATGATTCATACTTTTCATAAGAAGGCACTGTAGTTCTGAGGAAAACGTTCTTAAACCCATTAGATTACAATTTGTCCAAATCACACCAGCTCTGCTCTCATGTTACTTTTCAAAGATTCCATCACCTGTGTGAGGTGCGACCCTGAATTCTGGCCAAATGAGAGGAGAGATGTTTGCGTGAAGAAGGAGGCCGAGTTCCTGTCGTGTCGTCGGAGATAATGGGAGCGCTCCTCACCACAGCGTCACTCTGTGGAACATGTTTGACCGCTGGCGTGGCTTTCGTTTTCTACAGATACAGGAAAACTCCTATAGTCAGAGCCAACAACTCTGAGCTGAGCTTCCTGCTTCTCTTCTCCCTCACTTTGTGTTTCTTGTGTTCGCTGACCTTCATTGGAGCTCCGTCCCAGTGGTCCTGCATGCTGCGACACACAGCGTTCGGCATCACCTTCGTCCTCTGCATCTCTTGTGTTCTGGGAAAAACAATAGTTGTGCTGATGGCCTTCAGGGCAACACTTCCTGGCAGTAATGTCATGAAATGGTTCGGTCCTACACAACAGAGACTCAGTGTACTGGGTTTCACGCTCGTACAGGTTGTCATATGTGTCCTCTGGTTGGCCACCTCTCCTCCATTTCCCATCAGGAATTATAAGGAGTTTAAGGACAAAATAATTTTGGAGTGCGCTCTGGGCTCAGCTTTAGGGTTCTGGGCTGTCATTGGGTACGTGGGGCTTCTGGCCATCTTGTGTTTTGTTCTGGCTTTTCTGGCTCGTAAACTGCCCGATAATTTCAACGAGGCCAAGTTCATCACCTTCAGCATGCTGATCTTCTGTGCAGTCTGGATCACCTTCATCCCAGCTTATGTCAGCTCTCCAGTGAAGTTTAGTGTCGCTGTGGAGATATTTGCCATTCTCTCATCCAGTTTTGGACTTCTCATTTGTATTTTTATCCCAAAATGCCACATCATCTTACTAAAACCAGAGAGAAACACAAAAAAGAACATGATAGGTAGGGCAGCAACATCACTGTAACTTGAGAAAAGTTTTATTTATTTCCTCCCCAACTATTCCTAAAGATCAATGTAAAACATTTGAAATTCCATTTAAATCAAATAATAAAGAAAATCAGCTGTGGCTGAACTTGTTTAGTTTCATTTGGTCTCTTGAGGCTGTTGTTCGCCCTTGACAACTTAGCCCTTGTTGTTGAATCTGTATAAATCCCTGCGAGCAGCCACAAAGCCAGTCCGCCTGGCCTGGAGGGCAAAGCAGCACGATGCCACTGCTTTGGCTGCTCCTCCTGGTTCTCTTAGTTGGGAGGGGGTTGACTGTGTGCAGACTGCAAGGCTTAGCGCAACCGGCTGAGCTAGCCCAAGACGGTGACCTTGTGATCGGAGGCATTTTTTCATTCCGTACTAAGCAGGATTACGTCATTAACACTTTTCAGAGAATGCCAGAAAAACGAAAATGCAAGAAGTACGAACGTGTTCATTTACACATTTTACGTGTCTTGTTTGTGTTCTTTGTGCTCCGTTTTAACCATTAATGTGTGACTTTGTCTAATACCTGCAGCTTCAATTTCAGAGAATTCAAGTTTGCTCAAGCTGTGATATTTGCTGTGAATGAGATCAACAAGAATCCCCGGATGCTTCCAAATTTTAGGCTGGGCTACAAGATTTTTGACAACTGTGGATCTATGGACATACTGCGAGCAGCGCTGGCGCTCGCGAGTGGGCTGGAGAAAGAAGTTGGTGACGAGAACTGCACCAAAACAGACACGGTGCAGGCTATCCTGGGTCACTCAGGATCAAGACCGACGATTGCTTTTGCAAGAGTTGTTGGGAGGTTTCAGATACCTGTGGTAAGTCAAACAAAGGACTGACCTCTGTTGTTCAGCTTGACTAGCACTGTTTTGAAATGCACTGTACAAATGAAATGAGAAATGTTAGTTATGTAGTAAAACCGAAATTAATATTTGTCGCACTTGCAGTTTGATTGTGACAAAAACAGTTGTTTGTGTGTCACGGCAGATCAGCCACTTCGCCACCTGTGCCTGTCTGAGCAATCGGAAAGAGTATCCCACCTTTTTCCGAACTATTCCCAGCGACTACTATCAGAGCAGAGCACTGGCGAAGCTTGTCAAGCACTTTGGTTGGACCTGGATCGGGGCTGTCGCTGTGGATAATGAATATGGCCTCAACGGCATTGCGGCATTCATGCAAGCGGCGCAAGATTACGGAGTGTGCACCGAGTTTTACGAAGCCTTTTCCTCATCGGATCCGCCTGAAAGGCTTCAGAGGATAGTCGGCATCATAAAACAAGCCACCTCCAGGGTGATTGTGGCGTTCATGTCCCACAGAGAGATTAAGCTGCTGGCTCAACAGCTGCACAAACACAACGTCACGGGGCTGCAGTGGGTCGGCAGCGACGCCTGGATCACCGATCACTCCCTGAGTGACAGCGAGGGTCACAGCATCCTGCTGGGATCACTTGGCTTCACCGTCAGCAAGGCTCAGATCCCCGGGCTGAAGGAGCACCTGACGCAGCTCCGTCCCTCGCAATTCCCCGAGAGTCAGTTTGTCAGGGATTTCTGGGAGGAGACGTTTGACTGCAGCCTGAACGAGACGGTGAACGTGCAACGGAAGCCATGCAGCGGCTCCGAGAGCCTAATGAACGTTACGTCACCGTTCACGGACGTGTCCGAGCTGAGATTCACCAACAACGTGTACAAGTCCGTCTACGCCGTGGCTCACGCACTTGATAATCTGACCAAATGCAAGGAGGGTAAAGGGCCCTTTCCAAATGGGAGCTGTGCTGATATCAGGCACATTCAGCCCTGGCAGGTCAGTAGCCAATTTGGTGTGTCAGAAGTAAACAAAAAACAGATGTTAATTATCGTAGCTCAGTGAATTTAAATTCACCCATCACTCCTCCTCCAGGTCTTGCACTATCTCAGCACCGTGGAGTTCACAACTAACACAGGCGAGAGGGTTTACTTTGACGACAATGGCGACTCGCCAGCCAGATATGAGCTTGTTAACCTACAAATAAGAAACAAGGAAACCATGGAAGGAGCAACAGTGGGGATTTATGATGCTTCCCTTCCAGAGAGTCACCAGTTCATCATGAATAGCATCCCTGTGTCATGGGGAAGTGGCCAAACTCAGGTGGGAGGGGTGTGGTGGGGAGCTGGGGTTAAGTACTTAATATATATATCCAAATTGATATTCATTCCATGAATATTGTGTCTGTATGGGTTGCATTTCACTGTTTTAGGTTCCAGTGTCTGTGTGCAGTGCTGCCTGTCCCCCAGGAACTCATAAGGTCCTCCAGAAAGGAAGGCCAGTCTGTTGCTATGACTGCATACCCTGTCCGGCAGGCGAGATCAGTAATTTAACAAGTAAATCAAAAAACAAACTTTTTATTATTATTATTATTATTATTATTTTTTTTTATATATTATTATTTCCAAGAAACAAAACAAAACACTAAATTATTGTACTTACCCTGCGTGCAAGCACAGTTTTGACTTGGATGGAACAGTGCATGTGCAGAAGAGAGCGTACAGATTGTGGGTGACGGAACATAAATAAATGTGTGGGGTGTCCAAAAAATGTGCACAGTATTTTAAATGTACGAAAATGGATATTACCTAATGGAAATATGTTTTAAGGAAATCTCATCTCATGTTTGTTTTACAGATTCCATACACTGTCTGAAATGCCCACTGTTGTTCTGGTCCAACGAGCGGAGAGATGCCTGCATCCCCAAAGCAATAGAATTTCTAGCCTACAGTGAACTCTTGGGAGCACTACTAGTTGTATTTTCCCTGCTAGGAGTTTTTCTAACCCTGATCACAGTGCTCATCTTCTACTGCCACAAAGAAACACCGCTTGTCCGAGCCAACAACTCTGAGCTGAGCTTCCTGCTGCTCTTCTCCCTCACTCTGTGCTTCCTGTGTTCTGTGACCTTCGTCGGCCGGCCCTCCGAATGGTCCTGCATGCTGCGTCACACGGCATTTGGCATCACCTTCGTACTCTGCATCTCGTGCGTTCTAGGGAAAACCATAGTGGTGTTGATGGCCTTCAGGGCGACACTTCCAGGCAGTAATATGATGAAATGGTTCGGCCCTGCACAGCAGAGAGCTTGTGTTGTGGCTCTCACCCTCACCCAGGTCCTAATCTGTGTGCTTTGGCTGAGCATCAACCCCCTTTTCCTTCCAGAAATATGCTGCTCTATACAGACAGAATCATCTTGGAGTGCGCTGTGGGCTCCGCTGTTGGCTTTTGGGCCATACTTGCCTACATAGGACTCTTGGCCTTGTTATGTTTCATTCTAGCATTTTTAGCACGGAAGCTACCCAATAATTTCAATGAAGCTAAACTAATCACCTTTAGCATGTTGGTGTTCTGTGCAGTCTGGATCGCATTTATCCCAGCCTACGTCAGCTCTCCGGGGAAGTTTACAGTGGCTGTGGAAGTATTTGCCATTCTGGCTTCAAGTTATGGTCTGCTTTTCTGCATTTTTCTGCCAAAATGTTTTATCATTTTGTTTAAGCCTGAAAAGAACACAAAGAAACATATAATGGGGAAGACTTCAAATTCTGAGATTCATCACTAACATGTCATCAAGCTCCAAATGAGCAATTTTCTTTTGTATTTATTGTCAAGATCCTTCTTTTTGTGATTCTTATGTGTGTCATTGTTTCTGTTTATGTTATTTTCAAGTAAAGATGAAATGATTAAATGTATTTATTGTTGTGTTTTTTTGAAAAGGTGATAAAACCACAATTAAGTGTTCTTTCTTTTTCCAAACATTGTATTATATACATACGCACACTCACAACTCTCTCTCTCTCTCACACACACACACACACACACACACACACACACACAAATATATACATACTTAGGTTGGATAACATTGATAAAGATATTTCCCACCTATCAAATCACTAAACCAAATTACAATTAATAAAAATTATATACTTATTATGTAAATAACAAAGAAGACTAAAGATTTGTCGAGGAGTTTGAGCTGAGGAAATAACTAACTTATTCATTTCAGCTTTATTAATTTAGAAAACGTGAAGGAATAAGCCATGATGGCTTCAGTAACTAGGTACTATCAAGAAAAACAAATTAGTAGTCAAAGTTAAAAACTAATGATACAAAAGTAAATAAAAAGTTATACGTGCAGAGTGAAAAATAAAAGAGAAGAAAAACAGGGTGAGATAATTAGGTCCCCTACCGGGTGTGAGCGGGACTCAATTACCTGGTGGCCCAACTCTTGTGGGAGATGCTGACACAAGATATGGATTGCCTCATCCTTGCAGACAGCAACATGAACAACAAGCAGCGTGTTGCTTCAGGAGCCCATATCAATTAGGCACTTTGTCACAACTTGCAAACGTTACATTTCTCATTAATTTGCGGGTGTGTTTTGGTCGCATTGTCTCTTTCACTCCTGTCATTTTAATTAACACTTGGCACCTTTTTCACTCCACAGTGATCACAACAACCCCAGTAAATGATGTATCAACATAATTGGTTTCTGATGACATAATTGCCTGCACAGTAGTCAACATAGCGTCACAGTTTTAATTCTGAAATAAACCACAGTACATCACTGTCCTAAATACAGGGTTGAAACAATTTGTTTTGTTTTATCTAATTTTTGAACTGGAAAAAGCACAAAATGTTGTTTTATATACAATGAGGTGATTTGATCAAATAAAATCGCCTGCAGTGGTGAAAAAAACACAAGTCAATTTCTAGCCAATAAGCCTTTTGGATAAATGTGTGTCTGTTTGAATAAATAAATGCATTTGAAAAAATGCATTGGTGGTTAATCATATATACATATCATATCACACACACATCTTCTTTTGATTTAACCCTTGCATAACCAGCCACCTGATGTCAAGTTAAAAATCCTCAAAATCTCAAAATCTGAGTAGATGCATTTTTCTGGAACATTGTACCACAGTGTGACAGTTAGGTTGCCACCCTACAAATGAAGCTAAGTTAAGTTAAAGTTAAAGTCCCAGTGATTGTCACATCACGATGGATGTGAAATTTGTCCTCTGCATTTGACCGATCCCCTGAGGGAGCGGTGGGAAGCAGTCTGTGAAGTGAACATGAACCTGACTAATCGAGACATGGTGCACAGTTTGATGTCTTACCTAACCGCTCACAACAATTGCGTAAACATTAAAGTTGGAACATGTCAATTTGCAAAACATGCACATTTGTCAATCATACACCATGTAAGCGTTAGGTTCGAGAAAAAAAAAATCTGTACCTACTTCATGGGTTTCAATAAAATTCATGGAGACCAATAAGGCTGATTGGCTAGACCCGTGGGTATTCCTGTCAGATTCTTGTCTTCATGCTTGACATCCTTCAAGACAAAATGAGAAAAACAAATGCACGCGCCTCTAAGGATCACCCACCTCCAGCTAAGCTCCAACTCAGCAGGAGACTATAAATTCCATTAAAGAGTCCAAACTGTGCCAGAGGCAAGGCTCTGAGATGACAACAGCCACTTTTGCCTTTTTCATACTGTTTACTTGGATGGTGTCATCCAACGCATGGTTCAGAGTCTGTCATCAGTGTTCTGACGTTGATTTGTGTGGGCACACTGAAGGGAAACGGAGCCAAAATGCATTCACACAACTCGCACACCATGAAAAGGCTGCTGTTAATCCCAAAGCCAATCTGACGTGGAAGGGGTGAGTAAAACTGGTGGTTAATTACAAACTTAAATTTTATCTTCACTTCTGAAGTTTTAGGCTACTTTCATGAATCGCTTGTTTTTCCAGGACCAGCTCATTATTTGGTTGATGTCCACAATTTAGGACCAGCCTAGGCTCTGGGTGCCTAAACACTTTGTTGTGAAATGATTATTTGTTTTTTATGAACGATCACAATTGTACATGCACAATTGTAAATGCAACATTCTCTAACTTTGGTTATTAATTAATTAATTTATTTATTGGCTCTTCATTGCACCATATTTATGAGGCTACATTTTCCTGAATGGTCAGTTTTGTCTGTTTTAGGTCAGCAAACCAAGTTGCTTCTCTGGAGCAAATGTTTAGAAGAGACGGAGTGATGAGCCACTACAAAGCCATGAGTCTGAACTGTATTCTGGTTGACAGCTGTGTGAATTGGTTGCAAAGACTCGAAGAGTCCTCATGTGGAGATGATGGCAAGTGGCTATTGGGGAAATGTCTGCTGTGGACCAGATCATTTCTAGCAACTGAGGTGAGCAGCAGATGTACTTACGTGCTATCCGCTGTATTACTGTTTTGTTTTTTTACAAACTCGTGTTTGTTGTTCTTTCTTCGTGCAGATGAAGACAGGAACAGATTTAAACCAAAGAACCATCTGTACATCATCCGTTCCAATAAGATCTGAGTCCTATGGCTTACATAGCAAAGACAGTACCCTCAATAACGTGGAACAGTGTCAAACTGTGGATTATATTTGTGTGAATGAGCCATGCCGTCATGAGTTCCACATCCTGCAGAGATATTTGTATGGAAGACCTCGATCTGGACCTCCTGAATCCTGTGTCTTTTTTTTGTCCAATAACCAAGTGATATTAACAACCTTTGTAATTCCGACGGAGGCAACTTTTAGCATCTGCTCTTCACAGGTTTGCATGCTATGCAATTTTTTTTGCTAATTTTCTTGTATTATTTCAGTGCTGAAATAAACAAAATTAGGTTTTTTGCAAGTATTTACAATGCACACAGTTCTCTCTAAATGTATATTTTGCCATTACTATGATATGTCAATAAAACTTCAGATATAGCACACTTTCGAAAAATTAAAATAGGAAATCCATTCAAAATCTTCATAGAACATATTGTTAGAATCTGTTTAATTCCCAAATTAAGTCATCATTATAAAACAAACACACAGCTGAGTGAGAGTTTAGTTCTGTATATTATTCAAACAATGTGACCTTTATGTCAGCCTCTACTAACCTCACTATGTTTTTCATAGAATCCAAAGCTTTGTGAGTCTCTCTGCCAAAAAGAAACACATTTTCCAGGTAATGCTAATAACAAATTTACAATTACCACAGTAAAACTAAAAAAAGACCTGATTTGACCTGAACTGCGCTTTCTTTTATTTCTACAGGTGGTGTTTCTTCAGTAGATGGAGTCGAACGCAAGCACCCTTCAGCCATCAGCACATGGTCGGATGCATGTTTTGCGGCAGCTGTGCTGCTTCTTGGTATCTACACGAGCGTTAAAATAGCACCAGTAAGAGTCAGGCCTCATCATGGCAGCCGGCCCACGACAGTGGCACTGTTCACTCTGACATGGAACTGTTTCGCACCGTCATTCAGTGTCCAGCAGCACTCCAACTGGCAGGAGATTGTGGTCAGAATCTCGATCGCTGTCTTCCTTTCTTGTGCTCTGGGAAAGACTGCACAGATACTGATTGTATTCAGGACTTCACACGCTGAGATGAAATTGTGCTGCACTACACATCAGCGATTCGGAATGCTCACTTTTACTGTGATGTTCATTTGGTTTGTTTACAACCCCACTTTCTAGAGGTGTAAGAGTCTAAAACATTGGTTTGAGAAGTAGGTGATAATTGTGGTTTAAAAAATGCATCTTAAACTTCAACAAAAAATAAAACTAGGTTTCTTTGCAATGTTTCCCTTTCTGTCCTTCCTTTCTTCCTTCCTTCTTTTCTCTTTGTTTCATTTTGATGTTAACCACTGTTTGTGCGTTCAAGTATATGTTTTTGAGTACTCTTTAAAATGTGATCAGATGCAGATGTGGATGTGTAGTAGATCAGTTTAACACATTTTGTTATGGAGAAATACTGCAATGTTGGCACTTATTAGTTTATCTTTCAATTAATACAAATTAAGTAGGCTTTGAACGACATGCCCCATTTGTGTTCATGTTCATCCAGTGAAATAGTGTATTAAATTTCACTCACATGGAAAGAATCCTTTATATTATTTGATGTGTGTATTATTGAAGTTTAACTTGAATTTTGAACAACAAAAAAAAACATCAAAAATTATGACTGGAACATATCTTGTTGGAGGCTGTAAACTGAATGCTAAACTTGGTTGCACGCTGGACACTTAGGAGAGACTGCATATTTTTGGATAATTAATCAAGCTGCTTCACTGCAGTCCAAGATGGAAAATAAATATAAGGTCTACATTTCTCCATAATTATTCCAAATCATACTGTAGTTAACAAAATCATTTGGAATATAGTCATTGTGTCACTAAAATAGTTGAACCAGATTCATTCCCATTTGAGATAACTTGAAAAGATATAATAATGATAAAGCTATTGTGAAGAGGCTGAATGAAGGGTGCCGTCTCCACAGAGGACATATTCACCTGGAACTGAAAACTGCCTAAAAGAGGGTGAAAACTTCACCTCACAACTTGATGTGACAGCTGTGGCTATGAAAAATGTGGCTCGACAAAGAACCTCCCCTCTTGCATCAGTTTAGTACTTGGGATTGTTGTGTAACAGCTTGATGCAAATTCTGACATTAAATACTTTAGAATGTAATGTCAATACAGTGTGAAGAATAAGCCAATGATTCAAGTGAGTGTGTGTACCAATGTGGTACTAACCCTTTCACATCGCCATGCCCTGTGGGTAATCCAGTCTTGTATCTGGCTCAGCTGTTATAAGACCTCTCTCTTCTTGCACCTTTAAGAAAGTGCTCAGCAAACATGCCAGAGCTGCACACTGTCGTTGTCTTAACTGTGGTTGCTCTCTGTCAGAACATAGTTTCTGGTTGTGAGGTGCTTGGCAGGTTTGACATACCCAGTTTGTTCAGACAGGGGGACATAATGATCGGAGGAATTTTCCCAGTTTTCAACAAAGACATAAGCAGCACTTCTACATTTGAGAGCAAGCCACAAGGTGTTGAATGCACAAGGTAAGTTCTGACAAGTACAAAATATTTTTCTCAAATGTTGAGAATTTTAATGTACAATGTATATTTGTATTACCAGTATATCAGTATTGGCAGATTAATATTTGTAATTTAATTTTGTAATTCAAAGTTCCCTTTTGTTTTGTTTTTAGTTTTGACCTGCGAGCTTATCGATGGACCCAAGTGATGATATTTGCAATTGATGAAATCAACAAAGATCCATCCATCCTGCCAAACACATCACTTGGCTACAGGATCCTCAGCTCCTGTGCTTCTCCCACAACCACGCTCCGTGCTGCACTCACGGTGGCCACTCGACCGCAGCAGATAGGCTTGACTTCCCCTTGTCCTCCTGCTATATCTGCCCTCATTGCAGAATCAGGCTCCACTCAGTCTTTAGTTGTAGCTGGACTGCTTGGAACACTTCAAGTTCCCATTGTAAGACACACATTAGAATTTAATACATTATTACTCTGTGATAGTTAGGTTTTTTACTAATTTGGGTGTTCTTTTCTGTAGGTGAGTTACTTCTCAACTTGTGCTTGCCTGAGTGACAGAGCTAAATATCCAACCTTTTTTAGGACAATTCCCAGTGACTACTTTCAGACAAAAGCTTTAGCAGCTCTGGTCAAACACTTTGGTTGGCAGTGGATCGGTGCCATACAGTCTGACAATGACTATGGACGAAATGGAATTGCAGCTTTTACCAAGGAGGTGAAAAAGTTTGGGGTCTGCATTGCCTTTGTGGGCACAATTTTACGTACATATCCCAAGAAGAAGATCTTGGAAGTGGTAGAAATGATCAAGCTGTCATCTGTCAAAGTCATTCTTGCTTTTATTCCTGAGGGAGATTTTTACCCTTTGATGATGGAAGTGGTGAAGCAAAATATTACAGGGATACAGTGGATCGCCAGTGAGGCCTGGATAACAGCAACGCGGCCCTCCACACCTGAAATGTACCAAGCATTTGGTGGAGCCCTCGGTTTTGTGGTGCAGAAGATGGCTATTCCAAAGCTGAAGCCTTTCCTTGCAGACATTAGCCCTGACACTGATCCAGGGGCAGCATTTGTGAGGGATTTCTGGCAGACAATGGTAGGCTGCAGACCTCAGGATCACACAGGCGCAATGAATGATACATGCAGCGGTGATGAAGCAATGAACTTTCAGGACGTGTTCTTTAATGTGACTCAACTCCGAGTTTCCTATAATGTCTACAAAGCTGTTTATGCCATAGCACATGCCCTCCACCAACTCATATTCTGCAAAGCAGTGGGAGAACAACCAGTGCAGCCATGTTTAGACATATCACAAATTTCTCCCAAAGAAGTAAGAATGAGCACATTTCTAGTGTCTGCAATATACATATGAACACAATAATATATTAATATTGCAAAATATGTTTCTCTCGACAGGTCACAAAGTACCTTCAAGGGGTAAATTTTATAAATCAGTTTGGAGACAAAGTGTTTTTTGATGTCAATGGTGACCCTCCTGCTTCTTATGACATTATCAACTGGCAGCTGATAGACGGGCAGGTGCAACATGTCACACTGGGTCATTTTGCCTCTGATGATGCTGGTCAGTACCGACTCACAATCCAGGAGGAAAAGATTGTGTGGAGGACCGGGGAAATGGTAATGTTGAGGGTTAATTTTGAATTTGTTCTCTAATTAGAATCTGGACAGTTTGACCTAAATGTGTTGTGAACGTGATTTGTGAATTGAAAATGCTGCACCTAACGGAATTGTTCAAGGTTTCCCATCAGGTTCCCACATCTGTGTGCTCTGACGTTTGTCCTGTCGGAACAAGGAAAGCTCAAATAAAAGGAAAACCCTCCTGCTGTTTTGATTGTATTGCATGTGGTGATGGAACTATAGCCAACTCAACAGGTGTGTAAACTACCTGTTTCTCTTGATGCAATATTAAGTTAAACATAACTGTCAGTTATAACATTGTCTTCTTCAAAATTTTCATCAAGACAAAGACTTGCAGAATTCTTGTCTTACAGGTGCAGCAGACTGCACGCCATGTTCACAAGAATACTGGTCCAGTGAGAGGAAGGATGAGTGCATCCCAAAAACAATTGAGTTCTTGACTTATTATGAGCCAATGGGAGTAACTATCACAGTGGTGTCCCTTCTGGGGGCCTCCCTGTCTCTGGCAACACTAATCACCTTCAAACGATACAGAGAAACTCCTGTTGTAAAGGCCAGCAACCCTGAGCTGAGCTGCTTCCTGCTCTTCTCTCTTGTCTTCTGCTTCCTTTGCCCTCTGCCTTTCATTGGCAGACCCACAGTGTGGACGTGCATACTAAAATCACACAGCTTTTGGCATTACATTTGCACTTTGCATTTCCTGTGTCTTGAGTAAAACTATTGTGGTTGTCACAGCTTTCAAGGCCAGATTTCCCGGTAACAAAGCATTTAAAAAGTTTGGTCCCCATCAACAGAGAATCATAGTTTTCTTGTGCACATCTATGCAGATAATAATATGTTCGCTGTGGCTGAAGTTGAGGCCACCTTTCCCAAACTTGGTCTTCAAATACAGCAAACAGAAGATAGTTTTAGAATGCAACACTGGTTCAGATGTTGCATTTTACGCAGTGCTGGGCTACATTGGGATCCTTGCAACACTATGTCTGGTGCTGGCCTTTCTTGCGAGGAAGTTGCCTGATAACTTTAACGAAGCCAAATTTATTACGTTTAGCATGCTCATATTCTGCGCTGTGTGGATAACCTTCATCCCAGCCTATGTCAGCTCTCCTGGAAAGTTCACCGTAGCTGTCGAAACATTTGCAATTTTTTCTTCTGCATTTGGCCTGTTGCTTTGTATTTTTTGTCCCAAATGTTACATTATATTGATAAGGCCTGAGAAAAATACCAAGAAAAATGTAATGGGAAAGACTGCAAACATAATAAAGTAACTCCTTTATTTAAGTATGAGTTTGACTAATTTCTTTTTTTGTATTTATTCCATTTTATAATAAACTAATTCAGAACTTGTGCCCTTTTAATATATATATATATATATATATATATATATATATATATATATATATATATATATATATATATATATATATATATATATATATACATACATACATATATATATATATATATATATATATATATATATATATATATATATATATATACATATATATATATATATATATATATATATATATGATGTTGATATGTTGATAGCAATTTAATGCAATGAAGATGAAAATATGTCATACATGGTTAAAACAACTTGGACTTGAACTTGGTAATTTTCTCTGACAAAACTGATTCTTTCAATATTTTAAAAGGGCCAAGGTTTCTTGAGCATTCCCTACTTAAATACTGATAATGTACCACAAGGCTCTTTGAAGGAGTGTTTCGGTTCAGTTCATCTTCCCCATTGTGTAAAATTCACTTTACCGGGGTTTTCTAATATACAAACAAAATTTTGTCAGTCATTCACCATAGATTTTGTCGTAATTAAAATGATTTATAATTTACAAAACCGCATTGTTGGCGCACTAAAAAAATATATATATATATTGCTAAGTATCCTGTTATAACTTTCACGTTGTAACATTCACGTTAAACGTGAAATTTTCAACAGTTTATGTGATAGTTTTGCATTATAATGTGAAACTATCACGTTATTTGGTGATAATTTTCACATTTGAACCTGAAACTACCATGTTATGTCGTGAAACTTTCACGTTATTTCGTCAAACTTTCACGTTTTTATGTGATAATTTTCACATTATAGCAAGAAACTATGACATTTCATGAAACTTTCATGAAATAACGTGACAGTTTATTACGTTATTACGAAAAAAAAAAGTAACTTGTTTTTACGTATTAACTGTCACATTATTTCGTGAAAGTTTCACAATTTACATGAAACTGTCACGTTATTTCATAATAACTGTGAAGCTTTAGATGCACAGTGTCCACCAGAAATGGCGAATGAGCAGCGGAGCTTGCTGCCTCGCGCAACTGACGTTCGTAGCAGCTATCTTAAACCGTCCCTCCGATAGCGTGACATATGCGCCGTGCTGTTGACGGAACCGAACCACTCCATGGAGACACGGGGGTGGACAGTCACTCACCTACCATTTGGGGCCCCTTATCAGGCTCGGGCCCTTGGAATCTTCCTAGCTTCCCCCCATTTACAGCATACCAGGTAACAACGTCATCACGAGCCGTCCATCTGACGGACGATATTAACGTCAATATTAATCGCCTGTCAACAGAACAGAGAACCGCATAAAATGAGCGGGGGCAGTTATAAACACGAAAGTGGAGCGACAAAACGCAAAGAAAAAGAAAAAAGGGAGCAACGAAAACCTAGTCGCCTAAGCTTGACTCCAATTTTGTTCGCCCTAATCTTCTTCCTGTAAAAGATGAACCTGACGGTGTTTGCAGCAATTCATTCCCGACCCCAACCCCGGTAAGCTGCCAAAAGCGTTACCCGCATGATGGTTAGAGGCTCCAACCATCCCTTAAAATACAAAGTTGTCCCGTATTTGACGAGGAAATGGTGCGTGCTGTTTTGAATCGATACGGGACGGGGTTTCTCCTGTATTTCTGAGTTGTCTTGAACGTTGCTTTATTTTTCTCATAAATGTGACTGATGAGGACAAATGCGTTTTAACCAAAAGACCGAGGACATTTAAAACAATGAGAACAGTTACCTTTTATTATAATTATTATTATTATTATTCATTCATTCATTTATCTTCTAATATTATTATTATTATTGTTATTATTGTTATTATTATTGTTATTGTTATAATTATCATTATTTGAATGGTTTTTAGGGTGAAGGTAGTCAGAATATGAGTGAGATTATGTAAAAGGTTTGGGTTATGTTATATAGAATAAAAAAAAGATTTGCATTAAAAATGGTTTCACAAATATGGCTGGGTGTTAGAGGCTGAGAGAGAGAGCATGTGCTTTACTGTATGTACTGTATGTGACAATGTAATCTTAACCCTATCAGTTTTCGATTGCCCTGTCCTGTGGGAAATTCAGGAAAGACGTCAAATCATCTTGTACCTGGCTCAGCTGTTATAAGACCTCTCTTTTCTTGCATCTTTAAAAAAGTGTTTGGTAAACATGCCAGGGCTGCACACTGTCGTTGCCTTGATGGTGTTTACTCTCTGTCAGAACACAGTTTGTGGTTGTGAGGTGCTCGGCAGGTTTGACATGCCCAGTTTGTTCAAACAAGGAGACATAATGATCGGAGGAATTTTCCCAATTTTCAACAAAGACATAAGCAGCACTTCTACATTTGAGAGCGAGCCAGCTGGAGTTAAATGTGCACGGTAAGTTTGGTCATGGGTCATGCATGTAACCTTATGATAGGAATAAGAATATGCAATGATTCCAGACTTTTTTCACAGATGACTGTATTTACTGCTGTGGCTGTTTGAAATTGCAACATTTTTCTTAGTTTTGACCTGCGAGCTTATCGATGGACCCAAGTGATGATATTTGCAGTTGATGAAATCAACAAAGATCCATCCATCCTGCCAAACACATCACTTGGCTACAGGATTCTCAACTCCTGTGGTTCTACCACAACCACGCTCCGTGCTGCACTCGCGCTGGCCAGTCGACCGCAGCAGATAGACTTGACTTCCCCTTGTCCTCCTGCTATATCTGCCCTCATTGCAGCATCAGGCTCATCTCGGTCTGCTGCTGTGGCTGGAATTCTTGGCCCATTTCAAGTTCCAATTGTAAGAAATAAATGTAATTTTAACTTCATTGTTGCCCTGTCACACTTTTGTGTTTTGCTAATTAGGCTTTTCTTTTCTCCGTGTAGGTGAGTTACTTCTCAACTTGTGCTTGCCTGAGTGACAGAGCTAAATATCCAACCTTTTTTAGGACAATTCCCAGTGACTACTTTCAGACAAAAGCTTTAGCAGCTCTGGTCAAACACTTTGGTTGGCAGTGGATCGGTGCCATACAGTCTGACAATGACTATGGACGAAATGGAATTGCAGCTTTTACCAAGGAGGTGAAAAAGTTTGGGGTCTGCATTGCCTTTGTGGGCACAATTTTACGTACATATCCCATGAAGAAGATCTTGGAAGTGGTTGAAATGATCAAGCTGTCAACTGTCAAAGTCATTCTTGCTTTTGTTCCTGAGGGGGATTTTCACCCTTTGATGATGGAAGTGGTGAAGCAAAATATTACAGGGATACAGTGGATCGCTAGTGAGGCCTGGATAACAGCAACGCAGCCCTCCACACCTGAAATGTATCAAGCATTTGGTGGAGCCCTCGGTTTTGTGGTGCAGAAGATGGCTATTCCAAAGCTGAAGCCTTTCCTTGCAGACATTAGCCCTGACACTGATCCAGGGGCAGCATTTGTGAGGGATTTCTGGCAGGCAATGGTAGGCTGCAGACCTCAGGATCACACAGGCGCAATGAACGAAACATGCAGCGGTGATGAAGCAGTAAATTTTCAGGACGTGTTCTTTAATGTGACTCAGCTCCGAGTTTCCTATAATGTCTACAAAGCTGTTTATGCCATAGCACATGCCCTCCACCAACTCATATTCTGCAAAGAAGTGGGAGAACAACCAGTGCAGCCGTGCTTAGATATATCACAAATTCATCCCAAAGAGGTAAGAATGGGCATATTTCAATTGCCAGCAATATACATATGAACACATTAATATATTATTAATACTAAAAATATTTCTCTCGACAGGTCACAAAGTACCTTCAAGGGGTAAATTTTATAAATCAGTTTGGAGACAAAGTGTTTTTTGATGTCAATGGTGACCCTCCTGCTTCTTATGACATTATCAACTGGCAGCTGATAGACGGGCAGGTGCAACATGTCACACTGGGTCATTTTGCCTCTGATGATGCTGGTCAGTATCAACTCACAATCCAGGAGGAAAAGATTGTGTGGAGGACCAGGGAAATGGTAATGTTGAGGGTTAATTTTGAATCTGTTGTCAAATTAGAATCTGGATGGTTTGACCTACATGTGTTGTGAAAGTGATGTAAATTGAAAATGCTTCTCCAACTGACTTGTATAATGTTTCCCATTAGGTTCCCACATCTGTGTGCTCTGATGTTTGTCCTGTCGGAACAAGGAAAGCTCAAATAAAAGGAAAACCCTCCTGCTGTTTTGATTGTATTGCATGTGGTGATGGAACTATAGCCAACTCAACAGGTGCCAAAAGTCTAAATTGATGCAATATTTAGCCAAACACAACTGTCAAAAATGATATTGTGTTCTGTGTTGTATCTTCATATTTTTTTTATCAAGACAAACACCTGGTGTGAATTCTTGTCTTACAGGTGCAGCAGACTGCACACCATGTTCACAAGAATACTGGTCCAGTGAGAGGAAGGATGAGTGCATCCCAAAAACAATTGAGTTCTTGACTTATTATGAGCCAATGGGAGTAACTATCACAGTGGTGTCCCTTCTGGGGGCCTCTCTGTCTCTGGCAACACTATTCGTCTTTACTCGATACAGAGAAACTCCTGTTGTAAAGGCCAGCAACCCTGAGCTGAGCTGCTTCCTGCTCTTCTCTCTTGTCTTCTGCTTCCTTTGCCCTCTGCCTTTCATTGGCAGACCCACAGTGTGGACGTGCATACTGCGTCACACAGCTTTTGGCATTACATTTGCACTTTGCATTTCCTGTGTCTTGGGTAAAACTATTGTGGTTGTCACAGCTTTCAAGGCCAGATTTCCGGGAAACAAAGCAGTCAGAATGTTCGGTCCCCTTCAACAGAGAATCATAGTATTCTTGTGCACATCTATGCAGATAATAATATGTTCGCTGTGGCTGAAGTTGAGGCCACCTTTCCCAAACTTGGTCTTCAAATACAGCAAACAGAAGATAGTTTTAGAATGCAACACTGGTTCAGATGTTGCATTTTACGCAGTGCTGGGCTACATTGGGATCCTTGCAACACTATGTCTGGTGCTGGCCTTTCTTGCGAGAAAGTTGCCTGATAACTTTAACGAAGCCAAATTTATTACGTTTAGCATGCTCATATTCTGCGCTGTGTGGATAACCTTCATCCCAGCCTATGTCAGCTCTCCTGGAAAGTTCACCGTAGCTGTCGAAACATTTGCAATTCTGTCCTCAGCATTTGGCCTGTTGCTGAGTATTTTTTGTCCCAAATGTTACATTATATTGGTAAGGCCTGAGAAAAATACCAAGAAAAATGTAATGGGAAAGACTGCAAACATAATAAAGTAACTCCTTCATTTAAGTTTCTAAGTTTGAATTTTGTTTTGTTTTTTTATCTCTTCTATTTCACAATGAACCAATTTGTGGAGCAGATTTTCAAACTAGTACAAATGATCAAAAAGTTAACTGTCAAAGTCATTCTTGCTCTTGTTTCTAAGGGGGAGGCCTGGAACAGTGACCCTAATCGCCACACCTGAAATCTACCCAGCATTTGTTGGAACTCTCAGTTTCTTGATGAAGAAGATAGATATTGCAAAGCTGTAGCCTTTCCTTGCAGACATAACTCTTACACTGATCCAGGGGCAGTATTTGTCCTCACAAAACCACCACAGGACATTTTAGAGAAATGAAGACAGTTAACTTATTGCCATCAATTATTTGAATGTTTTGAGGCTGAAGGCCGTCAAGATATGACTGAGATTAGGACAAGGGTTTGGGTATTTAAATTTGATTTGTCGACTTGCTTTTCAGAGCACAGCCTTGTGGTCAGTTTTTTGCATTTCATTGCCCATTATTTGTGATTGATTATTAAGCTGTCCCAGAGATTCATTCATTCATTCATTCATCTTCTATGCCCGCTTATTCCAATTCAGGGTCACGGGGGTCTGCTGGAGCCTATCCCAGCTGTCTTAGGGCGAAGGCAGGGTGACACCCTGGACAAGTCGCCAGTTCATCGCAGGGCCACATAGGAACAAACAACCATTCACACTCACATGCACACCTACGGACAATTTACTGTGTTCAATTGACCTCACATGCATGTTTTTGGAGTGTGGGAGGAAGCCGGAGAACCCGGAGAGAACCCACGCAGACACGGGGAGAACATGCAAACTCCACACAGAAAGGTCCCAGGCCCGGGCCCCGGAATCGAACCCACAACCTTCTTGCTGTGAGGCGGCAGCGCTAAACACTGCGCCACCGTGTCGGTGTCCCAGAGAATAAAAAAATAAAAAAGTTAATGTTACAAAGATGGTTTCACAAGTGTGTGTGTGTGTGTGTGTGTGTGTGAGAGAGAGAGAAAGGGAGAGCTTCACTGTATGTTTGCCAATGTAGTGTTAACTCTATCAGTTTTCGATCGCCCTGTCCTGTGGGACATCAAGTTAAAACAACACATCATCATCCTGCTCCTTGCTCAGTTCTTATAAGACCTCTCTCTTCTTGCATCTTTAAGAAAGTGCTCAGCAAACATGCTAGGACTGCACACTGCCGTTGCCTTTATGGTGTTTGCTCTCTGTCAGAATACAGTTTGTGGTTGTGAGGTGCTCGGTAGGTTTGACATGCCCAGTTTGTTCAGACAGGGAGACATAATGATTGGAGGAATTTTCCCAGTCTTCAACAAAGAAATAATCACCACTTTTGCATTTGAGAGCAAGCCAGCAGGAGTTATGTGCACAGGGTAAGTTTTGTCTTTTGCCATGTATGTAACCTTATGTTGAGAACAAGAATATGCAAGATGTATAGACACAATTCACAGATGAATATACTTTGTACAGTGGAAGTGTAAATTTGAAAACGTTTTTTTTAGTTTTAACCTGCGAGCTTATCGATGGACCCAAGTGATGATATTTGCAATTGATGAAATCAACAAAGATCCATCCATCCTGCCAAACACATCACTTGGCTACAGGATCCTCAACTCCTGTGCATCTCCCACAACCACGCTCCGTGCTGCACTCACGCTGGCCAGTCGACCGCAGCAGACAGACTTGACTTCCCCTTGTCCTCCTGCTATATCTGCCCTCATTGCAGCATCAGGCTCATCTCGGTCTGCTGCTGTGGCTGGAATTCTTGGCCCATTTCAAGTTCCAATTGTAAGTAATAAATGGGATGTTTTACTTCATTGATGTTCTGTCACACTTTTGTATTTTACTAATTAGGTTTTTCTTTTCCCCTGTAGGTGAGTTACTTCTCAACTTGTGCTTGCCTGAGTGACAGAGCTAAATATCCAACCTTTTTTAGGACAATTCCCAGTGACTATCATCAGGCAAAAGCTTTGGCAGCATTGGCCAAACACTTTGGTTGGCAGTGGATCGGTGCCATACAGTCTGACAATGACTATGGACGAAATGGAATTGCAGCTTTTACCAAGGAGGTGAAAAAGTTTGGGGTCTGCATTGCCTTTGTGGGCACAATTTCACTTACGTACCCCATGGAGAAGATCCTGGAAGTGGTAGAAATGATCAAGCTGTCAACTGTCAAAGTCATTCTTGCTTTTGTTCAGGACTTTGATTTTTACCCTTTGATGATGGAAGTGGTGAAGCAAAATATTACGGGGATACAGTGGATCGCCAGTGAGGCCTGGATAACAGCAACGCAGCTCTCCACACCTGAAATGTATCAAGCATTTGGTGGAGCCCTCGGTTTTGTGGTGCAGAAGATGGCTATTCCAAAGCTGAAGCCTTTCCTTTCAGACATGAGCCCTGACACTGATCCAGGGGCAGCATTTGTGAGGGATTTCTGGCAGGCAATGGTAGGCTGCAAACCTCAGGATCACCGAGGCACAATGAACGAAACATGCAGCGGTGAAGAAGCAGTGAATTTTCAGGACGTGTTCTTTAATGTGACTCAGCTCCGAGTTTCCTATAATGTCTACAAAGCTGTTTATGCCATAGCACATGCCCTCCACCAACTCATATTCTGCAAAGCAGTGGGAGAACAACCAGTGCAGCCGTGCTTAGATATATCACAAATTCATCCCAAAGAAGTAAGAATTAGCATATTTCTATTGTCTGCAATATACATATGAGCACATTAATATATTAATATTGCAAAAAATGTTTCTCTCGACAGGTCACAAAGTACCTTCAAGGGGTAAATTTTACAAATCAGTTTGGAGACAAAGTGTTTTTTGATGTCAATGGTGACCCTCCTGCTTCTTATGACATTATCAACTGGCAGCTGATAGACGGGCAGGTGCAACATGTCACACTGGGTCATTTTGCCTCTGATGATGCTGGTCAGTACCGACTCACAATCCAGGAGGAAAAGATTGTGTGGAGGACCGGGGAAATGGTAATGTTGAGGGTTAATTTTGAATCTGCTGTCAAATTAGAATCTGGATGGTTTGACCTACATGTGTTGTGAAAGTGATGTAAATTGAAAATGCTTCTCCAACTGACTTGTATAATGTTTCCCACCAGGTTCCCACATCTGTGTGCTCTGATGTTTGTCCTGTCGGAACAAGGAAAGCTCAAATAAAAGGAAAACCCTCCTGCTGTTTTGATTGTATTGCATGTGGTGATGGAACTATAGCCAACTCAACAGGTGCCCAAAGTGTAAATTGATGCAATATATAACAAAACACAACTTGTGTTCTGTGTTGTATCTTCATATTTTTTTTATCAAGACAAACACCTGGTGTGAATTCTTGTCTTACAGGTGCAGCAGACTGCACACCATGTTCACAAGAATACTGGTCCAGTGAGAGGAAGGATGAGTGCATCCCAAAAACAATTGAGTTTTTGACTTATTATGAGCCAATGGGAGTAACTATCACAGTGGTGTCCCTTCTGGGGGCCTCCCTGTCTCTGGCAACACTAATCACCTTCAAACGATACAGAGAAACTCCTGTTGTAAAGGCCAGCAACCCTGAGCTGAGCTGCTTCCTGCTCTTCTCTCTTGTCTTCTGCTTCCTTTGCCCTCTGCCTTTCATTGGCAGACCCACAGTGTGGACGTGCATACTGCGTCACACAGCTTTTGGCATTACATTTGCACTTTGCATTTCCTGTGTCTTGGGTAAAACTATTGTGGTTGTCGCAGCTTTCAAGGCCAGATTTCCGGGAAACAAAGCAGTCAGAATGTTCGGTCCCCTTCAACAGAGAATCATAGTTTTCTTGTGCACATCTATGCAGATAATAATATGTTCGCTGTGGCTGAAGTTGAGGCCACCTTTCCCAAACTTGGTCTTTAAATACAGCAAACAGAAGATAGTTTTAGAATGCAACACTGGTTCAGATGTTGCATTTTACGCAGTGCTGGGCTACATTGGGATCCTTGCAACACTATGTCTGGTGCTGGCCTTTCTTGCGAGAAAGTTGCCTGATAACTTTAACGAAGCCAAATTTATTACGTTTAGCATGCTCATATTCTGCGCTGTGTGGATAACCTTCATCCCAGCCTATGTTAGCTCTCCTGGAAAGTTCACCGTAGCTGTCGAAACATTTGCAATTCTGTCCTCAGCATTTGGCCTGTTGCTGAGTATTTTTTGTCCCAAATGTTACATCATATTGATAAGACCTGAGAAAAATACCAAGAAAAGTGTCATGGGAAAGTCTGCAAACATAATAAAGTAACTCCTTTATTTAAGTTTGTGAGTTTCAGTTTAATATGTTTTTATCTATTCTTTTTTACAAGAAACCAATTTGTGGAAAAGATTTTCAAACTGGTACAAATGATCAGTCAACTGTCAAAATCGCTCTTGGTTTTGTTTCTGAGGGGGAGGCCTGGAACAGCAACGTAAACCTCCACACCTAAAGTCTGCCCAGCATTTGTTGAAGCTGTCAGTTTTGTGATGCAGAAGATAACTGTTGCATAGCTGTCGCCTTTCCTTTCAGACATTAGCTCTTACACTGATCCTGGAGCAGTATTTGTCCTCACAAAACCAACAGAGGACATCTTAGAGTAATGAGGACAGTTACCTAATTCATTGCCATCAATTATTTGAATGTTTGTAGGCTGAAGGCCGTCAAGGTATGAATGTGATTAGTGCAAGGGTTTAGGTTTTTAAATTGGATATTTTTGACTTGCTTTTCAGAGCCCAGCCTTTTGGTCAGTTTTCTGCACTTCATTGCCCATTATTTGTGTGCATGTGACAAATAAAAATCTTGAATCTTGAGCTGTCCCAGAGAAGAAAAAATAAAAATGTTAATGTTGCAAAGATGGTTTCACAAATGTGTGTGTATGTGTGTGTGAGAGAGATAGTGAGAGAGAGAGGGGTGGGGAGAGGAAGACAGACAGAGGTTCACTATATGTTTGCCAATGTAGTGTTAAAGCAGCTCTAGGTAACTTTTCAACGATAAAATTATGATTCCAAACTCAGTAAAGCGGTAGATAAACCATTAATAGGATCAATGGTGCCGCCTCGGCAGCGATAGGGGGGTTGTGCCGGCTGTAACTTCACTGCGTAACTTTCAAGAGCGACCCGACACTCTGGACGAACCACTTTACGGCAACGTCACACGTTTATTTAGAGGCAGTCTTACATACTATTACAAATACATAAGATTGTAAAATGACGGAATGGAGCACAATAAGTAACCTCGATGAAAGACGAAGTAATAAAATTGTTGAACGTTTGCTACAACGTTATTGTCAATGTCTGTTTTGCATTTCATATTGGTGTTTTTCCTGAACACGTACGAGTGCTCCAGCTAGGCGACTATTTGTATTTTCCCACATCAATAAACTAGCGCTGCAGCGTGTTTACTTCGTCACTTTGCCATTTCCACCCAATCAATGCGACGTTGCGTTGTCTGAACAGTTGTTGTAGGCATTGCAGCTACACGGGTTGATAACCTGTTGTAATATTATAACCATTAAAGGTGACCTATTATACTAATTTTCGGGACTTTGTATTTGATTTCTGGCTCCTCCACAGTAGCAACACACGGTTACCCGCACTAAAAGCTTTGTAGATCTGTGTATCTCGCTGCTTGTTTCCTCATATTTCCTGCATCCCGCGAAAACGGTCCGTTTTACTTCACTCCACCCTCGGCCTCCTCCGTGGACACCTCCCGCCCAGCCCACTCCGCTGTGATTGGTCGCTGCTGAGCCTCACTTCCTCAGTGTGCCGGTGCGGGAGTTGAGAGTAAACGGCAAACATTTTACAAAACCGGCACAATTTAAACACTTCCCGTCGTGAAGGTTTCACCCTTTAGTAGCTGTTTACCGGCTAGTCCAGCTTCGTACGGACCCAGTGTGGGCTGAGTTACGGCCGCAAGGCGGCCCGAAGGTCCCTGGACGTTTTTTGTGCCTTCCGTGTCCCCGGAAATATATTTTACTTTTTGTACTGACCGTGTTTTTGTTTTGTATTTTTGCGAGACATTTTAATAGGACTTAGAATGATTTTGTTTCATACTGTTGACTTGTATCAAAACACTGTCCTAGCAGAGAAAATATGTACGCTGAAACGATCACTTCAGTCATAGAGTCGTTTATTATTAGACAAGAATATCTGCAAAACTTAAGTCCACACAAAGCAGGAAGAGCTCTATACAACCGATGTTAACATGCTGGCAGCGTGAAAATCGCTATAAGGAGCGAAACTTGCGAGTCGCTGCCTCTTCAGTTTCGCTGCCAGCGAACACAACACACATAACAAGCAGAGCACGGAGTTAGCGGTGGTGGCTAACAGTTCATCAACACGATTCAGCGGTTGTACGTTGCAAGTAGTCTTAAAACTAATGTTGCTTGAGGTCACAATACACTCACAGTCCTCATCCATGTTTTCAAATATTGCCGTGGCTGACTATTCTCTCGTCGTCCACCGGCCGAGTCGAGCCCATCTCCCTCCCGTTGCCAACCGGACCGGTGTTCCATCGCATCCGCATTAGGCAGAACAAGCCTCCAACATTTTCTCTGTTCGTTACACTCCGACGGTTGTGGTCCTTGGTGCTTCGGTAGTCGCTAGGCAGTTGCTCAGTATTTTATTTATTTTTTATTTTTTTCAATTTCCCTGACACCAAAAAAATTTTTCTTGGAGCAGCGCACTGCGACATGACTTCCGGGGCAGAGCGGGGTAGGGCGGAACCAGTCTGAGAGTGTGCCTGAGCTTGGCCATGAAAGGAGATCCGGAACACATTCACGTCAATGCGTTCCCACTGTTAAAAAAAAAAACTCAGTGAACAGAGCATTTAGAACCATGCCCAACAACTTGCAGGGCTCACGTCCATACACATGAACCTTATTATTTGACGATTTCGGAACGTTTGACGATAAGGTTCAACATAATAACAGTATTTAGAGCTCAGAAAAGTGGAAAAGCATCATAGGTGCCCTTTAAACACCACATGATGCAAACCAAGCGCAAAACACTGCCGCCTGTCTAAGCAATACACTATCCTTGTTTGTGTAATTGTAGTTGTCTCTCACGTTCAAAGGAACAATATAACAATATTTAAAACAAAAAAACATGTAACGAATGTTACTTTACCTTGTCGGTGGACATATTTTCAAGCGATTCTTCAGTATGCCGGCAATGTCAACAAACCCACGTGAAGGATTGGTATTTTTCCTCTTTACGACACCGGCAAAGAGTATTTGCGGTTCACAACCAGCAGGGAGTAGTAATGAGTCCAGGATACCTAGAGCTGCTTTAGCTCTATCAGTTTTCGATCGCCCTGTCCTGTGGGACATCAAGTTAAAACAACACATCATCACCCTGCTCCTTGCTCAGTTCTTATAAGACCTCTCTCTTCTTGCATCTTTAAGAAAGTGCTCAGCAAACATGCTAGGACTGCACACTGTTGTTGCCTTTATGGTGTTTGCTCTCTGTCAGAACACAGTTTGTGGTTGTGAGGTGCTCGGCAGGTTTGACATGCCCAGTTTGTTCAGACAGGGAGACATAATGATTGGAGGAATTTTCCCTGTCTTCAACAAAGAAATAATCACCACTTTTGCATTTGAGAGCAAGCCAGCAGGAGTTATGTGCACAGGGTAAGTTTTGTCATGTATGAAACCTTATGTTGATAACATGAATATGCAAGATGTATTGACACCATTCACAGAGGAATATATTTACTGCTGTGGCTGTGTAAATTTGAAAACGTTTTTTCTTAGTTTTGACCTGCGAGCTTATCGATGGACCCAAGTGATGATATTTGCAATTGATGAAATCAACAAAGATCCATCCATCCTGCCAAACACATCACTTGGCTACAGGATCCTCAACTCCTGTGCTTCTCCCACAACCACGCTCCGTGCTGCACTCACGCTGACCAGTCTACCGCAGCAGACAGACTTGACTTCCCCTTGTCCTCCTGCTATATCTGTCCTCATTGCAGCATCAGGCTCATCTCGGTCTGCTGCTGTGGCTGGAATTCTTGGCCCATTTCAAGTTCCTATTGTAAGTGATTAATGGGATGTTTTACTTCATTGATGTTCTGTCACTTTTGTGTTTGACTAATTAGGTTTTTCTTTTCCCCTGTAGGTGAGTTACTTCTCAACTTGTGCTTGCCTGAGTGACAGAGCTAAATATCCAACCTTTTTTAGGACAATTCCCAGTGACTACTTTCAGACAAAAGCTTTGGCAGCACTGGTCAAACACTTTGGTTGGCAGTGGATCGGTGCAATACAGTCTGACAATGACTATGGACGAAATGGAATTGCAGCTTTTACCAAGGAGGTGAAAAAGTTTGGGGTCTGCATTGCCTTTGTGGGCACAATTTCACTTACGTACCCCATGGAGAAGATCCTGGAAGTGGTAGAAATGATCAAGCTGTCAACTGTCAAAGTCATTCTTGCTTTTGTTCCGGAGTTTGATTTTTACCCTTTGATGATGGAAGTGGTGAAGCAAAATATTACAGGGATACAGTGGATCGCCAGTGAGGGCTGGATAACAGCAACACGGCCCTCCACACCTGAAATGTACCAAGCATTTGGTGGAGCCCTCGGTTTTGTGGTGCAGAAGATGGCTATTCCAAAGCTGAAGCCTTTCCTTGCAGACATTAGCCCTGACACTGATCCAGGGGCAGCATTTGTGAGGGATTTCTGGCAGGCAATGGTAGGCTGCAGACCTCAGGATCACACAGGCGCAATGAATGATACATGCAGCGGTGATGAAGCAGTGAACTTTCAGGACGTGTTCTTTAATGTGACTCAGCTCCGAGTTTCCTATAATGTCTACAAAGCTGTTTATGCCATAGCACATGCCCTCCACCAACTCATATTCTGCAAAGCAGTGGGAGAACAACCAGTGCAGCCGTGCTTAGATATATCACAAATTCATCCCAAAGAAGTAAGAATGAGCACAATTCTAGTGTCTGCAATATACATATAAACACATTAATATATTAATATTGCAAAAAAATATTTCTCTCGACAGGTCACAAAGTACCTTCAAGGGGTAAATTTTATAAATCAGTTTGGAGACAAAGTGTTTTTTGATGTCAATGGTGACCCTCCTGCTTCTTATGACATTATCAACTGGCAGCTGATAGACGGGCAGGTGCAACATGTCACACTGGGTCATTTTGCCTCTGATGATACTGGTCAGTACCGACTCACAATCCAGGAGGAAAAGATTGTGTGGAGGACCGGGGAAATGGTAATGTTGAGGGTTAATTTTGAATCTGTTGTCAAATTAGAATCTGGACAGTTTGACCTACATGTGTTGTGAAAGTGATGTAAATTGAAAATGCTTCTCCAACTGACTTGTATAATGTTTCCCATTAGGTTCCCACATCTGTGTGCTCTGATGTTTGTCCTGTCGGAACAAGGAAAGCTCAAATAAAAGGAAAACCCTCCTGCTGTTTTGATTGTATTGCATGTGGTGATGGAACTATAGCCAACTCAACAGGTGCCAAAAGTCTAAATTGATGCAATATTTAGCCAAACACAACTGTCAAAAATGATATTGTGTTCTGTGTTGTATCTTCATATTTTTTTTTATCAAGACAAACACCTGCTGTGAATTCTTGTCTTACAGGTGCAGCAGACTGCACACCATGTTCACAAGAATACTGGTCCAGTGAGAGGAAGGATGAGTGCATCCCAAAAACAATTGAGTTCTTGACTTATTATGAGCCAATGGGAGTAACTATCACAGTGGTGTCCTTCTGGGGCCTCCTGTCTCTGGCAACACTAATCACCTTCAAACGATACAGAGAAACTCCTGTTGTAAAGGCCAGCAACCCTGAGCTGAGCTGCTTCCTGCTCTTCTCTCTTGTCTTCTGCTTCCTTTGCCCTCTGCCTTTCATTGGCAGACCCACAGTGTGGACGTGCATACTGCGTCACACAGCTTTTTGCATTACATTTGCACTTTGCATTTCCTGTGTCTTGGGCAAAACTATTGTGGTTGTCACAGCTTTCAAGGCCAGATTTCCGGGAAACAAAGCAGTCAGAATGTTCGGTCCCCATCAACAGAGAATCATAGTTTTCTTTTGCACATCTATGCAGATAATAATATGTTCGCTGTGGCTGAATTTAAGGCCACCTTTCCCAAACTTGGTCTTTAAATACAGCAAACAGAAGATAGTTTTAGAATGCAACACTGGTTCAGATGTTGCATTTTACGCAGTGCTGGGCTACATTGGGATCCTTGCAACACTATGTCTGGTGCTGGCCTTTCTTGCGAGAAAGTTGCCTGATAACTTTAACGAAGCCAAATTTATTACGTTTAGCATGCTCATATTCTGCGCTGTGTGGATAACCTTCATCCCAGCCTATGTCAGCTCTCCTGGAAAGTTCACCGTAGCTGTCGAAACATTTGCAATTCTGTCCTCAGCATTTGGCCTGTTGCTGAGTATTTTTTGTCCCAAATGTTACATCATATTGATAAGGCCTGAGAAAAATACGAAGAAAAGTGTCATGGGAAGGTCTGCAAACATAATAAAGTAACTCCTTTATTTAAGTTTGTGAGTTTGAGGTTTTTTTTTTTTTTTTTATCTCTTCTATTTCACAATGAACCAATTTGTGGAGAAGATTTTCAAACTGGTACAAATAATAAAACAGTCAACTGTCAAAGTCATTCTTGCTTTTTTTTCTGAGGGGGAGGCCTGGAATAGCAATGTTAATCGTCACACCTAAAAACGACTGAGCATTTGTTGGAACTCTCAGTTTCTTGATGCAGAAGATAGCTATTCCAAAGCTGTAGCCTTTCCTTGCAGACATAACTCTTACACTGATCCAGGGGCAGTATTTGTCCTCACAAATCCACCACAGGACATTTTAGAGAAATGAGAATAGTGACCTAATTCATTGCTATCAATTATTTGAATGTTTTTATCATGAATGCCGTCAAGGTATGAATGAGATTAGGTCCAGGGTTTGGGTATTTAAATTGGATATTTCCGACTTGCTTTTCAAAGCACAGCCCTGTTGTCAGTTTTCTGCATTTCTTTGCCCATTATTTGTGAGCATGTGACAAATAAAATCTTGAATCTTTAGCTGTGCGAGAGAATAAAAAATAAAAAGTTAATGTTGCAAAGATGGTTTCACAAATGTGTGTGTGTGTGGGAGAGAGAGAAAGTGAGAGAGAAGGGAGGGGAGAGAGAGGGAGAGAGCTTCACTGTATGTTTGTCAATGTAGTGTTAACTCTATCAGTTTTCGATCGCCCTGTCCTGTGGGACATCCAGTTAAAACAACACATCATCATCCTGCTCCTTGCTCAGTTCTTATAAGACCTCTCTCTTCTTGCATCTTTAAGAAAGTGCTCAGCAAACATGCTAGGACTGCACACTGCCGTTGCCTTTATGGTGTTTGCTCTCTGTCAGAACACAGTTTGTGGTTGTGAGGTGCTCGGTAGGTTTGACATGCCCAGTTTGTTCAAACAGGGAGACATAATGATTGGAGGAATTTTCCCAGTCTTCAGCAAAGAAATAAGCACCACTTTTGCATTTGAGAGCAAGCCAGCAGGAGTTATGTGCACAGGGTAAGTTTTGTCTTTTGCCATGTATGTAACCTTATGTTGGGAACAAGAATATGCAAGATGTATAGACACAATTCACAGATGAATATACTTTGTACAGTGGAAGTGTAAATTTGAAAACGTTTTTTTTAGTTTTAACCTGCGAGCTTATCGATGGACCCAAGTGATGATATTTGCAATTGATGAAATCAACAAAGATCCATCCATCCTGCCAAACACATCACTTGGCTACAGGATTCTCAACTCCTGTGGTTCTACCACAACCACGCTCCGTGCTGCACTCAGGCTGACCAGTCTACCGCAGCAGACAGACTTGACTTCCCCTTGTCCTCCTGCTATATCTGTCCTCATTGCAGCATCAGGCTCATCTCGGTCTGCTGCTGTGGCTGGAATTCTTGGCCCATTTCAAGTTCCTATTGTAAGTGATTAATGGGATGTTTTACTTCATTGATGTTCTGTCACTTTTGTGTTTGACTAATTAGGTTTTTCTTTTCCCCTGTAGGTGAGTTACTTCTCAACTTGTGCTTGCCTGAGTGACAGAGCTAAATATCCAACCTTTTTTAGGACAATTCCCAGTGACTACTTTCAGACAAAAGCTTTGGCAGCACTGGTCAAACACTTTGGTTGGCAGTGGATCGGTGCAATACAGTCTGACAATGACTATGGACGAAATGGAATTGCAGCTTTTACCAAGGAGGTGAAAAAGTTTGGGGTCTGCATTGCCTTTGTGGGCACAATTTCACTTACGTACCCCATGGAACGGATCCTGGAAGTTGTAGAAATGATCAAGCTGTCAACTGTCAAAGTCATTCTTGCTTTTGTTCCGGAGTTTGATTTTTACCCTTTGATGATGGAAGTGGTGAAGCAAAATATTACAGGGATACAGTGGATCGCCAGTGAGGGCTGGATAACAGCAACACGGCCCTCCACACCTGAAATGTACCAAGCATTTGGTGGAGCCCTCGGTTTTGTGGTGCAGAAGATGGCTATTCCAAAGCTGAAGCCTTTCCTTTCAGACATTAGCCCTGACACTGATCCAGGGGCAGCATTTGTGAGGGATTTCTGGCAGGCAATGGTAGGCTGCAGACCTCAGGATCACACAGGCGCAATGAACGAAACATGCAGCGGTGATGAAGCAGTGAATTTTCAGGACGTGTTCTTTAATGTGACTCAGCTCCGAGTTTCCTATAATGTCTACAAAGCTGTTTATGCCATAGCACATGCCCTCCACCAACTCATATTCTGCAAAGCAGTGGGAGAACAACCAGTGCAGCCGTGCTTAGATATATCACAAATTCATCCCAAAGAAGTAAGAATGAGCATATTTCTAGTGTCTGCAATATACATATGAACACATTAATATATTAATATTGCAAAAAAATGTTTCTCTCAACAGGTCACAAAGTACCTTCAAGGGGTAAATTTTATAAATCAGTTTGGAGACAAAGTGTTTTTTGATGTCAATGGTGACCCTCCTGCTTCTTATGACATTATCAACTGGCAGCTGATAGACGGGCAGGTGCAACATGTCACACTGGGTCATTTTGCCTCTGATGATGCTGGTCAGTATCAACTCACAATCCAGGAGGAAAAGATTGTGTGGAGAACCGGGGAAATGGTAATGTTGAGGGTTAATTTTGAATCTGTTATCAAATTAGAATCTGGATGGTTTGACCTACATGTGTTGTGAAAGTGATGTAAATTGAAAATGCTTCTCCAACTGACTTGTATAATGTTTCCCATTAGGTTCCCACATCTGTGTGCTCTGATGTTTGTGCTGTCGGAACAAGGAAAGCTCAAATAAAAGGAAAACCCTCCTGCTGTTTTGATTGTATTGCATGTGGTGATGGAACTATAGCCAACTCAACAGGTGCCAAAAGTCTAAATTGATGCAATATTTAGCCAAACACAACTGTCAAAAATGATATTGTGTTCTGTGTTGTATCTTCATATTTTTTTTTATCAAGACAAACACCTGGTGTGAATTATTGTCTTACAGGTGCAGCAGACTGCACACCATGTTCACAAGAATACTGGTCCAGTGAGAGGAAGGATGAGTGCATCCCAAAAACAATTGAGTTCTTGACTTATTATGAGCCAATGGGAGTAACTATCACAGTGGTGTCCCTTCTGGGGGCCTCCCTGTCTCTGGCAACACTAATCACCTTCAAACGATACAGAGAAACTCCTGTTGTAAAGGCCAGCAACCCTGAGCTGAGCTGCTCGCTGCTCTTCTCTCTTGTCTTCTGCTTCCTTTGCCCTCTGCCTTTCATTGGCAGACCCACAGTGTGGACGTGCATACTGCGTCACACAGCTTTTGGCATTACATTTGCACTTTGCATTTCCTGTGTCTTGGGCAAAACTATTGTGGTTGTCACAGCTTTCAAGGCCAGATTTCCGGGAAACAAAGCAGTCAGAATGTTCGGTCCCCATCAACAGAGAATCATAGTTTTCTTTTGCACATCTATGCAGATAATAATATGTTCGCTGTGGCTGAATTTAAGGCCACCTTTCCCAAACTTGGTCTTTAAATACAGCAAACAGAAGATAGTTTTAGAATGCAACACTGGTTCAGATGTTGCATTTTACGCAGTGCTGGGCTACATTGGGATCCTTGCAACACTATGTCTGGTGCTGGCCTTTCTTGCGAGAAAGTTGCCTGATAACTTTAACGAAGCCAAATTTATTACGTTTAGCATGCTCATATTCTGCGCTGTGTGGATAACCTTCATCCCAGCCTATGTCAGCTCTCCTGGAAAGTTCACCGTAGCTGTCGAAACATTTGCAATTCTGTCTTCAGCATTTGGCCTGTTGCTGAGTATTTTTTGTCCCAAATGTTACATCATATTGATAAGGCCTGAGAAAAATACGAAGAAAAGTGTCATGGGAAAGTCTGCAAACATAATAAAGTAACTCCTTTATTTAAGTTTGTGAGTTTGAGTTTAATATTTTCTATCTCTTCTATTTCACAATGAACCAATTTGTGGAGAAGATTTTCAAACTGGTACAAATAATAAAACAGTCAACTGTCAAAGTCATTCTTGCTTTTTTTTTTTTGAGGGGGAGGCCTGGAATAGCAATGTTAATCGTCACACCTAAAAACGACTGAGCATTTGTTGGAACTCTCAGTTTCTTGATGCAGAAGATAGCTATTCCAAAGCTGTAGCCTTTCCTTGCAGACATAACTCTTACACTGATCCAGGGGCAGTATTTGTCCTCACAAATCCACCACAGGACATTTTAGAGAAATGAGAATAGTGACCTAATTCATTGCTATCAATTATTTGAATGTTTTTATCATGAATGCCGTCAAGGTATGAATGAGATTAGGTCCAGGGTTTGGGTATTTAAATTGGATATTTCCGACTTGCTTTTCAAAGCACAGCCCTGTTGTCAGTTTTCTGCATTTCTTTGCCCATTATTTGTGAGCATGTGACAAATAAAAATCTTGAATCTTTAGCTGTGCGAGAGAATAAAAAAATAAAAAAGTTAATGTTGCAAAGATGGTTTCACAAATGTGTGTGTGTGTGTGGGAGAGAGAGAGAAAGTGAGAGAGAAGGGGAGGGGGAGAGAGAGGGAGAGAGCTTCACTGTATGTTTGTCAATGTAGTGTTAACTCTATCAGTTTTCGATCGCCCTGTCCTGTGGGACATCCAGTTAAAACAACACATCATCATCCTGCTCCTTGCTCAGTTCTTATAAGACCTCTCTCTTCTTGCATCTTTAAGAAAGTGCTCAGCAAACATGCTAGGACTGCACACTGTTGTTGCCTTTATGGTGTTTGCTCTCTGTCAGAACACAGTTTGTGGTTGTGAGGTGCTCGGTAGGTTTGACATGCCCAGTTTGTTCAGACAGGGAGACATAATGATTGGAGGAATTTTCCCAGTCTTCAACAAAGAAATAATCACCACTTTTGCATTTGAGAGCAAGCCAGAAGGAGTTATGTGCACAGGGTAAGTTTTGTCTTTTGTCATGTATGAAACCTTATGTTGATAACACCTATGTGCAAGACGTCTCAACACCATTCACAGATGAATATATTTACTGCTGCAGATGTGTAAATTTGCAAACTTTTCTTTTTTAGTTTTGACCTGCGAGCTTATCGATGGACCCAAGTGATGATATTTGCAATTGATGAAATCAACAAAGATCCATCCATCCTGCCAAACACATCACTTGGCTACAGGATCCTCAACTCCTGTGCATCTCCCACAACCACGCTCCGTGCTGCACTCACGCTGACCAGTCTACCACAGCAGACAGACTTGACTTCCCCTTGTCCTCCTGCTATATCTGCCCTCATTGCAGCATCAGGCTCATCTCAGTCTGCTGCTGTGGCTGGAATTATTGGTCCATTTCAAGTTCCAATTGTAAGTAATAAATGGGATGTTTTACTTCATTTGGCCCTGTCACACTTTTGTGTTTGACTAATTAGGTTTTTCTTTTCCCCCTGTAGGTGAGTTACTTCTCAACTTGTGCTTGCCTGAGTGACAGAGCTAAATATCCAACCTTTTTTCGGACAATTCCCAGTGACTATCATCAGGCAAAAGCTTTGGCAGCACTGGTCAAACACTTTGGTTGGCAGTGGATCGGTGCCATACAGTCTGACAATGACTATGGACGAAATGGAATTGCTGCTTTTACCAAGGAGGTGAAAAAGTTTGGGGTCTGCATTGCCTTTGTGGGCACAATTTTACTTCCGTACCCCATGGAGAAGATCCTGGAAGTTGTAGAAATGATCAAGCTGTCAACTGTTAAAGTCATTCTTGCTTTTGTTCCGGAGTTTGATTTGTACCCTTTGATGATGGAAGTGGTGAAGCAAAATATTACAGGGATACAGTGGATCGCCAGTGAGGCCTGGATAACAGCAACGCAGCTCTCCACACCTGAAATGTACCAAGCATTTGGTGGAGCCCTCGGTTTTGTGGTGCAGAAGATGGCTATTCCAAAGCTGAAGCCTTTCCTTGCAGACATTAGCCCTGACACTGATCCAGGGGCAGCATTTGTGAGGGATTTCTGGCAGGCAATGGTAGGCTGCAGACCTCAGGATCACACAGGCGCAATGAATGAGACATGCAGCGGTGATGAAGCAGTAAATTTTCAGGACGTGTTCTTTAATGTGACTCAGCTCCGAGTTTCCTATAATGTCTACAAAGCTGTTTATGCCATAGCACATGCCCTCCACCAACTCATATTCTGCAAAGCAGTGGGAGAACAACCAGTGCAGCCGTGCTTAGATATATCACAAATTCATCCCAAAGAAGTAAGAATGAGCACATTAAATTGTCAGCAATATACATATAAACACATTAATATATTATTATTAGTAAAAAAATGTTTCTCTCGACAGGTCACAAAGTACCTTCAAGGGGTAAATTTTATAAATCAGTTTGGAGACAAAGTGTTTTTTGATGTCAATGGTGACCCTCCTGCTTCTTATGACATTATCAACTGGCAGCTGATAGACGGGCAGGTGCAACATGTCACACTGGGTCATTTTGCCTCTGATGATGCTGGTCAGTATCAACTCACAATCCAGGAGGAAAAGATTGTGTGGAGGACCGGGGAAATGGTAATGTTGAGGGTTAATTTTGAATCTGTTGTCAAATTAGAATCTGGACGGTTTGACCTACATGTGTTGTGAACGTTATTTGTGAATTGAAAATGCTGCACCGACTGAATTGTTCAATGTTTCCCTTCAGGTTCCCACATCTGTGTGCTCTGACGTTTGTGCTGTCGGAACAAGGAAAGCTCAAATAAAAGGAAAACCCTCCTGCTGTTTTGATTGTATTGCATGTGGTGATGGAACTATAGCCAACTCAACAGGTGTGTAAAGCCGGAATTCTCTGTTTGTCTTCATGCAATTTTAAGCCAAATAGAACCATTAGTGTTGATATTGTGCTCCGTTTTGTGATTTCACATTTTTCATCAAGACAAAGGCTTCGTGTGATTTCTTGTCTTACAGGTGCAGCAGACTGCACGCCATGTTCACAGGAATACTGGTCCAGTGAGAGGAAGGATGAGTGCATCCCAAAAACAATTGAGTTCTTGACTTATTATGAGCCAATGGGAGTAACTATCACAGTGGTGTCCCTTCTGGGGGCCTCTCTGTCTCTGGCAACACTAATCACCTTCAAACGATACAGAGAAACTCCTGTTGTAAAGGCCAGCAACCCTGAGCTGAGCTGCTTCCTGCTCTTCTCTCTTGTCTTCTGCTTCCTTTGCCCTCTGCCTTTCATTGGCAGACCCACAGTGTGGACGTGCATACTGCGTCACACAGCTTTTGGCATTACATTTGCACTTTGCATTTCCTGTGTCTTGGGTAAAACTATTGTGGTTGTCACAGCTTTCAAGGCCAAATTTCCCGGCAACAATGCAGTCAGAAAGTTCGGTCCCCCTCAACAGAAAATCATGGTTTGCTCTTGCACATTGATGCAGATAATAGTATGCTCTCTGTGGCTGAAGTTCAGACGTCCGTTTCCAGACATGGTCTTCAAATACAGCAAACAGAAGATAGTTTTAGAATGCAACACTGGTTCAGATGTGGCATTTTACACAGTGCTGGGCTACATTGGGATCCTTGCAACACTATGTCTGGTGCTGGCCTTTCTTGCGAGAAAGTTGCCTGATAACTTTAACGAAGCCAAATTTATTACGTTTAGCATGCTCATATTCTGCGCTGTGTGGATAACCTTCATCCCAGCCTATGTCAGCTCTCCTGGAAAGTTCACCGTAGCTGTCCAAACATTTGCAATTCTGTCCTCAGCATTTGGCCTGTTGCTGAGTATTTTTTGTCCCAAATGTTACATCATATTGATAAGGCCAGAGAGAAATACCAAAAAAAATGTCATGGGAAAGACTGCAAACATAATAAAGTAGCTCTTCACTTTGAGGCTGTAAGTTTCAGATGAACACATCGACTGTATATTTATGTGGGTAGCACTTAAATGACACAACATCACACTAACACCAAAATATGTGATCAAGCCTCTGAATTTTATTTGAGGCCTAGTTTGACTTTTAACAGTTAAGTTGTCAAGTATTGATTAATCTCTGGACTTAATAAAAACATTGAAATTACAGCACTTGTGTCTGTGGCTTTCTTGTGGCAACGTCAACTACCACTGTGCAACTGACTGAAATAGGTCTTTAGAAGGGTCACACTTTCCCTAGGGTATCTAAAACATGCACTTAATAAGTGTTTCCATAAAGCATTTTAATATGGATTAACTAGAATATCTTTGTGTGTGTGTGTGTGTGTGTGTGTGTGAGAGAGAGAGAGAGAGAGAGAGAGAGTCAGAGTGTGAGTGTTTTTGTGTGTTCATTCATTTATTACATTCATTAAAAATATTTTTCATCAATCCAACAAAGTAAATTGGGCAGGTCTCTGAATTTGAAACAGACTACGTCATTAATCAGATGCAATAGCACTTTCGTCAGTATTTAAGTTGCCTTCACCTCTTCGTCATTTGCTTGTGTTTAGGAAGTTTGAGAAAGATGACTTCATTCCGCTTCAACTGCTTTTCACTTCTCTCTTCCCTCCGAGTCCTATTTCTGCCCCGTCTAGCCGCAGGTGTGTGTGTAATTCAAAACAACTTTCAGCCAGGCTTTGTGGCTGAAGGTGACTTTGTTGTTGCTGGAATATTCCCTCTTCACTATAACCAGGAGATGCCAGACCTCAACAGCACTTACAGACCTCAACCGGTGAAATGCAATAGGTGAGTTTAACAGACGTGCAAGAAGACGCCATACTTTTGTGCAAAGACTTAATGCTTAATGTTCAATTGTCATATTTCATAATTGTGAACTATGCATGTCTGCTTGTCTTCAGCTTTGATCCCAGAGCTTTCCGCTGGGCTCAGACAATGAGGCTCGCTGTGGAGGAAATAAACCACAGTACACAGCTTTTGCCCAATCACACACTTGGATACACGGTATTCGATTCATGTGCCTATCCACTCACTGGCCAAAGGGCTGCTCTGGCAGTCCTGAATGGGTTGATTGATGGCAGAGCTCCTATTTGCAATAAAACCTCTCCGCTACTTGCCGTGATTGGGGAATCTGGTTCTGCTCAGTCTATAGTTGTGTCAAGAATACTACAGCCGTTCAAAATACCCATGGTAATGACTCTTTTTGTTGAAAAACATTCAGATGAAAGTTCTAAACACTTTAACTTTTTTTATTCTTTATCTCATGATATTTTATTTGTCCTTACTTTGAAGATCAGCTACTTTTCATCGTGTGCATGTCTGTCTGACAGAAGAAAATACCCGACCTTCTTCCGTGTAATTCCAAATGATGATTATCAGGTCAGAGTTTTTGCAAGTTTCTTAGCCAACAGCACACACAACAACATAATATCCATTGTATTCAGTGTAAAAAAACAAAAAAAAAATCCATCTATCTATTTTCTATTACTGCTTCTCCTGCATTTAAGGTTGCTGGAACTTCTACCATCTGTCTCAGGGTGGAGATGAGGGTTACTGCCTGAACAAGTCACCTGTTTATCACAGGGCTACATAGAAAGACAAAGCATTCACACTCGCATTCACTACAGTCAATTAAGACTTCCAAATAGGCCTCACATACATGTTTTTGGACAGGGAGAGCAAGCAAACTTCACACAGAAAGTCCTCAGGTCCTCAAGCCAACATCTGAAATGACAACAGATAACAATGTATGTTGTTTTTGTATTTTTTTACACCTTTTTGAGACCAAGTACAGCCCTTTTTGAACTACGCAGGTGAAGGCCATCGCTCAGCTCCTGCTTCGTTTCAACTGGACTTGGGTGGGAATAGTGAGAGGAGATCATGAATATGGGCGCTTTGCTGTGAAAGGCTTAATGCGAGAACTAAAGAGAACCAAAGTTTGTGTCGCATACAGAGTAATGATCCCCCTTCTCTACAGTCGCCATAAAGCATTGGAGATCCTACAGGTAGATATGAAGTAGGATTTATTTTTATTTTTTTTATCAACCATTGTATAGTGTGTTTAGTCAAATGTGTTTCGTTGATTCAGTTCAGTTCAAGAGTTTTGTTACTTTGACACAAATATTTTCTTAGGTATTTATTGTACAGTCTTTTCAAAAATTGAACCTTTTGAAAGGAATATTGAGTATATCTGTCTGTTCATCTGAATGTCTATTTTTAATGATTACTTTTCAACAGATGAAGGGAATTCATTTTAATTATTCAATTAAATAGGTGTTGATTTGAGTTCTAATCTGTCATTTTCCCCTCCTTTCTACTGTCAAATTTCATAATTTGCCTCTGTATACAGGTGATACGTAGCTCGTCAGCCAAAGTGGTGGTGGTATTTTCAGCTGAGGGAGAGATGACACCTTTCCTGAAAGATTACATGGCTCAAAACATCACTGGAATCCAGTGGGTGGCCAGTGAGGCCTGGGTCACTGCATCTGTCTTTACAGGCAGCGAGTACTACCCATACCTGGGAGGCACCGTTGGCTTTGGCATCAGCAAAGGCCACATACCTGGACTCAGTGACTACCTTCAGGGAGTAAACCCAAAGCTGTACCCCAATAATCTCTTAGTTACTGAGCTGTGGGAGGCTCTGTATGGCTGCAGCGCTTCTGATTCCTCCGGCTTTCACTTTCCGCCCTGCACAGGACAGGAGTCCCTGTTGGAGCAGCATGCAGCCTACATGAACACATCCAGCCCAAGAGTGGCCTATAATGTGTACAAGGCTGTGTATGCCATTGCCTATTCGCTACACAACCTCCTGCTCTGTCAACCAGGCAGTGGGCCTTTCCACAACAATTCATGCGCTCAAAACAACAACATACAACCTTGGCAGGTAGATCAGCTTTGCTGTCATACACCCACTGTAAAAAGTGGAAATATATTAAACGTTTGAAGTGTTTTTTCAGCTCCAACATTACCTGCAGGAGCTGACGTTTAATATTGCTGGCGAAGAGGTGAACTTTGACCTAAATGGGGACTCCATCCCATATTATGATGTCATCAACTGGCAAAGAGGCACAAGTGGGAATATTGAGTTTGTCCATGTTGGATTGTTTGATGGAACCAAGCCAGCAGGAGAGGAGCTGGATATCAAAGAGGATGAAATGATATGGGCAGGACATCGCAGTGAGGCAAGCTGGTCACACTGTGTTTTTATCTTCATCGGGTGCCAACTGTTGAAGTTTTGTATGTTGAAGTGGAGGTAAGTCAGTCCAGTTTCAAGGGGTATTATGCACTCAGTACATTTACCGTAATTTCCGGACTATAAAGCGCACCTGAATATAAGCCGCACCAGCTAAATTTAGGGGAAAAAACAAATGTGTACATATACAAGCCGCACTGGACTATAAGCCGCAGGTGTTTCGTCAGGAAACGGGTCCGCGGAGCGGATCGGATCGGCGGCTGCGAGCCTGCGACTCTGGACTCACACCGCGGATCCTGTTTGCAGGATCCCGCTGGTCACCTCGGTTAATTGGTATGGAGTCGGACCAGAACTCAAGGCAGTGACGCACCGGAGCTCACAAAGACAGAGCGCATAAAGACAAGAGAACATACAGACGAGAGCCAAAACAGAAAAGTTGCGCACTGAACCCACTGAACACACGTCGAACCGCTGTCACTTTTTCTTCATGCGCACTGGAACCATTAAAGTCGCTTCGTGAACACTGAACCCAGAAACCACCAGTCACTGTTCATCTTCCTCCTGCACACTGAAACCGCTGACGTCACTTTCTTCAGTGTCGGAGTTGAACAGCCTAAGAAGAGCTTCGTCACATACCTTTTCTGTGTCTGTCAGTGTTGCTCTCCGTGTCGCCGCTTGTCTCGTTTTTGCACTTCCTGCTAAAGCGCCCCCTGGCGGGTGAAGTAAAATCCACAGAAAAGCCGCACCTTTGCATAAGCCGCATGGTTCAAAGCGTGGGAAAAAAGTAACGGCTTATAGTCCGGAAAATACGGTACATTCAAAACAAGTGGGAGAAAAGAAAGCTTACTGTATTCACTCTTTCATCCTCGAGTTTGCTGATGATGCTCAATTATTTGTGGTTGTGCCTCATAGAAAGACATATTTGTGCATCGTTCTGTACTGTTACAATTAATTTTAAACTGAAAAGAAGCTGTCATCATATTTGAGAGACTTCGGACCTTAAAGGCCTTTATCTGCTTCTTAGGTGCCACTGTCTGTTTGCAGTGCCAGCTGTCCTCCTGGGTCCAGAAAGGCTGTCCGACGTGGAGAACCTGTTTGCTGCTTTGACTGTGTGCCATGTGACAGTGGTAAAATTAGCAATGAGACAAGTGAGTCCACATTGATTTATGAGCATTTGTACTTGTGCCAAGGGAGACATTTGCAAATGCCACCTCTCTACATCAGAATATGTGGATATCAAATGTACCTTGCACTGGTGCACATTGAGTAATTTAATTAAAATATATGAACTACTTGGCACATGTAGCTATTTAAAAACTTAGATCTTAATAAATATGTACTTTTTACTATTTACTTTTTTCATTTTGTATCCTTCAGATTCAATAGAGTGCACACTTTGTCCCAGAGGATTTCTGGTCAAACCAAAACAGAACAGCCTGCATACCCAAAAAGGTGGAGTTCTTGGCCTATGACTCCTTGGGCATAGCCCTGACAGTGACCTCTGCAGTGGGTGCCTGCTTCACTATACTTGTCTTTGGAGTCTTTTTCTATCACAGAAACACAGCCATCGTCCGCGTGAACAACTCTGAACTCAGCTTCTTCATCCTGTTCTCACTCACTCTGTGTTTCCTCTGTTCTCTGGTTTTCATTGGAGAACCAACTGCCTGGTCCTGCATGCTGCGTCACACTGCCTTCAGCATTACATTTTCACTTTGCCTTTCTTGCATTCTGGGGAAAACTCTGGTAGTTCTGGCTGCTTTTACTGCCATGAGGCCCGGGGACAACGTCATGAAGTGGTTTGGGCCTAAACAGCAGCGTGTCATAATATTCAGTTGCACACTTGTTCAGGTTATAATCTGTACCGCCTGGCTTGTTGATGCACCACCGATCCCATTTAGAAATACTCAGTATGAACACTCAAAGATCATACTGGAGTGTAATGTTGGATCCAGCTTTGCTTTCTGGTTCATTCTGGGATATATTGGTCTCCAGGCCTGTCTGTGTTTTATTTTAGCCTTTTTGGCCCGTAAACTGCCGGGGAACTTCAACGAGGCCAAGTTCATCACTTTCAGCATGCTGATCTTCTGTGCTGTGTGGCTGGCATTCATCCCTGCCTATATCAGCTCACCTGGAAATTATTCGGATGCGGTGGAGTCATTTGCCATTTTGGCTTCCAGCTTTGGCCTGTTGTTCTGTCTGTTTGCACCAAAGTGCTACATTATTTTATTAAAGCCAAACAAGAACAACAAGCAGCACCTAATGGGAAAAGAAAAAAAGAGATACTAACTTTAGAAACTAATGATAGTATCTCATCGCGATTAATAACTTTAATATAAATCAAAATGTTAGTTTACAGAGTCAAAAAATTAACATTGTGACATCATGCAAACATGGAAATGTGGAAAGTCTTTTTTGGTCATATAATTATGCCCACAGATGCAATAATAGATACAGGGCAAAACAGTTATTACTGTAGTAGTAGTAGTAATATTTTTTGTGTTTAAAGTGGAAATTAAAAAAAAATGGAAATCACCACTGCATTTGTCTTTTATGATGAATACTTTAAGAAAAGAGTAATTCAACTGAACTGAAAGCAGAATAAAACACGCACTCACTCTCTCTCTCTCTCTCTCTCACACACACACACACACACACAAATCAAAATGGATGGCAAACTCCTAAAAATAAGACTAATGTAAATGCAAACAAAGCCTGTATTTGATAACTGCGAAATGAACTGCCCTCTTCATTATATGATTGTTTGCATCGCAGGTACAATAAGCCAGTGGCTAAAAAATGTCCTTGTGTGACAATGATGTGTTTATCTAAAATGGAAGGGAGAAAAAAGTTAATTGGAACAGAAACAAAAAGCGCAGTCGTGCATGAAAAACAAACACAAAAATCTTATGAGAATAAGACCGCTCACACTGACTGCTGATGCCTCTCTTATGGTAGAAAAAAGGTATAAAAGTCAGCCCACAGGTCAGAGTTGGTTCAGTTAAGGGGAGGGAGGTTCATGATGGGTTGGGTCTTTGCTGTTTTATTCACTCTACTGGTGGGAACGAAGACAGAAAAAGACACATGTAGGATCATTGGGCAGACAGGGTTCAAGGAATTTTCTAAAGAGGGTGATCTTATTATAGGTGGTGTTTTCTCTATCACTAGTACGCGTAGACTCATCGACAACGGCTACCAGGCATTGCCTCAAACATATTGTGAAAAGTAAGTATAGTTGTTTCATACATGCCTTCAATAATGTGCTTTCCTGACGTGTAGCAAAATGGTTTGTTTCAATGGCAACTTTTATGCGCAATTTCTGCAGATGGAATGAGAGGGAGCTGAAGTTTGCCAGGACTGTAATGTACACGGTGGATGAGATCAACAGAGATTCTAAACTGCTTCCCGGTGTGACTCTGGGTTACAGACTGTACAATGGCTGTGGGAGTACAAACCTGATACGAGCGGCTGTGGAAGCTGTGACTGGAGATGATTCTAACGGCTGCAGCGGGCGAGTTCAGGCTGTCTTAGGCCATTCGTCTTCTGGGATCAGCGAAGATATAAACCTCATACTTAGCCCGCTTTCTATTCCACAGGTTAGGAGAAATTAAGTGTTTTGAGTCTCTGCCCAAATATGTGCTGTGATCTGTGAATGTGCTCATATTCATATACATTCTGTTTATCTGATCAATGTCGATGCAGGTTAGCCACCTTTCAACATGTGCTTGCTTGAGCGACAAAAGTCTTTTCCCCACATTTTTTAGAACTGTGCCAAGTGACCGCTTTCAGGTCATTGGTCTGGTGCAACTAATGAAATATTATGACTGGCGGTGGGTGGGAATAATTTACTCTAAAGGACTGTACTCTAAAAAAGCAACAGCTGATTTTGCAATGCAAGCACAGAGAGAAAACATATGTGTTGAATACAGACTGCCCTTCTCCAAGAAATCAGCCACACAGTTGAAGGCTATTGTGACAATGCTGAGGGAGTCCACTTCAAAGGTGGTCTTGCTGTTTTTGTCCTTGTCTTCTACAAAATCGTTCCTGTCGAAAATGGAGAGCTACAACATTACTGGAAAGCAGTGGCTTGGCAGCGAGGCTTGGATCACCCAGGTCGAGCTGGCGTCACCTGAGAGGATGCATATTTTACAGGGGACAATTGGCTTTGCCATCCCTCGGGCATCCATACTTGGTCTTGGTGAATACTTACTCAGCTTGAAACCTTCAGATGAACCACACAGTGCAATTGTCAAAGCTGTCTGGGAGAAGTTCTTTGACTGCAGCTTCTTACCATCCAACACATCTGTTGCGTGCACCGGCACCGAGGATCTCAGGACGGTTTCCAATGACTACACGGACGTGACGCATTTCAGGGCTGAGAATAACGTGTACAAGGCTGTGTACCTAGTTGCTCATGCCATGCATATACTATTGCAATGTAAAGATGGCTCAAATCCCACCACCAGAAAACCCTGTGTAACCAAAGAGGATGTTAGACCGAGGCTTGTAAGTTCAAGTATTTTTGTTGAATATCACCTTTTAGTTTGTGGATGTTTACTTGCTTATCTCCTGTTTGCAGGGCACATATTAAAGCATATTTCTGATCTCTCTCCGCAGGTGTTGGAACACATTAAGTATGTGAACTTTACAACAAGGGAGGGGGCCAAGGTTTATTTTGATGAAAACGGGGAGGCGGTTGCCCAGTACGACTTAGTTAACTGGCAGATGCAAGAAGATGGATCTGTGGAGATTGCAAAAATCGGCCTATATGACACCTCCTTTCCAGAAGAGAATAAACTGAGACTAGAAGAAAGCGCCAAGATAATTTGGGGAGGAAACAGTAAAGAGGTGCATGAAAACTGTATCTAAACAGAAACCTATGATTTTGATTGATTGTGCTCAGACCAAGGCATCAAAGTCATTTGCCATTGTGCACACATTGCGAGGACACTTCTCTTGAGTTTTCCTTGTTGTTGACGTGCCGTAATTTGTCTCATCAGGTGCCGCGTTCTGTTTGCAGTGAGCCTTGCCCACCGGGGACTCGTAAAGCCATAAACAAGTTCAAGCCCGTGTGCTGTTTTGACTGCTTTGACTGTCCTGAGGGTACAATAAGCAACACGACAGGTGGGTCATTTTGACGTCAAATTAATTCACGTTGATAACGCAAAACAGCAAACTTGTGACACTAACAAGGCTTTCATGTTTTTCAGATTCGCTTGACTGTTTTATGTGTCCCCCTGAGCTTTGGCCAAATGAGAAGAAAGATCTGTGCCTTCCAAAGCCCTCTGAATATCTTTCCTACAAAGAGATTACAGGGGCACTTTTGACTGGACTTGGCTGTTTTGGAGTATTTTTGTCTATTTTAACAATGATCATTTTCTTGATTCATAAAGAGACTCCAATTGTAAAAGCCAACAACTCTGAGCTGAGCTTCCTGCTGCTGATCTCGCTGAAACTGTGCTTCCTGTGCTCTCTGACCTTCATCGGCCGGCCCTCCAATTGGTCCTGCATGCTCCGACACACGGCCTTCGGCATCACCTTCGTCCTCTGCATCTCATGCGTTCTGGGGAAAACCATAGTAGTGTTAATGGCCTTCAGGGCCACTCTTCCAGGCAATAGCATGATTAAAAGATTTGGTCCCAGACATCAAAGGATTAGTGTTGTGACAGTCACACTCATTCAGGTTTTAATCTGCATCCTCTGGCTGACAATCAACCCTCCATTTCCAAGAAGGAACATGAAATACTATAAAGAAAAGATTATCTTGGAGTGTGCCTTAGGTTCAGCTGTTGGCTTCTGGGCTGTCTTGACATACATAGGGATTCTTGCCGTCTTGTGTTTCATCCTTGCTTTTCTCGCCAGGAAACTGCCAGACAGCTTCAATGAGGCCAAACTCATCACGTTCAGCATGCTGATCTTCTGTGCTGTCTGGATCACTTTTATTCCAGCTTATGTCAGCAGCCCTGGGAAGTTCACAGTGGCTGTTGAGATATTTGCCATCTTGGCCTCAAGTTTTGGTCTGCTGGCATGCATCTTTTTCCCAAAATGTTTCATTATTATCTTTCGCCCAGAGCAAAACTCAAAAAAACACATTCGAGCAAAAATACCATCAAGAACCCTATGATAAGCTAAACGTCATGTACTGTTTGTGAAAAAGCAAGTCTGTTATGTCTTTGTGTCAAGTACAGACTGTTTTCTTTGTGTGACATGTTAAATAAATTGAACAAATTCACTTGTGTGTCACGTATTCATGTTTTTGTCAATGACTGCAGCATCAGTAGTATAATACAGTACATGGCCCATTCTTTTAATTACAAATATAATCATGCTTGAACATAGGACATAGATAAAGGCAAAATCTTTCCTTAAGATATCTACACCAAAAAGTGACATTGGAAATTATAATGTCAGCAGTTCTTAGGGAGGAATACCTTTCCCTTACTAATAAACACAAAACAGTCACCACTAAAAACATCACAACACCATATTTGATGTATATACATGTCTTATTTTTGTGTGCTTCACAAAATATTCTGATTACTGTGGAAAGTTACAAAACAAAAGAAGACCAGGAGATGAAAGAGTGGTACGAGTGGTATACATTTGTATGCGAACACACACACACACACACACACACACACACACACACACACTTCATAATGGTAAGACTGGAACTCAGTGGTCTCCGGCCTATAAAGAGTGAGAAATAAGATTTGTCTCCTTCAAAGATGCCATGTTTCCATAGAGGCAGTTGAGTTCTACAATTTGAAAAAACTAAAATGTGTAAACGATCAGTAAACACTACTTTCACAAATTCAACAATGGCACTGATTGACTTTGTTTTACTGTTCTGTGTCAACAATAGAGCACATCATGTGCAAACAATTGCATTGCATCACAAAAAAGCAAACAATATTCAGGTAGCGTGAGAGTATTTGAAGTATCCTGTTTTATTGTTGTTATTACGACTTATTACTTCTTACAATATGCAACCTATAGCAGTTCTCAATTGAAACACACTAGATAGATAGAACAGATATACTTTGATTAAACCATAATTAAAACTGCTGTGACAGAGGCGGGGCCATTAAATCTTCGTGACGCACAACCCAAGAGGGTCAGCTTCTGCACATAAATTGCCTGTATTTGTTGCTCTGCGTGTTTTCTGGGGGGCCTGTTGAAAAACATGAATCCACTCGTTGTTTTTCATTTGCTTCACGCTTTTCACAACTCGGTGTCGAGCTTCACCTCTCCATCCAAGACAGAAACTGAAGTGTGCACGATTCAAAACAGCTTTCAGTCAGGTTTTGTGTCCAAAGGTGATTTCACTATTGGAGGAATATTTCCCCTTCACTATAACCAAGAAATGCCAGATCTTAACAGCACCTACAGGCCACCACCAGTGAAATGCAGTGGGTGAGTTTCATTTAATGTGATTTGGAATATCATTGCTTTAAGAAAATCAAATATATTTTATGCTTTTACTATTCTCTGCAAAATGAATCAATAATACAATGATGTCTTTCTCAATTTCTCAAACCCTTAGAGTTTAAGGTCAAGAAATGACAGTTGTAATTACAGTGAAATTACAATGTTAATCTGTGACTGGAGTCACCCATGTGTGTTTCACAATGTGCAATTTAGATGTGTAAAAAAGGTGTGATTCTTATTCTTTGCATTTCATTGAATGTTGGTGTTGGTGCGTTGGCTGTGTGCGACACTGCAGCTTTGATCCCAGAGCCTTCCGCTGGGCGCAGACGATGAGGCTTGCGGTCGAGGAGATCAACCTGAGTGCCGAGCTGCTGCCTAATCACACGCTGGGGTACACTATCTTTGATTCCTGTGGATATCCACTGACCGGCCAGAGAGCCGCTCTGGCTCTGCTGAATGGCCTGGGCCAAGAAGACAGCTCTGTGTGCAGTGGTGGCTCTTCGCTCCTCGCTGTCATCGGCGAGTCTGGTTCTGCTCTGTCCATTGTGCTGTCAAGAATACTGCAGCTATTCAAGATACCCATGGTAAAGACAACATTGTTCCTTTGTGATGAAAACAAAATTTAATTTGATGATTTAAAGCAGTCCTGTTGATAATTGATTTATCTATAAAACCAACAGACTTTGATACATTCCAAACACTTTTAATAAGTGTTAATTATTTTTTCCCCACAAGATGAAGATGCTTAAATTTTCTGGTTACACATCAGGACTTTAAATACATTTGAGCCTGTTGAATGGACATAGAAAGGACCTCCATGCTTCATGTATTCATGTGTTTTCTTTTAACACAGATCAGCTACTTTTCTTCATGTGCATGTCTTTCTGACAGAAGGAAGTATCCCAACTTCTTCAGAGTGATCCCAAATGACGACTATCAGGTAAATTAGTTTCAGGTGATTGTAATGCTTGGAAAGCTTTTGTGCGCAAAAGCTCAATTTGACTTCCTTCGTAAATATGAAACATTTCTTTGTGAGGAAGATATACACACAAATTACAGTAAAATTATTTTATATCAGGACTTTCCAACTTTCTTTGCTCGTAACACCGAATAAATGGACACTGTGTCCAACCCAGGTGAAGGCCATCGCTCAGCTGCTGATACACTTCAACTGGACTTGGGTGGGTCTGGTGCGAGGAGACCGTGAATATGGGCGTTTTGCTATGGATGGCTTGTTGAGAGAACTGAAGGGGAGCAAAGTGTGCGCGGCGTACCAGGAAGTTATTCCTCTGCTCTACGACCACCAGAGGGCACTAGAGATCATTGAGGTGAATACAAGGGCTTGAACAATTTCTTCAGAGTTGGTTTTTGGTTAAGTAGAAGTTGATCATTGTCAATATTGATTCTACTTAATTTTCAGTTTAGTCTGGTCCATTTTTAATCATTAACTTCCACCCGTCTCATTTTATTATGATTTTCCTAGCATGTGTCAAAGAATGCACTTTAAACTGTCCATGACTCTAAACTGTCCACAGATGTAAGCAATAGTGTGAATCACGGTTTTTCTCTTTGTTTTTTGTAGGTGATGCGTAGCTCGTCAGCCAAAGTGGTGGTGGTATTTTCAGCTGAGGGAGAGATGACACCTTTCCTGAAAGATTACATGGCTCAAAACATCACTGGAATCCAGTGGGTGGCCAGTGAGGCCTGGGTCACTGCATCTGTCTTCACAGGCAGCGAGTACTACCCATACCTGGGAGGCACCGTTGGCTTTGGCATCAGCAAAGGCCACATACCCGGACTCAGTGACTACCTTCAGGGAGTAAACCCAAAGCTGTACCCAATAATCTCCTAGTTACTGAGCTGTGGGAGGCTCTGTATGGCTGCAGCGCTTCTGATTCCTCCGGCTTTCACTTTCCGCCCTGCACAGGACAGGAGTCCCTGTTGGAGCAGCATGCAGCCTACATGAACACATCCAGCCCAAGAGTGGCCTATAATGTGTACAAGGCTGTGTATGCCATTGCCTATTCGCTCCACAACCTCCTGCTCTGTCAACCAGGCAGTGGGCCTTTCCACAACAATTCATGCGCTCAAAACAACAACATACAACCTTGGCAGGTAGATCAGCTTTGCTGTCATACACCCACTGTAAAAAGTGGCAAGATATATTAAACGTTTGAAAAAGTGTTATTAAACGTTTGAAGTGTTTTTTCAGCTCCAACATTACCTGCAGGAGGTGACGTTTAATATTGCTGGCGAAGAGGTGAACTTTGACCTAAATGGGGACTCCATCCCATATTATGATGTCATCAACTGGCAAAGAGGCACAAGTGGGAATATTGAGTTTGTCCATGTTGGATTGTTTGATGGAACCAAGCCAGCAGGAGAGGAGCTGGATATCAAAGAGGATGAAATGATATGGGCAGGACATCGCAGTGAGGCAAGCTGCCCATATACAGTACCATTTAATTTAAGTGATGATGATTATGATGATGATGTTTAAGATTTAAATAAAATTGATGCTAAGCCTTTTATCTCCATCGTAGGTGCCAGTGTCTGTCTGCAGTCCCAGCTGTCTTCCTGGTTTCAGAAAGGCTGTCCGTCACGGCCAGCCTGTCTGCTGCTTTGACTGTGTACCATGTGAGAGCGGCAAAATCAGCAATGGTGCAGGTGAGTTAATCAACAAATTCAAATAAAACATTGGAACATTGGATACTGAAAATGCTCTGGTACTGTCATTATGCTCTTTATCCTTCAGATTCAATAGAGTGCACACTTTGTCGAGAGGATTTCTGGTCAAACCAAAACAGAACAGCCTGCATACCTAAAAAGGTGGAGTTCTTGGCCTATGACTCCTTGGGCATAGCCTTGACAGTGACCTCTGCAGTGGGTGCCTGCTTCACTATACTTGTCTTTGGAGTCTTTTTCTATCACAGAAACACAGCCATCGTCCGCGTGAACAACTCTGAACTCAGCTTCTTCATCCTGTTCTCACTCACTCTGTGTTTCCTCTGTTCTCTGGTGTTCATTGGAGAACCAACATCCTGGTCCTGCATGCTGCGTCACACTGCCTTCAGCATTACATTTTCACTTTGCTTTTCGTGCATTCTGGGGAAAACTCTGGTAGTTCTGGCTGCTTTTACAGCCACCAGGCCTGGAGACAACGTCATGAAGTGGTTGGGTCGCAAGCAGCAGAGAGGAATCATCCTTGGTTGCACTCTTGTTCAGGTTATAATCTGTACGGCCTGGCTTGTCGATGCACCACCGATCCCATTTAGAAATACTCAGTATGAACATTCAAAGATCATACTAGAGTGTAATGTTGGATCCAGCTTTGCATTCTGGTGTGTTCTGGGATATATTGGTCTCCAGGCCTGTCTGTCCTTTGTTCTGGCTTTTCTGGCCCGTAAACTGCCGGGGAACTTCAACGAGGCCAAGTTCATCACTTTCAGCATGCTGATCTTCTGTGCTGTGTGGCTGGCATTCATCCCTGCGTATATCAGCTCACCTGGAAATTATTCGGACGCAGTGGAGTCATTTGCCATTTTGGCTTCCAGCTTTGGCCTGTTGTTCTGTCTGTTTGCACCAAAATGCTACATTATTTTGCTGAAGCCAGAACAGAACACAAGGCAGCACCTGATGGGAAAAGTATAACAAGTGACTCTAAAGCATTCTGGAGATTAGAGACACTTATTGTGTAGGGAAATAATGTGGGAACTACAGTTACAAGCTGATATGTGCTTTTGTGCTTTTATTTTTCCATATTGGAACCAAATGTGTGTCAGTACTCGAGTGAGTTGCTGTTGAAGCAGATATCTGGCAATACCAAGGTAGCAGATTCAAGCTCAAATCGCATAATGAAAAAACAACTTAGGAACACAAAATGTTATCAAGCCATTCTTATTGACAATAAAGTGAGCTAATTTTGAAATTTGTGTGTGTGTTTTTTTTTCTTTTTAATATAAGTGCTCCTTGATTCCATTTATGTGTGTGACAAACTAAGGGTCAATCACAAGCGCGGTTGGTTGGTGGCTGTGTTAAATATCGAAACTTCTGTCAACTCAACTCAAGCTGTAGAAAGTTGTCTCCTCACATTGATATCCTTCATTGTTTTCCAGGCGTTAATTATTACTATGGGTCACAGATACAGGTTCATAAATATTGGTATTATACTTGGTGCACGTTTACATGTAGAAGGGTTTCTCCAAAAGCGTTTTTTCCAAAAGCGTTTTTGAAAATGTTCGGTTCAAAAAAAATCAGTCTCCTTGTAAACAACCACTTATTTGGTCTTTCTTTTATTCAACAAATTCTGCTTTTTTTTTTTTTATTTAATTCCATGCAGGATCCCACCTAATTGCAGAAATGGTATTGTGTTACATAAGACCTTCACACAGATGTCACAACTGTGTAAAACAAAAACACTCAAAAGGGCAGTTGAAAAAGAGAGTAAAGGAGTCCAAATCAAGTAAATTATTAATAAACAGTGGTGCATTTTTTTTTATTCAGTTCCAGTTTTCATCTTAACATATTAAATGATACAGAAAAGGCTTATAGTTTGATTTTTCATGTCTAATAGTAATGACAATCGTTATGTCATCTGCGATATTTGCCAGTGATGCCTCTCTTAGTATTCTTCTCAGGCTGCAGTAAAAGAATATGACATTTTGGACCAAAAATACAAAATAAGAGTCCAAAACTGGAGGCTAATATTGCAAATACTTCCACAGCCACTGCAAATTTCCCAGGGGAGCTGACGTAAGCTGGAATAAAAGAGATCCAGACGGCCCAAAAGATCAACATGCTGAAGGTGATGAGCTTTGCCTCATTAAACGTGTCGGGAAGCTTGCGTCCAAGGAAGGCCAGGAAGAGGCAGAGAAAAGCCAGAAGGCCAATGTAGCCCAAGACCAAGTAGAATCCATAGGGCCATGGCTCCTTGCACTCCACAACAATCTAATTATGAAACAACACATAAAAAAAAATCTGTTATGAACAAACAAATAATTAATACATAATATATATATATATATATCAATCTGAAACATTTTTGGTCTTTACTTTAAATCATGTAATTATATTTGGGCTGAATGACTGTAAACATTACTATCCATACTTTTCCAGTTGATGCCTGGTAAGTTGGGTTCCTGGCTGGGAAGGGTGGAGCACCAAGCAGCCAACCGGCACAAAGACAAACCTGGCAGCAGGATAGGAGGATAGAGAAGGACTTAAAACAATAAAAAAAAAAAAAATGTCAAGTTAAACAAAGAAAATCTTGAGTTAGGAGGAATTGAAACTGAAATGAAACTGTCCTCAAGCCCTTTCACCTGGGGAGCTGTGGTGCAAAGGATCAGAGTCCGCTGCTGAGACTGACTAAACAGCTTGAACTCCCTTTGACTGGGTGCGCTGGTGCGGAACGCCAAGAGAACCACAATGGTCTTGACGAGGAGGCAGGACAGACAGAGGACAAAGCTGATTCCAAACGCGGCCTGCCGAAGCCTGCACGTCCAGGCGGCTGGCCGGCCGATGAACACCAGGGAGCACAGGAAGCACAGCTTGAGCGACAGGAGGAGCAAGAAACTCATCTCAGAGTTGTTGGCTTTGACGATCGGCGTTGAGCGGTAACGGTGAAAGACGAGAGTAATGGCAACTGTCAGGAGGACGCCGAGCAACGTCAGCGTCACCAGGACGATGCCTATGGTGTCATCAACAGACAGGAATTCCTCAACCGCGGCCGAGCATTTCACCTTGTCTGCATCAGACCAGTAGTACTCGGGGCATTTGTGGCACTCTGTGGAATCTTGTAAAAGCACAAAGAGAAGAACACCGGTTGTTAGATTGTGCGTGTTTCGTTGACAACCTCACTATCGCAATAAACGCAACATGTCAGGCACCAGTGTGGTTGCTGATCTCTCCGTCCGCACAAGGCAAACAGTCAAAGCAGCAGCGGGGCTCTCCAGGACGCCTGGCCTGCCTGCTGCCAGGGGCACACGGAGCACTGCACCGAGACACGGGCACCTGAAGATGAACAGGTTATTTAGTTTTTAATATATGTTGATTTAAAATACCTTTTCAAATACTTCAACAACTTAACACACAGCACCTACATTTGGACATTACCTCAGACTGTCCCTCTGCCCACACAATATTGTTGTAATCAATCAGCAAGTGTTGACCAAAAGGGCCCGAGCCGTCATAGCTTCCCACCTTGACAAACCTAAACGCAAAATACACCTTTTGAAATAAAGAAAGAGCAACAAAGCTAAACTTTTCCAGACTGGTTGCAGAGAAGTGGCGCACTTCATGACATTCTCCTGGTCCCTCTGCCAGTTAATGAGGTCATAGAGAGGGACTGGTTCTCCACTGGAATCAAAGTAAACCTTCTCATCAAACTGATTTGTAAAATTCACCGTCCTTATGTGATGCAGCAGCTGGACAACGAAGGAGAAGATGGAGGTCAAATTTCAAGACAACCCAAAAAAGCCCAGTTGTAAAAAAAAAAGGCCTACTTTAATTTACCTGTTTTGAAGTAACTGATTGATGTTTCACACACGTCCCACTGCTGTTATTTGTCGAGTCACAGTTCAATAAAGTGTGCAGAGCGTGGGCGATGGTGTATACGGCTTTATAAACATTATACGATATCCTGAACTGAGACATATCAGTGTAACTTCTGTCAGTGTCTCTCAGATCTTCTGAACCGGTGCAAAAGGGTTTTTCATTCGTTTGATTATCAGATGATTGCCCAAGTGTGCTTTTTTTTGACTCATTTAGTCTGGAGGAGGACCAGGAGTTATTTTCATCCACGGAATCTGACTTAGAACCAAAATCACCTAATCCTGGAACTCTTTCCCCGGCATCTGTTGTATTTTCCTTGGATGTGACTTCTCTCAAATTTAGCCTGCAGCCAAATTGTTCTTCCCAAAACACTTTAATAAGTTCCATTCCAGGTTTGCCATCGGGGCGAATGTTCAGGAGGAACTCGGCCAAACCAGGAATATGAACTCCTGGGAAGGAGAAGCCCAGAGTTCCCTCAAGGAGAGGCTGGAAGCTGGGTGAGGTCAGGAGGCTGGCGGTCACCCATGCTTCACTGGCGACCCACTGGATCCCTGTCACATTTCTATTAGCAAGCTGTGGAACAAAAACACAGGACATTTTTAGTTTTAGGAATAAAGTTAGAAGACTCTAACAGTTCTTAACATTTCAGGTTCCTACCTCCAAGAATAGTTCCAGCAGTTGGCCTTCTGTGGCAAACACCACAACCACCCTTGCACTTGAACCCTGCAGCTGATCCGCCATCTCTCGTATATCAGCTGCTGTAGGTGATTTGGGGACCGTCAGCTGAAATGCCAAACACCCACCTTTCAGTCTTAGCTGTTTGGAGAAACCTTGGATGCCGTAGCGACTGTAGTCATCCTGAAAAGCACAATGTTTCATAAATCACTGCAATGTTTTCATTTACGGTTGGAAATAAACAGACCAAAAAAAAAAAAAAAAGCCCTTGGCTCACCGTCGTCCCTACTGTGCCCACCCAGAACCAGTCGAAGAAAGTGACCAGCTGAACTAGACCTCGGACTTGAGAGAGATCACTGGGTACAGTTCGCAAAAACGACGGATACACACTCTTGTCAGAGAGACAAGTGCAAGTGGCAAAATAACTCACCTGTTGGGGAGAGAAAAAAATAGACAGCAGAATTATAACCTTGTTTGCATGCTTTTTAAGAGAAGAGAGACAAAAACAAAAGTATATGTACCCTTTTGGCTCATGTCTTACCAGTGGGATGCTGAATGGGCCAAGAGTGTGAGCCACAGCTCTTGTCGGGGAAGAGGAAGCCAGGCCAATGACGGCGGGGACAGGAGAATCAGCAATACATGAGGGCACTCTCTCAGTTTGTGGTTTCGAATGCATTGTTTCCTCGGTAATATCCCCTTTAATACACACAGGAGCTGCTTTTCTTTTATCTTTCCTTTCTCTCTTCAACCCTGCACCCGTTAAATTGTCCAAACCTTTATCCATCCCCTGTGTTTGTGTTTGCGTCTCTTTCGTTAAAGATTTGGAATGACTGAGCAAAGACAAAAGTGCTCGCAGACTTGTGTGAACATTGTCACAGCTGTCCAGGATCCGATAGCCTAGCGTGACACCTGGTAACAGGCTTGAATTCCGGTTAATTTCCTCCACTGCAAACACCATAGTCATCATCCAGCGGAAGGCGCGGTGGTCGAAGCTGTGGGAGCATTTCGCTTAGTTCGGCATCGGGTTACAGCACAATATGAATCACAGTTTACAAGCACTGCAAAAGCACTATGTAGTATCTAATACAGAGTGAAATAAATGACTTGCATTTCCTGGTTTTGTAAAGAATTAGGATTTTTTTTTTTTTTTTTAGACATTTAAGCGTAAACACAATCAAATTCTCACCCGCTGCATGGTGCAAGCTGGGGTTTGTTTTGGTAGCTGTGCATCGGCTGCGAAGCAACATAATGCAGAGGGAAAAGACCCCCGATCACAACGTCACCTCCTGAACGCAGGGCAAGAGGCTCAGCTCCTGCCAGTTTCTCACAGTGAGGTGATACAGAGACAGTGCCACTCACTCTGGCATCCCTCAGTTCTTCATTTACACTTTCGTTTGCATCTGCGACACCTTGACACATTTCCGACCCAAGCTTTCCTCTTTCCTTTGAATTCCCGAGAACTTCGGAGACAACAGGAAATAGTGAGCTAAAACGCAGCAAAAGAAGCAGCCAGAGCAAAACCCCAACAAGTGAGGATGGTGGCATCAGTCGTGACTTCATAATGGGCCTCATGTGCTGGAGACAGTCGATGTCCAGTAGAGGCTCTACAGTTAAGGACTGGTAACATAACATAAACACATGTGACTTGAGTCATTTTTGATCAGCCAATCAGAAAGAAAAAACAGTGTCACACGAGAGAAGACAGGGCGTGTCTCACACAGCCTTTTTTTTTTAGTCTTTTTTGTATTTTAGTTTTTTATTCTTCCTATGCCTGTTAGGTATTAGTGGAATTGTAGGTTTAAATGTGAGTACATTTTGTGCATATAACCATGAATGCTACTTATATGGAAGAAGGCAAAACAGGTGATTTTATAAAACAGTTATAAAACTGCTAGAAACAATATATAACTGTTATATGTTATTTTGTGTCATTGGAGTGATGTCTGTTTGCAAACAGTTTATTGAAATGTTTATTTAATAATATATAACATTTCCTATTTGGCTGTCAAGGTTCTTTGCAAAAGCTTTTGTATGTTGCCATTAGGTCTACTGTCGCCACCTATTGGACATCACAGATATAGCCACTGTGCAGGTCAGACAAACCGAGATCCTAATGGGCCAGGCTTTGCTGTTTTCTTTCACCTTCCGAAACCTCTCTAAATGGCTTTATAGTCCTACAACACCCAAGTCATTTTGTACATCTAAGTACAAATGCAAAGTATGCTTTGAAGCATTTGACAACTGAACTTATTCCTTATTCAGTCGGACAGATAATCTCAAGTCAAAGCAAAGTGTAATTGTAATGAGCCATACAATTATTTTCCATTGTCCACAGTGTCATTGGTCCAGCCTCTACATCACGTGTTTCAGCGAATTAAACAAACAACAATTATGTAAATAGCTGTGGCGAGTGACATAATCTCACACATAAAATATAAAATGAAGCAAGGTGACAGATGAGGTCATGGCAGTTATGGTGGCTTCATTCTGCGCTCATGTGTCTGTCCTGATCTTGCTCTCTTTGCCTTTGTCTTCTTCTCTGTCTTGCAAACTGCAAAAGAGGTTCCAGCTCAATGGGATGCACAGGGCTGGCGACATTGTGATAGGTGGGCTGTTTGAGGTTCACTTTTCGTCGGTCTACCCTGAACTGACCTTCACCTCCGAACCAGAACAGCCAGTATGCCAAGGGTGAGTTTGGCACACATGCATGCTGAGATGCTCTGTCTTTACAGACTGTTTGATGTTCACAATGACATTTTGTGTATTTTCAGCTTTGATATGCTGGGCTTTCGACATGCCCAGACCATGGCCTTTGCTATTGATGACATCAACAGAAACCCCAATCTGCTGCCGAATGTGACTCTGGGATACAGCCTTTATGACAACTGTGCTACGCTTGGAATTTCTTTCCGTGCCTCACTGTCAATGGCTAGTGGTCAAGAGGAGCAGTTTCCTTTAGATGAAACCTGCACAGGGAACCCTCCAGTCTTGGGGATTGTGGGTGATTCATACTCAACATTCACTATTGCCATGTCAAGTGTGATGGGCCTGTACAAAATGCCCATTGTAAGTTTATAATACTTTTATTACTGTAATACTTCATTCAACTCAAATGAAAGTAAGTGTAAGTAAGAGAGTAAGAAGGAATAAAAAAAAATCTTTTATTCTGTACAGCAATTACGAATGCATTATAGCAGGTTGACTGGAACATTATTAAACCTGGTCAAATAGTTACATTCATATTCAGATAGGTGCATCTGAATAGGAATGAACATAAGATTGTGAACGAAATGGGCATTAACTTGATGGGCTACGTTGGAAATGTATACATTTTGCAGATGTTACCTAGCTTTCCTTTGCAACTGTCTTTAACAGGTGAGCTACTTTGCCACGTGTCCCTGTCTGAGTGATGTGGAGCGCTTTCCCTCATTCTTCAGAACAATCCCAAGTGATACTTTCCAGGTAAACTAATAGCCCATCCTGAATATGCACATATTCACGTTTTAAAAATGTGACTGATGTCAATTTCTATATTCAACTAGGTTCAAGCAATGATTCAGATTCTGAAACATTTCGGATGGACTTGGGTAGGGCTTCTGGTCAGTGATGATGACTATGGTCTGCATGCCGCCAGGACCTTCCAAACTGACCTGTCTCAGACCAGTGGTGGTTGTTTGGCCTATGTGCAGGTTTTGCCCTGGCGTAACGACCCCACAGAGCTTAGACGGATAGTGACTTTGATGAAAATGTCCACAGCTCGTGTGGTCATTGTGTTTGCACATGAGACTCACATGATTCACCTGATGGATGAGGTAAAAATAATGAAATAGTTAACATAGTAGTTTAAAGGGATAATTGGATTGTGTTATGTATCATTTCCTGCATTAAATTGTATTCTATCATAAAATATAACTGAGTTTTATTGTTATTTGTATAGTTATTTATTAGATGCAACAAACTAGAATAAATTAGAATAACTGCTGGAATAACTGGTTAACCGTTGTGGACAGTATCGCAGTTTGTGTGTGTAAAATACACATTTTCTAAATTGATAAAAATGGTGGGAATGGATTCTACATAGATTCTCCATTGTTACATTTTTGAAATATAATGTATTTGCTACTGTGCACAGGTGGTGAGGCAGAATGTGACAGGCCTGCAGTGGATGTCTAGTGAAGCTTGGACAGCTGTTGCTGTGCTCCAGACTCCTCAGCCAATGCCATACCTGGCTGGAACACTAGGCATCGCCATCCGTCGAGGGGAAATCCCAGGTCTGAGGGAATTTCTCCTTCAAGTACGTCCTGACCAACAGCAGAACAGTACCCATGGAAACAGCCTTGTAATGGTCTTATTTCACCTTCACTTCTTCTTCAAAAAGTAAACATCAAATTGGACTAAACTTACTTTTTGCCTTTTTTCTCTCCCTCAGGTGAACCAATTTTGGGAAGACACATTTAAATGTCGATTTTCACCGCCCTCAGTGGACTGGGCTGAAGCAGGAGGAACACTGTGCACTGGAGAGGAAAAAGTAGAATTTGAGAAGACTGAACTTTTGGACTTCTCAAATCTCCGGCCAGAATATAATGTCTATAAGGCTGTTTATGCTCTGGCATATGCCCTTGATAATATGCTTCACTGTGTGCCGGGAAGCGGACCTTTCAGTGGGCACAGCTGTGCCAGTTTGCAACAACTGGAGCCATGGCAGGTGAGATGTCAGGTTCCAAAATGAAATCATGGAATTTGCAGGAACCCCACACTGAAGTTCTTACTTTTTTTTTGTAAACATTTTTGGTTTAATTACTTGTAGCTTGTGCATTATTTGCAAAAGGTCAACTTCACCACACCTTTTGGTGATGAGGTCTCCTTTGATAAGAATGGCGATCCCTTGCCAATATATGATATCATGAACTGGGCGTGGCTCCCCACAGGAGGAACTGAAGTTAAAAATGTGGGTGAGGTCAAAAGGTCAACACTGAAAGGCAATGAGCTAACAATTGAGGAAGACAAGATCTTCTGGAACTTTGAAACAAAAAAAGTTAGTAACTATGGAATTAATATGACACTTGTTTCATTTACCAGGGATTACAAATAAAACCAGGGTAAATTGTAAAATAAAGAGGCTTTTGCTTTTTCTCTTCCAAAGGCCCCTCGGTCAGTGTGCAGTGAGAGTTGTCCTCCTGGTACCAGAATGGCCAGAAAGAAAGGACAACCTGTGTGCTGCTTTGACTGTGTCCCTTGTTCTGAGGGAAAATTCAGCAATAAAACTGGTTGGTTTTTAGTTTTAAATGTTGAAAGATAGGGGTGTAATAGGAAAGAAAGGCCTGTGTTAAAACGGTATCCTTCTTCTTAGACTCCATGGAGTGCATCAGCTGTCCAGAGGACTTCTGGTCCAGCCCACAGCGTGACCACTGTGTCCCCAAGAGAACAGAGTTCCTCTCCTATCAAGAACCTCTGGGCATCTGTTTGACAGCTGCTTCCTTGCTGGGAACATTCATCTCTTCCATTGTTCTGGGCATCTTCATCTGTCACCATAGCACTCCTATAGTCCGAGCCAACAACTCAGAGCTCAGTTTCCTGCTGTTAGCATCACTCAAGCTTTGTTTCCTGTGTTCACTGCTTTTCATTGGCCGCCCCAGATTGTGGACATGCCAGCTGAGACATGCAGCCTTTGGCATCAGCTTTGTCCTCTGTGTCTCATGCATCCTGGTGAAAACCATGGTGGTTCTGGCTGTGTTCAAGGCCTCCAAGCCAGGAGGGGGAGCCAGTCTGAAGTGGTTTGGTGCCATGCAGCAGAGAGGGACAGTTCTGGGTCTTACTTCCATCCAGGCTGCAATCTGCACTGCTTGGCTTGTGTCTTCCTCACCTGCTCCACATAAAAACACACAATACCACAATGACAAGATAGTTTATGAGTGTGCCGTTGGGTCGACTATTGGTTTTGCAGTTTTACTTGGTTACATTGGCTTACTGGCTATCATTAGCTTCCTGTTAGCATTCCTGGCAAGGAATCTTCCTGACAACTTTAATGAGGCCAAGCTCATCACATTCAGCATGTTGATCTTCTGTGCTGTATGGGTGGCCTTTGTCCCTGCTTATGTTAATTCACCAGGTAAATATGCAGATGCAGTGGAGGTATTTGCTATTTTAGCTTCTAGCTTTGGCCTCCTGGTGGCACTGTTTGGGCCAAAATGCTACATTATTTTGCTGAAGCCAGAGAGGAACACAAAGAAAGCAATCATAGGTCGAGGTATCACAAAGTCATGAAACATAATATATAAATTCGCTTGATACAATAGAACAACAAAATACATATAAGACACATGATTACATAATTATCAGTTTAGATGTGATTCAAGTTGAATGTGTAAAATGACTATGAGTCTAATTTGCAATCATTTTTTGATTAAATATGAAGCCACCAGACAAGGTTCCATTGTAAATGTTGTGTTATTTAAATCTTAAGTCCATATTTAAATATGTGCATGTTGATGTGTGCATAATAACAAGATTGACAGAGCTCATCATATGTATTAGCATCAATAAACAGGTGGTGCTTCTTTGGATACATACACACACACACACACACACACACACACACACACACACACACACATATATATATAAAGGGAGGTGGGGGTGGGGTACAAATTCAGATTCCAAACACATTCACAATTCCACAAAATGGAAACCATCCAATCAAAAAAGTGGGGCTGGTACAATTTTTTTTTGATGAAGAAGAGGCTTGGAGCAAACAATGGGGGATGGAATCTATATAAATCATTGTGCAGTTTGCCAACAGACATTAGGAGGATGGAGATCTTTGCTTTCTTTATCAGCCTCATGGTGTCTCCTATTCTGTTAGAGGTAAACTCATCTCTTACCTTAAACTACAGTGGGAATCTTCTGAAGAGGCAAACTGACTTAAGGGGGAGCAGGAACGACCCAGGAGTAAGAGCTGCAGCACCATCTCTGAAATGTACAGTACAGGGTCCAGCTCGTCTCCCTGTTTTCTCAGCGGGCGGAGACTACATTATCGGGGGCATTTTCTCCATACACCACTACAAACAAAGTGGCAAACATGACTATGCTGCCATGCCTGAACCAGAGAAGTGCGCAGGGAGGTTAGTAAAGATTGACCAAAAACATTTTTAATGTATTTTATTGGATATCCCTTTATTGACTAATTTATCTGTGCATAAAGTTGAAATTGTTTTACAACTGTGATATAAACTGTTTATTCTTGGGGAAAAAATACTATTCTGATATTTTTCTTGAGTGTGTACTACTTTACTACTACTTGTTTTAATAATATTCTGCCCACAGCATCTACTCCAGTGAGCTGCGCTTTTCCTCCGCAATGATCTTTGCCATTGAGGAGATTAACAACAGCACAAAGCTGCTTCCGGGTATCAAACTCGGTTATCAGATCCACGACTCGTGCATGTCAGTGCCTGTAGCCGTTGACGTGGCATTTCAGCTTCTCAATGGTCCGGAGCCAGCGAACTACAACAATGGAAACTGTTCACATTCTGGTAGAGTGGTGGCTATCGTTGGCGAGTCTGGGTCCACGCCATCTATCAGTATGTCGCGCATCATTGGGTCCTTCAACATTCCACTCGTAAATACGTAACATATTCTGACTGCATTACACAATTCACATTTGTTTATCCATGAACGAACACTAATAAAATTCACATTGTTTCTCTCAGGTGAGCCACTTTGCCACTTGTGCTTGCCTGTCTGATAAGCAGCAGCATCCAACCTTCTTCAGAACCATCCCCAGTGATCAGTTTCAGGCCGATGCTCTGGCAAAAGTGGTCAAACACTTTGGCTGGACATGGATTGGTGCATTCCATTCAGATTCCGACTATGGCAAGAATGGCATGGCATCTTTCCTGAAGGCAGCCAAGAAGGAGGGGATCTGTGTGGAATACTCTGAGTCTTTCCACCATGCTCACCCACGGAGCAGGATCCAGAAAGTAGCAGAAGTCATTCACAGGTTTCTTTATTCCAGCTGTTTATGCCTTTGTCTCAAGCTGCTCAAAGCTCTTAATTCAAATTGCTGGCATTCTTGTTGTGGCATTTTTAGATATATCTCTCATTTTATTCAAACTGAAATGAACGTAGAAATGAAACCATTAGAAAGCATATATATATATATATATATATATATATATATATATATATATATATATATATATATATATATATATATATATATATATATATATATATATATATATATATATATATATATGTATATATGTACATGAACTGGAATGTTTTCTTGTATTTGCAATATGTGACACCAAAATGCTTGATGATGTGTCAACAGGTCTACAGCAACAGTTATTGTTGCTTTTGCAGACTCATCAGAATTAAGGCTTCTTCTGGAGGAGCTGTCTCAAAAACAATCACCACCCCGCCAGTGGATTGGCAGTGAGGCCTGGGTTACCAACCAGGACATGCTGCAGTTCAACTTATGTGCTGGAGCCATAGGATTTGGCATTCAGCAATCTGTCATCCCTGGTCTGAGAGAATTCCTCCTGGATCTCTCTCCCTCTGATGTGGCAGCCTCCCCTGTGCTGACTGAGCTCTGGGAGGATTTATTTAACTGTAAACTGCGCAAATGTGAGAAAACTATGTGTCTTTAAAATCTATTTCAAATTTGGACTGTCGTGGTTGTGGTGTTTCAATGATTGTACGAAGTTCTAGATGAGTTGCTGCTTGTGAATAAATGTCTATTTTTATGGTAACAGGTTAAAGAAACGTTCTCGCTGATTTGCTCATCTGATCAATATTCAAATTGTAAACTGAAATCATCATTATATATTTCATGAGTAAATTCATATCACGGTTTACGCAAATTAAGTATGATTTATAAACAAACATTTTTATAATTTCTAAGTTGATTATTTTAAAATGAAAGAGCAAAGCAGAAAATAAACTATTCAGTTATTATTTATAATTTTCAGGACTGAGAAATAAAGGTAATAGCAACACAACTGTCTGTGAAAAAGACACTGAAAAGCTAAAGCTAATTAAAATGTGATATATTTGAAATAAAAATCTTTAAAAATGAAACATTTCATCTGGATGAGCAGCTAAACCTGTGTGTGCAAAAATATGTTTTCGCTGTCACAAAATCTCAAATCTCTCTCATTTCTTCAAGGCCTGTTATCTAGATTACATGCAACAGAAAGCAACTTTTTTTTTAATGAAAAAATGTCATTCTTCCGTAAAATGCAGCCACAGACAAGCCTGTGTGTGATGGATCAGAAGACATAAGGACTCTCCAGAGCCAGTACACAGACACATCCAAGCTACGAATAACCAACATGGTGTACAAGGCTGTTTATGCAATTGCACATGCCCTTCATAACACTTTGTGTTCAAACACAAATTCTACAACAAAGTGTGACAAATCCATGACAATAGAGGCCAAACAGGTGAGTCTGAATCAATCATTCGAAACACTTTTCCTCTTTCTTTTGTTATATAACTTCATCCTTACAGGTTCTGACTCAGCTGAAGAAAGTCAATTTTACCCAGAATGGTTATGATGTGTCATTTGATGTAAATGGGGATCCTGTGGCCACGTATGAGCTTGTGAACTGGCAAAGAGGTGAGAGTGGCACCATTGAGATGGTGACTGTAGGATTGTACGATGCCTCACTGCCAGAGGGCCAAGAGTTCCATATCCACAGGAAAATCACCTGGATGGATGGAAGCACACAGGTCAGATGAAAAGACTGAATTACATTATTTCAAATAGACTTGAAACACACAGAACACCTCAAATGTTTCTGTTTCGAATTCTACGTGGCAGGTTCCTGTGTCAGTGTGCAGCAACAGCTGTCCTCCAGGAACTCGTAGAATGCTCCAGAAAGGAAAACCCATCTGCTGTTATGACTGTATACATTGTCCAGAAGGGGAGATTAGCAATGTTACAGGTACTTTTTGTTATTTCATCTTCATACCTATTGTGTCACATGCATAATAACTAAATGCTTTCTCTGCCTTTTCAGATTCCCCTGACTGTGTTCCATGTCCTGAGGAGTTCTGGCCAAATGCACAAAGAGACACTTGTCTCCCAAAGCCTGTTGAGTATCTCTCCTTCCATGAGGTCTTGGGAATCATCTTGGCATCATTCTCAGTTGGTGGTGCCTGCCTGGCCATTGGAACAGCAGCAGTGTTCTTCCGCCATAGAAACTCTCCTATTGTCAGAGCCAACAACTCTGAGCTGAGCTTCCTGCTTCTCTTCTCCCTCACTTTGTGTTTCTTGTGTTCGCTGACCTTCATTGGAGCTCCGTCCCAGTGGTCCTGCATGCTGCGACACACAGCGTTCGGCATCACCTTCGTCCTCTGCATCTCTTGTGTTCTGGGAAAAACACTAGTTGTGCTGATGGCCTTCAGAGCAACACTTCCTGGCAGTAATGTCATGAAATGGTTTGGTCCTCCACAGCAAAGGATAACAGTTGTGTCCTTCACATCTATACAAGTGTTAATTTGTACACTTTGGTTGATTCTCAGTCCACCTTTTCCAAAGAAAAACCTGACCATATATAAGAGGAGAATCATTCTGGAGTGTGCATTAGGCTCAGCTATTGGGTTCTGGGCCGTTCTGGGCTACATTGGCCTACTAGCTGTGTTTTGCTTGGTCTTGGCAGTCCTGGCTCGGAAACTCCCAGATAATTTTAATGAAGCCAAGTTCATCACCTTCAGCATGCTGATATTCTGTGCTGTGTGGATCGCATTTATCCCAGCATATGTCAGCTCTCCTGGAAAATTTACTGTGGCTGTGGAGATCTTTGCCATTTTGGCCTCCAGTTTTGGGCTCATACTCTGCATATTTGCTCCAAAGTGCTTCATTATAGTATTTAAGCCAGAGAATAATACTAGGAAATTTTTAATGGGCAAAAATTAGTTAGATGGTGTAAAGTTTGGAAACAATGTGGTTTCCATGTAATGTGGAACTAAGGCTTTTATCTTAAATTTAACCTTGGAAAGAGTTAGGTTTAGATTTTTAGAGGCACATAATGTAAGAGAAAAATTTAAGTAATCTAAGAGAAATATAGGACAATTAAAGTGTCCAAAAAAATTAATAAATAAATAACATTTTGCACATGAGTACACTATAAAGTATATATAGTGCACTAAAGAAAACTCCCTGTATAGAGAGTAGAGAGTAGCGGGAGGAGTGCATGATTTTGGACATAGCTAAAGTCCAACGCTATACATACGCTATCACAGTTTTCTTTAGATATATTTTCACACTCTTTTACATGTGTTATCATACTTCCTTCCGTATATAATCCAAGTGTCATATATTATCTAGGGCTGTGCAACGATTAAAAGTTTTAATTGCAATTAATCACATGATTTCCCTGATTAATCATGATTGATCACATTGTATACGCGAAATACAATAATGAATTTAAAAGAAGTGTATAGTGCACTTTTATTTTAATGTTCTACCATATGAACAAAGTCTTCTCTTTTCTGGTTCCGCAGAAGCCAGCAACACACTTTTACAAAATAAAAGCACGTATTGCCGCTAACTGGCGATTGATAAATAAATAAGCAGCGGTGGGCTACACGAAGGAGTAATTGTTGACGCGCATGCAAAAATAAATCCAGTCTTTCTTCGAGGTTCTTTTTTATTTACTTTATTCTTTATCACAATGACCTCCGACGCTCACCCCACCACACCAAGCCACCCGAGGAGCACAGGTGAATGTCATTAAATAGCGTTGTGGCTACATCCCACGGTGACACACACACCCCCTACCCAGGTGTTAAAGTGTGCTCACAATTATAAACATTAGAAACTCACGGGTAGGGATGGGCGATACGGACTAAAAGTTTTATCACAATAATTTCTGGCATTTATTGCGATAACGATATAAGTGACGATAAAAAATATAAAACAATTCAACTCCATATTTTGGGACATTTTTTTTTGAAACTGCATATATTTGAAACCGCACTCGAAAAAAACGCGTTTACACGAAGCCGTATTAAAAATAAATAAATAGATAAAATAAAAATAAGTCCCGTTTACACGGATACACGGCTGTAAACGACTGAAAACGATGTAGTACCTATGCCCGGCCTGGGGTGGGTCCGCAAGTTTATTCCTTGAAGGCGGAAGAAGAAGAAGAACGCCTGAAGCACGCCACGTTTGCAGAAGCAGTAGCTCGCGAAAAACAAGCTCCACAGAGAACAGAAAGAAAGATCGCTCTTGAAAAGACGGTGTGGATAAACGACAGAGTTCAACGTCTGCTTCGAGTAACTTTAGAACACAAAGCCTTAAAAGGTCCATGCTAAAATTGACTCCGAGTTGTGCCAGTAAAAGTTCGCTAACATTTTTGCGTTTCCTGCCTCAACATCCCGGTCCGCCGACCCAAAAGAAAATAAATAAAAAGTAAAACGGGATGTTTGCAAATCGTTTCCGTGTTGTTTATTTTGACTTTGCACACAATCTACGATCGATTCTCGAGCATGGTGGGTACGCTGTCAGCCCCTTACTAGTTATCGTGCGACACGAGCTGCCAGCAGCAAGTGCGTTGCGCACGTAATTACGTCATCAACAAGAATTTATCCTTATTACCGCGAGATGACATATTCTTACCGCGGTGGATTTTATGACGATATAACGCAAACGCTGATATATCGCCCATCCCTACTCAAGGCTCCTACAGCACGTGAGCAACATGCGTTAATGCGGGATAAAATAATTGTCGGCGTTTATAAATAAATGAGTTAACGAGATAATAACGCGTTAACTTGCCCAGCCCTAATATTATCATAGTGTGTTTAATTAACAATGAATGTACTTTTGAGACTTTAACTTCATGTTTGAGAGACTTTGACAATGCATATGTGAGTGATTATGAATCATGGCCTCTCATAGAAGTCAAGGCTCATCATATATGTATATTAGCATCAATAAACAAGCATCAATAAACAGGTGTGCTTCGTTGTATGTATATATATATATATATATATATATATATATATATATATATATATATACACACACACACACACACACACACACACATACATGAAGGGGTGGGGGGTGCAAATTTAAAATTCAGTTTCCAAAACACAATCACAATTCCACAAAATGGAAACCATCCAATAAAAAAAGTGGGGCTGGTACAATTTTTGTTTGATGAAGAAGAGGCTTGGAGCAAACAATGGTGGATGGAATCTATATAAATCATTGTGCAGTTTGCCAACAGACATTAGGAGGATGGAGATCTTTGCTTTCTTTATCAGCCTCATGGTGTCTCCTATTCTGTCAGAGGTAAACTCATCTCTTGCCTTAAACTACAGTGGGAATCTTCTGAAGAGGCAAACTGACTTAAGGGGGAGCAGGAACGACCCAGGAGTAAGAGCTGCGGCACCATCTCTGAAATGTACAGTACAGGGTCCAGCTCGTCTCCCTGTTTTCTCAGCGGGTGGAGACTACATTATCGGGGGCATTTTCTCCATACACCACTACAAACAAACTGTGCAACATGACTATGCTGCCATGCCTGAACCAGAGAGGTGCGCAGGGAGGTTAGTAAAGATTTACCAAAGACATATTTTAATGTCATTTATTGGTTAAAACTTTATCTATTAATTTACCTGTGCATGAAGTTGAAATTGTTTTGCAACTGTGATATAAACTGTATATACTTGGAAAAAAAAACTATTCTGATATTTTCCTTTAATGTGCACTACTTTACTACTACTTGCTTTAATAACATTCTGCCCACAGGATCGACTCCCGTGAGCTGCGCTTTTCCTCCGCAATGATCTTTGCCATTGAGGAGATTAACAACAGCACAAAGCTGCTTCCGGGTATCAAACTCGGTTATCAGATCCACGACTCGTGCACTTCAGTGCCTGTGGCTGTTCACGTAGCATTTCAGCTTCTCAATGGTCCGGAGCCAGCGAACTACAACAAAGGAAACTGTTCACATTCTGGTGGAGTGGTGGCTATCGTTGGCGAGTCTGAGTCCACGCCATCTATCAGTATGTCGCACATCATTGGGTCCTTCAACATTCCACTCGTAAATATGTAACATATTCTGACTGCAATACAACATTCACATTTGTTTATTCATAAACTAACTCTAATAAAATTTACATTGTTTTTTCAGGTGAGTTACTTTGCTACTTGTGCTTGCCTGTCTGATAAGCAGCAGCATCCAACCTTCTTCAGAACCATCCCCAGTGACCAGTTTCAGGCCGATGCTTTGGCCAAACTGGTCAAACACTTTGGCTGGACATGGATCGGTGCATTCCATTCAGATACTGTCTATGGCAATAATGGCATGGCATCTTTCCTGAAGGCAGCCAAGAAGGAGGGGATCTGTGTGGAATACTCTGAGTCTTTCTACCGTGCTCACCCACGGAGCAGGATCCAGAAAGTAGCAGAAGTCATTCACAGGTTGCTTTACCCCAGCTGTTTATGCCTTTGTCTCCAGCTGCTCAAAGCTCTTAATTCAAATTGCTTGCCTTATTGTTGTTGCATTTTTAGATATATCTCTCATTTTAGTAAAAGTCAAACTGATGTTAATGTGGAAATGAAACCATTAGACAGCATATATACATATATGTTCATATGTATTTATATTTATATATATATATATACATATATATATATTGATGATGTGTCAACAGGTCTACAGCAACAGTTATTGTTGCTTTTACAGCCTCGCCAGAATTAAGGCTTCTTCTGGAGGAGCTCTCTGAAAAACAATCACCACCCCGCCAGTGGATCGGCAGTGAGGCCTGGGTTACCAACCAGGACATGCTGCAGTTCAACTTATGTGCTGGAGCCATAGGATTTGGCATTCAGCAATCTGTCATCCCTGGTCTGAGAGAATTCCTCCTGGATCTCTCTCCCTCTGATGTGGCAGCCTCCCCTGTGCTGACTGAGCTCTGGGAGGATTTATTTAACTGTAAACTGCGCAAATGTGAGGAAATTATGTGGCTTTACTTAAAATTTATTTAAATTTGGGCTCTCATGGTTGTGGCGTTTCAGTGATTGTACGACGTTGTAATTGAGTTGCTGCTTGTGAATCAATGTCAAGTCAAGTTTTAGTAATCAAACATTTTATCTCTATGTGCAGCTAAAATTGTGTGTGAAAAAATATTTTTCGCTGGCACAAAATCTCAAACATTCAAGGCCTGTTTTCTTTGTTGCATGTATCTAAAATCAACCATTCTTTTCACGAAAAAAATGTCATTCTTCCGTAAAATGCAGCCACAGACAAGCGTGTGTGTGATGGATCAGAAGACATCAGGACTCTCCAGAGCCAGTACACAGACACATCTCAGCTCCGAATAACCAACATGGTGTACAAAGCTGTTTATGCAATTGCACATTCCCTTCATAACACTTTGTGTTCAAACACAAATTCTACAACAAAGTGTGACAAATCCATGACAATAGAGGCCAAACAGGTGAGTCTGAATCAATCATTCGAAACACTTTTCCTCTTTCTTTTGTTATATAACTTCATCCTTACAGGTTCTGACTCAGCTGAAGAAAGTCAATTTTACCCAGAATGGTTATGATGTGTCATTTGATGTAAATGGGGATCCTGTGGCCACGTATGAGCTTGTGAACTGGCAAAGAGGTGAGAGTGGCACCATTGAGATGGTGACTGTAGGATTGTACGATGCCTCACTGCCAGAGGGCCAAGAGTTCCATATCCACAGGAACATCACCTGGATGGAAGGAAGCACACAGGTCAGATGAAAAGTCTGAGTTGCATTCTCTCAAATAGACTTGAAACACACAGAACACCTCAAATGATTCCTTTTCTAATTCTGTATGCCAGGTTCCTGCGTCAGTGTGCAGCAACAGCTGTTCTCCAGGAACTCAGAAAATACTGCAGAAAGGAAAACCCACCTGCTGTTATGACTGTTTACAGTGTCCAGAAGGGGAAATTAGCAATGTCACAGGTACATATTGTTATTTCATCTACATACCTACTGTATAACATGCATAATAACAAAATACTTTGTCTACCTTTTCAGATTCCCCTGACTGTGTTCCATGTCCTGAGGAGTTCTGGCCAAATGCACAAAGAGACACTTGTCTCCCAAAGCCTGTTGAGTATCTCTCCTTCCATGAGGTCTTGGGAATCATCTTGGCAGCATTCTCAGTCGGTGGTGCCTGCCTGGCCATTGGAACAGCAGCAGTGTTCTTCCGCCATAGGAACTCTCCTATTGTCAGAGCCAACAACTCTGAGCTGAGCTTCCTGCTTCTCTTCTCCCTCACTTTGTGTTTCTTGTGTTCGCTGACCTTCATTGGAGCTCCGTCCCAGTGGTCCTGCATGCTGCGACACACAGCGTTCGGCATCACCTTCGTCCTCTGCATGTCTTGTGTTCTGGGAAAAACAATCGTTGTGCTCATGGCCTTCAGAGCAACACTTCCTGGCAGTAATGTCATGAAATGGTTTGGTCCTCCACAGCAGAGGATTACAGTTGTGTCCTTCACATCTATACAAGTGTTAATTTGTACACTTTGGTTGATTCTCAGTCCACCTTTTCCAAAGATAAACATGACCATTTATAAGAGGAGAATCATTCTGGAGTGTGCATTAGGCTCAGCTATTGGGTTCTGGGCCGTTCTGGGCTACATTGGCCTACTAGCTGTGTTTTGCTTGGTCTTGGCAGTCCTGGCTCGGAAACTCCCAGATAATTTTAATGAAGCCAAGTTCATCACCTTCAGCATGCTGATATTCTGTGCTGTGTGGATCACATTTATCCCAGCGTATGTCAGCTCTCCTGGAAAATTTACAGTGGCTGTGGAGATCTTTGCCATTTTGGCCTCCAGTTTTGGGCTAATACTTTGCATATTTGTTCCAAAGTGCTTCCTTATACTGTTTAAGCCAGAGAATAATACTAGGAAATTTTTAATGGGCAAAAATTAGTTAGATGGTGTAAAGTTTGGAAACAATATGCAGAAGGTTCCTATGTAATGTTGCACTAAGGCTTTTATCTTACATTGAACCTTGGAAAGAGTTAGGTTTAGATCGTTAGAGGCACATAATGTAAAAGGAAAAACTGAAGTAATCTAAGAGAAATATAGGACAATTGAAGTGTCCAAAAAAAATAAAATAAATAAGTAACATTTTGCCCATGAGTACACTATAAAATATATATAGTGCACTATATATAATACTCCCTTTATAGAGAGGAGAGAGTAGCGGCATGAGTGGAAGATTTTGGAGATAGCCAAAGTAGAACTCTATGCATAAACTATCACAGTCTCTTACATATATGATCACACTCTTTTACATGTGTTATCATACTTCCTTACATATATAATCCAATTCTCATATATTATCATAGTCTGTTTAATTAACAATGAATGTATTTGTGAGACTTTGCCTTCGTCTGTGTGAGACTTTGACGATGCATGTGTGAGTGATTATGAATTATGGCCAATAATAGAAGTCAGAGCTCATCATATACGTATATTAACATCAATAAACAAGCATCAATAAACAGGTGGTGCTTCGTTGTATATATATATATATATATATATATATATATATATATATATATATATATATATATATATATATATATATATATATATATATATATATATATATATATACATACATGTGTGTGTGTGTGTGTGTGTGTGTGTGTGTGTGTGTGTATATATATGAAGGGGTGGGGGGTTCAAATTTACAAATTCAGTTTCCAAAACACAATCACAATTCCACAAAATGGAAACCATCCAATCAAAAAAGTGCGGCTGGTACCAATTTTTTCATGAAGAAGAGGCCTGGAGCAAACAATGGGGGATGGAATCTATATAAATCTTTGTGCAGTTTGCCAACAGACATTAGGAGGATGGAGATCTTTGCTTTCTTTATCAGCCTCATGGTGTCTCCTATTCTGTTAGAGGTAAACTCATCTCTTGCCTTAAACTACAGTGGGAATCTTCTGAAGAGGCAAACTGACTTAAGGGGGTGCAGGAACGACCCAGGAGTAAGAGCTGCAGCACCATCTCTGAAATGTACAGTACAGGGTCCAGGTCGTCTCCCTGTTTTCTCAGCGGGCGGAGACTACATTATCGGGGGCATTTTCTCCATACGCCTCTACAAACAAACTGTGCAACATGACTATGCTGCCATGCCTGAACCAGAGAAGTGCGCAGGGAGGTTAGTAAAGATTTACCAAAGACATATTTTAATGTATTTTATTGGATATCCCTTTATTTACTCATTTACATGAGTATGTGCATGAAGTTGAATTCGTTTTACAACTGTGATATGAACTGTATATACTTGAAAAAAAAGAAAAAAAAAACTATTCTGATATTTTTCTTGCGTGTGTACTACTTTACTACTACTTGTTTCAATAACATTCTGCCCACAGGATCGACTCCCGTGAGCTGCGCTTTTCCTCCGCAATGATCTTTGCCATTGAGGAGATTAACAACAGCACAAAGCTGCTTCCGGGTATCAAACTCGGTTATCAAATCCACGACTCATGCACGTCAGTGCCTGTGGCTGTTCACGTAGCATTTCAGCTTCTCAATGGTCCGGAGCCAGCGAACTACAACAAAGGAAACTGTTCACATTCTGGTGGAGTGGTGGCTATCGTTGGCGAGTCTGGGTCCACGCCATCTATCAGTATGTCGCGCATCATTGGGTCCTTCAACATTCCACTCGTAAATACGTAACATATTCTGACTGCATTACACAATTCACATTTGTTTATCCATAAACGAACACTAATAAAATTCACATTGTTTTTTCAGGTGAGTTACTTTGCTACTTGTGCTTGCCTGTCTGATAAGCAGCAGCATCCAACCTTCTTCAGAACCATCCCCAGTGATCAGTTTCAGGCCGATGCTCTGACCAAACTGGTCAAACACTTTGGCTGGACCTGGATTGGTGCAATACATTCAGATACCGACTATGGCAATAATGGCATGGCATCTTTCCTGAAGGCAGCCAAGAAGGAGGGGATCTGTGTGGAATACTCTGAGTCTTTCCACCGTGCTCACCCACGGAGCAGGATCCAGAAAGTAGCCGAAGTCATTCGCAGGTTTCTTTACCCCAGCTGTTTAGGTCTTTGTCCCCGGCTGCTCAAAGTTCTTAATTCAAATTGCTGGCATTATCGTTGTGGCATTTCTAGATATATCTCTCATTTTAGTAAAAGACAAACTGATATGAACGTAGAAATGAAACCATTAGACAGCAAATATACAAATATACATATATACTGTCCAATGTTTTCTTGTATTTGCAGTATTTAACACCTGCCATTAAAATGCTTGATGATGTGTCAACAGGTCTACAGCAACAGTTATTGTTGCTTTTGCAGCCTCTGGAGAATTAAGACTTCTTCTGGAGGAGCTGTCTCAAAAACCATCACCATCCCGCCAGTGGATTGGCAGTGAGGACTGGGTTATCAACCAGGACATGCTGTAGTTCAACTTATGTGCTGGAGCCATAGGATTTGGCATTCAGCAATCTGTCATCCCTGGTCTGAGAGAATTCCTCCTGGATCTCTCTCCCTCTGATGTGGCAGCCTCCCCTGTGCTGACTGAGCTCTGGGAGGATTTATTTAACTGTAAACTGCGCAAATGTGAGAAAATTATGTGGCTTTACTTAAAAAATATTTAAATTTGTGCTCTCATGGTTGTTGTGTTTCAGTGATTCTTCAAAGTTCTAGTTTAATTGCTGCTTGTGAATCAATGTCAAGACTTCTGGTTAAAGGTTAAAGAAACATTCTCCCCGATTAGCTCCTCTGATCAATATACAAATTGTAAAATTAATTCTTCATTATAAAAGTCATGAGTACATTTAATTCACATGTTTTTGGCAAACGAAGTATGATTTATCATTTGAAACATTTTTTTTTAAAATTTGGTGGACTACTTTCAAATGAAAGAGTAAGCAGCAAATAATCTATTAATTTATCATTTTCACTCCTGAGAAACAAAGGTAACAGCAGCAAACAGAATTGTTTGTGAAGTAGAACCAAAAAAATTAAAGCTAATTAAAATGTGATATATTTGAAATAAACATTTTTAAAAATGAAACATTCTTTCTCTATGACCAGCTAAAATTTTGTGTGCAAAAATATGTTTTCGCTGGCACAAAATCTCAAACATTTCTTCAAGAACTTTTTTCTTGATTGCATGCAACTAAAAGCTACTTTCATTTTAACAAAAAAAATGTAATTCTTCCATAAAATGCAGCCACAGACAAGCGTGTGTGTGATGGATCAGAAGACATCAGGACTCTCCAGAGCCAGTACACAGACACATCTCAGCTCCGAATAACCAACATGGTGTACAAGGCTGTTTATGCAATTGCATATGCCCTTCATAACACTTTGTGTTCAAACACAAATTCTACAACCCAGTGTGACAAATCCATGACAATAGAGGCCAAACAGGTCAGTCTGGATCAATCATTTGAAAATCTTTTCCTCTTTTATTTTGTTATATAACTTCATCCTTACAGGTTCTGACTCAGCTGAAGAAAGTCAATTTTACCCAGAATGGTTATGATGTGTCATTTGATGTAAATGGGGATCCTGTGGCCACGTATGAACTTGTCAACTGGCAAAGAGGTGAGAGTGGCACCATTGAGATGGTGACTGTAGGATTGTACGATGCCTCACTGCCAGAGAGCCCAGAGTTCCATATCCACAGGAACATCACCTGGATGGAAGGAAGCACACAGGTCAGATGAAAAGACTGAGTTTCATGATTTAAAATGGACTTGAAACACACGGAGCTCCTCAAATGATTCCTTTTCTAATTCTATATGCCAGGTTCCTGTGTCAGTGTGCAGCAACAGCTGTCCTCCAGGAACTCGTAGAATGCTCCAGAGAGGAAAACCCATCTGCTGTTTTGACTGTATACATTGTCCAGAAGGGGAGATAAGCAATATTACAGGTATCTATTGTTATTTCGTCTTCATACCTACTGTGTCACATGCATAATAACTAATACTTTCTTTTCTTTTTAAGATTCCCCTGACTGTGTTCCATGCCCTGAGGAGTTCTGGCCAAATGCACAAAGAGACACTTGTCTCCCAAAGCCTGTTGAGTATTTCTCCTTCCACGAGGTCTTGGGAATCATCTTGGCAGCATTCTCAGTTGGTGGTGCCTGCCTGGCCATTGGAACAGCAGCAGTGTTCTTCCGCCATAGAAACTCTCCTATTGTCAGAGCCAACAACTCTGAGCTGAGCTTCCTGCTTCTCTTCTCCCTCACTTTGTGTTTCTTGTGTTCGCTGACCTTCATTGGAGCTCCGTCCCAGTGGTCCTGCATGCTGCGACACACAGCATTCGGCATCACCTTTGTCCTCTGCATGTCTTGTGTTCTGGGAAAAACAATAGTTGTGCTCATGGCCTTCAGAGCAACACTTCCTGGCAGTAATGTCATGAAATGGTTTGGTCCTCAACAGCAAAGGATAACAGTTGTGTCCTTCACATCTATACAAGTGTTGATTTGTACACTTTGGTTGGTTCTCAGTCCCCCTTTTCCAAAGAAAAACCTGACCATATATAAGAGGAGAATCATTCTGGAGTGTGCATTAGGCTCAGCTATTGGGTTCTGGGCCGTTCTGGGCTACATTGGCCTACTAGCTGTGTTTTGCTTGGTCTTGGCAGTCCTGGCTCGGAAACTCCCAGATAATTTTAATGAAGCCAAGTTCATCACCTTCAGCATGCTGATATTCTGTGCTGTGTGGATCACATTTATCCCAGCATATGTCAGCTCTCCTGGAAAGTTTACTGTGGCTGTGGAGATCTTTGCCATTTTGGCTTCCAGTTTTGGGCTACTTCTCTGCATATTTGCTCCAAAGTGCTTCATTATAGTGTTGAAGCCAGAGAAAAATACTAGGAAATTTTTAATGGGCAAAAATTAGTTAGATGGTGTAAAGTTTGGAAACAATATGCAGAAGGTTCCTATGTAATGTTGCACTAAGGCTTTTATCTTACATTGAACCTTGGAAAGAGTTAGGTTTAGATCGTTAGAGGCACATAATGTAAGAGAAAAACTGAAGTAATCTAAGTGAAATGTAGGACAATTAAAGTGTCCAAAAAAATAAAAAAATAAAAAAATAAGATTTTGCCCATGAGTACACTATAAAGTATATATAGTGCATAGAAAACTCCCTGTATGGAGAGTAGAGTAGCGGGATGAGTGGATGATTTTGGACATAGCCAAAGTCGAACGCTACACATACGCTATTACAGTCTCTTACATATATAATCACACTCTTTTATATGTTTTATCATACTTCCTTAAATATATAATCCAAGTGTCATATATTGTCATAGTCTGTATAATTAACAATGAATGTATGTTTGAAACTTTACCTTCGTAAGTGAGAGACTTTGACAATGCATGTGTGAGTGATTATGAATTATGGCCAATAATAGAAGTCAGAGCTCATCATATACGTATATTAACATCAATAAACAGGTGGTGCTTCTTTGGATATAAATATATATTTATGTGTGTGTGTGTGTGTGTGTGTGTGTGTGTGTGTGTGTATGTATATATGAAGGGGTGGGGGGTACAAATTTAAAATTCAGTTTCCAAATCACAATCACAATTCCACAAAATGGAAACCATCCTTTAAAAAAAGTGGGGCTGGTACAATTTTTGTTTGATGAAGAAGAGGCTTGGAGCAAACAATGGTGGATGGAATCTATATAAATCATTGTGCAGTTTGCCAACAGACATTAGGAGGATGGAGATCTTTGCTTTCTTTATCAGCCTCATGGTGTCTCCTATTCTGTCAGAGGTAAACTCATCTCTTGCCTTAAACTACAGTGGGAATCTTCTGAAGAGGCAAACTGACTTAAGGGGGAGCAGGAACGACCCAGGAGTAAGAGCTGCAGCACCATCTCTGAAATGTACAGTACAGGGTCCAGCTCGTCTCCCTGTTTTCTCAGCGGGCGGAGACTACATTATCGGGGGCATTTTCTCCATACGCCTCTACAAACAAACTGTGCAACATGACTATGCTGCCATGCCTGAACCAGAGAAGTGCGCAGGGAGGTTAGTAAAGATTTACCAAAGACATATTTTAATGTATTTTATTGGATATCCCTTTATTTACTCATTTACATGAGTATGTGCATGAAGTTGAATTTGTTTTACAACTGTGATATGAACTGTATATACTTGAAAAAAAAGAAAAAAAAAAAACTATTCTGATATTTTTCTTGAGTGTGTACTACTTTACTACTACTTGTTTCAATAATATTCTGCCCACAGGATCGACTCCCGTGAGCTGCGCTTTTCCTCCGCAATGATCTTTGCCATTGAGGAGATTAACAACAGCACAAAGCTGCTTCCGGGTATCAAACTCGGTTATCAAATCCACGACTCATGCACGTCAGTGCCTGTGGCTGTTCACGTAGCATTTCAGCTTCTCAATGGTCCGGAGCCAGCGAACTACAACAAAGGAAACTGTTCACATTCTGGTGGAGTGGTGGCTATCGTTGGCGAGTCTGGGTCCACGCCATCTATCAGTATGTCGCGCATCATTGGGTCCTTCAACATTCCACTCGTAAATACGTAACATATTCTGACTGCATTACACAATTCACATTTGTTTATCCATGAACGAACACTAATAAAATTCACATTGTTTCTCTCAGGTGAGCCACTTTGCCACTTGTGCTTGCCTGTCTGATAAGCAGCAGCATCCAACCTTCTTCAGAACCATCCCCAGTGATCAGTTTCAGGCCGATGCTCTGACCAAACTGGTCAAACACTTTGGCTGGACCTGGATTGGTGCAATACATTCAGATACCGACTATGGCAATAATGGCATGGCATCTTTCCTGAAGGCAGCCAAGAAGGAGGGGATCTGTGTGGAATACTCTGAGTCTTTCCACCGTGCTCACCCACGGAGCAGGATCCAGAAAGTAGCAGAAGTCATTCACAGGTTTCTTTATTCCAGCTGTTTATGCCTTTGTCTCCAGCTGCTCAAAGCTCTTAATTCAAATTGCTGGCATTCTTGTTGTTGCATTTTTAGATATATCTCTCATTTTAGTTAAAGTCAAACTGATGTTAATGTGGAAATGAAACCATTAGACAGCATATACATATGTACACACACACACACACACACACACACACACACACATATATATATATATATATGGACTCTCCAATGTTTTCTTGTATTTGCAATATTTGACACCTGGCAAATAAATGCTTGATGATGTGTCAACAGGTCTACAGCAACAGTTATTGTTGCTTTTGCAGCCTCAGCAGAATTAAGGCTTCTCCTGGAGGAGCTGTCTCAAAAACAATCACCACCCCGCCAGTGGATCGGCAGTGAGGCCTGGGTTACCAACCAGGACATGCTGCAGTTCAACTTATGTGCTGGAGCCATAGGATTTGGCATTCAGCAATCTGTCATCCCTGGTCTGAGAGAATTCCTCCTGGATCTCTCTCCCTCTGATGTGGCAGCCTCCCCTGTGCTGACTGAGCTCTGGGAGGATTTATTTAACTGTAAACTGCGCAAATGTGAGGAAATTATGTGGCTTTACTTAAAATTTATTTAAATTTGGGCTCTCATGGTTGTTGTGTTTCAGTGATTGTACGACGTTGTAATTGAGTTGCTGCTTGTGAATCAATGTCAAGTCAAGTTTTACGAATTAAACATTTCATCTCCACGTGCAGCTAAAATTGTGTGTGAAAAAATAAGTTTTTGCTGGCACAAAATCTCAAACATTTCTTCAAGGCCTGTTTTCTTGATTGCGTGCAACTAAAATCAACTTTTACTTTTTTTTACTTTTTACTGAAAATAAATGTAATTCTTCCGTAAAATGCAGCCACAGAAAAGCGTGTGTGTGATGGATCAGAAGACATAAGGACTCTCCAGAGCCAGTACACAGACACATCTCAGCTCCGAATAACCAACATGGTGTACAAAGCTGTTTATGCAATTGCACATTGCCTTCATAACATTTTGTGTTCAAACACAAATTCTACAACAAAGTGTGACAAATCCATGACAATAGAGACCAAACAGGTGAGTCTGAATCAATCATTCAAAACACTTTTCCTCTTTATTTTGTTATATAACTTCATCCTTACAGGTTCTGACTCAGCTGAAGAAAGTCAATTTTACCCAGAATGGTTATGATGTGTCATTTGATGTAAATGGGGATCCTGTGGCCACGTATGAGCTTGTGAACTGGCAAAGAGGTGAGAGTGGCACCACTGAGATGGTGACTGTTGGATTGTACGATGCCTCACTGCCAGAGGGCCAAGAGTTCCATATCCACAGGAACATCACCTGGATGGAAGGAAGCACACAGGTCAGATGAAACGTCTGAGTTGCATTCTCTCAAATAGACTTGAAACACACAGAACACCTCAAATGATTCCTTTTCTCATTCTGTATGCCAGGTACCTGTGTCAGTGTGCAGCAACAGCTGTTCTCCAGGAACTCGAAGAATGCTCCAGAAAGGAAAACCCATCTGCTGTTATGACTGTATACATTGTCCAGAAGGGGAGATTAGCAATGTTACAGGTACTTTTTGTTATTTCATCTTCATACCTATTGTGTCACATGCATAATAACTAAATGCTTTCTCTGCCTGTTCAGATTCCCCTGACTGTGTTCCATGTCCTGAGGAGTTCTGGCCAAATGCACAAAGAGACACTTGTCTCCCAAAGCCTGTTGAGTATCTCTCCTTCCATGAGGTCTTGGGAATCATCTTGGCAGCATTCTCAGTTGGTGGTGCCTGCCTGGCCATTGGAACAGCAGCAGTGTTCTTCCGCCATAGAAACTCTCCTATTGTCAGAGCCAACAACTCTGAGCTGAGCTTCCTGCTTCTCTTCTCCCTCACTTTGTGTTTCTTGTGTTCGCTGACCTTCATTGGAGCTCCGTCCCAGTGGTCCTGCATGCTGCGACACACAGCGTTCGGCATCACCTTCGTCCTCTGCATCTCTTGTGTTCTGGGAAAAACAATCGTTGTGCTCATGGCCTTCAGAGCAACACTTCCTGGCAGTAATGTCATGAAATGGTTTGGTCCTCCACAGCAGAGGATTACAGTTGTGTCCTTCACATCTATACAAGTGTTAATTTGTACACTTTGGTTGATTCTCAGTCCACCTTTTCCAAAGAAAAACCTGACCATATATAAGAGGAGAATCATTCTGGAGTGTGCATTAGGCTCAGCTATTGGGTTCTGGGCCGTTCTGGGCTACATTGGCCTACTAGCTGTGTTTTGCTTGGTCTTGGCAGTCCTGGCTCGGAAACTCCCAGATAATTTTAATGAAGCCAAGTTCATCACCTTCAGCATGCTGATATTCTGTGCTGTGTGGATCACATTTATCCCAGCATATGTCAGCTCTCCTGGAAAATTTACTGTGGCTGTGGAGATCTTTGCCATTTTGGCCTCCAGTTATGGGCTCATACTCTGCATATTTGCTCCCAAGTGCTTCATTATACTGTTGAAGCCAGAGAAAAATAATAGGAAATATTTAATGGGCAAAAATTAGTTAGATGGTGTAAAATTTGCCTATGGTTCCTATGTAATGTAAAGGCTTTTATCTTAAATTTGAGCTTGGAAAGAGTTATGGTTAGAAGGTTAGAGGCACATAATGTAAGAGAAAAACTGATCTCTTATATTTCTCTTGGAGAAAGACATTTAAAGATTACAAATATGTTGATGTCTGGGACAAAAAAATGCAATAAAATTTCAAAAACCAAAAGCTCCTTTGCCCACTTGCCTGTTTCACCAATCAACCACACCAAATTTAAAAGCAAATGTATAGAGGGAAAACATGAATGACTGAGCAAATACACCAAATTACAGCATTTATTTCGTGAACATGACAATGCAGCAAGTATTAAGACTATTTTTTTTTTAGTTTCATGTTTTTTACATATTAAACTTTGGAAATCTTTGATATTAAAAATGTAGATTCATTGGCTTAATATACCAGACACACACACACACATATATCCAAATACTCATTAAGGAGATGAGCTGATTTTGAGGCTGATGACAAACCTTCTCATTATTCATTAAGCTGATGAGCTCATGACTCCATGAGGAAAAACCTCTCTGAAAATCTATATAAACTGTAGTGCCCTTTGTCCACAGGCAGTTGAAGGATGGCGTTCTCTGTTGTCTTCATAGAGTTAAGGATGTGTCTGATTGTGTGTACTCTGAACTCTCTGATCGCCACAAATGTTCCTGGGACTCAAGTGACACAGCAGGGAGGGCTTGGCGAGGATAAAGCTGCTACGTGTGTAAGAGCGGATGGTTTTTCTCTGAAATGTGAGCTTCAGGGTTCAGCCCGTGAACCTGCTTTTTCAATGAATGGAAACTACATAATTGGAGGCGTTTTCACTATGCACCACTACAAAGAAAATGTGAGGCTGGAATACACCACCAGGCCTGAACCATCAAAGTGTTCTGGGAGGTCAGTGAAAAAAAGCAATTGAAGGAATTAGATTAGAGATGTTTTCATTCTTTCTGTGCTCCGAAATGTGTTGCAAGGTCATGAAATGTAAATAATGTGATTGCATTGATGCTTGTTTTTTTTCCCCAAAACTTTTTATTGACTTCCACTGTGCATTTACTGTCACTTCTGTACTGTGTTAACTTTATCTTTAAGAAAAATGGCATACAGTGTACTGTGAAAATTTAGTTCCTTAAAATTAAAAAAAAATAAAGGAAAGTTCAAATTTTTGCATCGCTCTTGTCATATTGTGTGCAGCATTGACTCCAGGGAGCTGCGGCTGTCACATGCAATGGTCTTTGCCATAGATGAGATTAACAACAGTACGGAGCTTCTCCCAGGAGTCACACTCGGTTATCAGATCCATGACTCGTGTGCTGCAGTGCCCCTTGCCGTGCAAATGACCTTCCAGCTCCTGAATGGTCGTGACCCAGTGTTTCACACCAGTGACAACTGTTCACAGTCTGGTGCAGTGGTGGCTATTGTCGGCGAGTCCGGGTCCACTCCATCCATCAGCATGTCACGAGTCATGGGATCCTTCAACATTCCTCTTGTAAACACAATTATTCCTTTAAAGAAATTGAACTTGACTTTAACCAGCACTAATATATTTCCTGTCACATATAAAATTTGCATTGTGTCTTTCAGGTCAGCCACTTTGCCACTTGTGCTTGCCTGTCTGATAAACAACAGTATCCGACCTTCTTCAGAACCATCCCCAGTGACCAGTTTCAGGCTGATGCACTGGCCAAGCTGGTCAAACACTTTGGCTGGACCTGGATTGGTGCAATACATTCAGATTCAGACTATGGCAATAATGGCATGGCATCTTTCCTGGAGGCAGCCAAGAAGGAGGGGATCTGTGTGGAATACTCTGAGGCTTTCTACAGGACCTACCCACACAGCAGGATCCAGAGAGTAGCCGAAGTTATCCGCAGGTCTCTAGATAAACATCTGTCCAACAAAAACCTTTAAGAATAAGATGATGAGTTTGATATGATAATATAATCTCTCCACAGATCAACAGCTACAGTTATTGTTGCATTTGCTTCCTCTGGGGATCTTAAGATCCTGTTGAATGAGTTGGTCCGTGAACCGTCAGCACCCCGCCAGTGGCTAGGCAGCGAATCTTGGGTAACAAACCCAGACATGCTGAAATTCAACTTTTTCACTGGAGCCTTAGGATTTGGAATTCAGCGGTCCATTATCCCTGGTCTGAGAGAATTCCTGCTGGATCTCTCTCCTCTAAGATGAGTGCCTCTCCAGTACTCACTGAGTTTTGGGAGGATTCATTCGACTGTAAATTAAATACATGTGAGAAAATTATGTTCACTTTATGTAAATCCATTTCAAATTGAAATGTTGTAGTTATACTCTTTTGTAATTAAGCCTCTGCCTAGAGATTTGTTTTTTCAGGACTGAACCACTTTTTTCATTTAAAGTGTTGAAACTTTTCATGTGACAAAAATCATGAATTCATGAATTAATTTACTTCATTTTTATTTTTAACGTTAGAATTACGAAATTATTTAAATTTTGTCGAAAAATTGGAAAATCGGAAATTAAACCTCAGGTTCAAAGAAACATTTTCTGCATTAACTTTTGTCTTGGTTGCACAAAAAAGATGGAAATACTTGTGAAGAAAAAAAACAAAACATATGCCCTCCTTCTGTGTTATTAGCTGTGGCCGCAAACAAGAGAGTCTGTGATGGATCAGAAGACATAAGGACTCTCCAGAGCCAGTACACAGACACATCTCAGTTCCGAATAACCAACATGGTGTACAAGGCTGTTTATGCAATTGCACATTCCCTTCATAACACTTTGTGTCCAAACACAAACTCTACAACCCAGTGTGACAAATCCATACAGATAGAAGCTGAACGGGTGGGTCTAAAACTGTCAGTCAAAGCCTGAATGCTTGTTTTGTGATTTGAGATGTCTTTTTGTGGTCAAAGAAAAACTGTCATAGTCAGACTTAATGTCCTTACAGTTTCTGACTCAGCTAAAGAAAGTCAATTTTACCCAGAATGGCTATGCTGTGTCATTTGATGTAAATGGGGATCCTGTGGCCACGTATGAACTTGTTAACTGGCAAAGAGGTGAGAGTGGCACCATTGAGATGGTGACTGTAGGACTGTACGATGCCTCACTGCCAGAGGGCCAAGAGTTCCATATCCACAGGAACATCACCTGGATGGATGGAAGCACACAGGTCAGATAAAGAGACTAAGTTTCATCATTTCAAATAGACTTGAAACACATGTTTCAAATGTTTCCTTTTCTAATTCTATATGCCAGGTTCCTGTATCAGTGTGCAGCAACAGCTGTCCTCCAGGAACTCGTAGAATGCTCCAGAGAGGAAAACCAATCTGCTGTTATGACTGTATACAGTGTCCAGAAGGGGAGATTAGCAATGTCACAGGTACCTATTTTTTTATTTATTATTCAGAACTACAATGTCCTATGTGGATTAAATAAATACATGTTCTACCTTTTCAGATTCCCCTGACTGTGTTCCATGCCCTGAGGAGTTCTGGCCAAATACACAAAGAGACACTTGTCTCCCAAAGCCTGTTGAGTATCTCTCCTTCCATGAGGTCTTGGGAATCATCTTGGCAGCATTCTCAGTTGGTGGTGCCTGCCTGGCCATTGGAACAGCAGCAGTGTTCTTCCACCATAGAAACTCTCCTATTGTCAGAGCCAACAACTCTGAGCTGAGCTTCCTGCTTCTCTTCTCCCTCACTTTGTGTTTCTTGTGTTCGCTGACCTTCATTGGAGCTCCGTCCCAGTGGTCCTGCATGCTGCGACACACAGCGTTCGGCATCACCTTCGTCCTCTGCATGTCTTGTGTTCTGGGAAAAACAATCGTTGTGCTCATGGCCTTCAGAGCAACACTTCCTGGCAGTAATGTCATGAAATGGTTTGGTCCTCCACAGCAGAGGATTACAGTTGTGTCTTTCACATCTATACAAGTGTTGATTTGTACACTTTGGTTGGTTCTCAGCCCCCCTTTTCCAATGAGAAATCTGACTATCTATAAGAAGAGAATCATTCTGGAGTGTGCATTAGGCTCAGCTATTGGGTTCTGGGCCGTTCTGGGCTACATTGGCCTACTAGCTGTGTTTTGCTTGGTCTTGGCAGTCCTGGCTCGGAAACTCCCAGATAATTTTAATGAAGCCAAGTTCATCACCTTCAGCATGCTGATATTCTGTGCTGTGTGGATCACATTTATCCCAGCATATGTCAGCTCTCCTGGAAAATTTACTGTGGCTGTGGAGATCTTTGCCATTTTGGCCTCCAGTTTTGGGCTAATACTCTGCATATTTGCTCCAAAGTGCTTCATTATAGTGTTGAAGCCAGAGAGGAATACTAAGAAACATTTAATGAACAAAAATTAGTTAGATGATTTCAAGTTTGCACACAATGTGCATCTAGTAGGATATACAGGATATAACATTTTATTTGAAATTTAACCATGGTTAGAGATTTTAAGGTTAGATTGACGGAGACACATATTCCTTGAGAATAATACATATAAAGTGATTTAAGACCAATATAAGACCTTTTTGATTATACACATGCTTAAGTCTGAAAAAAAGAATAAAATTTCAAAACCAAAACCTCCTTTGCTCACTTTCCTGTTTCACCAAACAACCATACCAAATTGGAATGTAAATGCAGAGAGAGGGAATACAAACCATAATATCTGAGTACATGCACCAAAACACATCATTTAAGGTGAACAGCACAATGCATTTTGTTTATTAAAAAAAAAAAAAAAAAAGCAGCAGGTATTAATTTTTTTTTCTTTTCTTTTAAATACATGTTGAGAATTCTTAGTCTTTCATATTATACTCTAGACACCATGGAACGTTTCTCGATGCATGAGTTTCTGGCAATAAGGATTAAAACAACGCACTGAGTGATGTCAGACAAGCAAAAGGCGGAATAGTAGTTAGTCTAACAAATACCGATGCCAACAACAAACGTGATGGACGACAACGATAACACCGCCTTACTGAGCTTGGTGGATAGGAAAATCACATTTGAAAAACAGTCAGAGAAGGACGCTGTTCTGTGCAAAGGGTGCCACAAAGAATTTGTATCCCACCACAGTTATTCAAGCCTCCGGTACCATCTTAATGTGAAACACCAAGAAGCTAGCACAAGCAATAACAACAACATAACAACAATAACGTCTGAAAATACAGAAAATTAAAAAAATAAATACCCTCGTAAAAGTATTAGGGTATGATTCAAGTCTTTTACTCAAGTACGAGAAAGAAAGCACAAGTTCTGACATGTCTTTAAGTAAAGGGTTTTTTTGTTTGTTTGTTTTTTTGTTGTTTTTTGTTTTGTTTTGGCCATCAATGAAACAATACATTTGTTGATAATTTTGCAAAAATGAAAAAGTTGTGAGAGAATAATCTCAACTGAACTCAACAGAGGTCTAGCATGATGATCTAGCTCTTTTTTTTTAACAGATTCAAAACTGGAGTTTTTGTTCGTTTTTTTCATCTTACTGTAGCTATCAGTCAGTTATGACAATGAGCCATTACTGGATGTTAACACTTTTAATAACAATAACAAATGTTATTTTCTACATTTTTCTTTTACTTAAAATGTCCTGGACAACATCTAATGCTGAGGCACAGTAATATAATCTCCCTTTAAAATATGAACCAATTTTATATTGAACTACAAATTAGCATATAGCTCAAATAGCTCCCTTTGAATGTTACTGATCAAAACTTGGGACATAGCCATCAAAATACACTTCTTTTATTTTTTTAGTACTCATTAAGCTGATGAGCTCATGACTCCATGAGGAAAACCTCTCTGAAAATCTATATAAACTGTAGTACCCTTTTGCCCACACGCAGTTGAAGGATGGCGTTCTTGCTTGTCCTTTTGGCGTTAATGATGTGTCTGATTGTGTGTACGCTGAACTCTCTGCTTGCCACAAATGTTCCTGGGACTCAAGTGACACAGCAGGGAGGGCGTGAAGAAGAAAGAGCTGCTACGGGTGACAGAGCAGATGGTTTTTCTCTGAAATGTGAGCTTCAGGGTTCAGCCCGTGATCCTGCATTTTCAATGAATGGAGACTATATAATTGGAAGCGTTTTCTCAATCCACTTCTACATAGAGGAGATTAATCATGAATACACTGCGAAGCCTGAACCATCACGGTGCACAGGGAGGTCAGTGAAAGAAAGTGATTGACAAATTAAGATTGTGTGTGATTTAATTAACATTCCAAAATGTGTTGCTAAACTCCAATGCTTAATTTAAATGTTGTAAATACATTGTACTATAACTGAATTTTTTTTTCTGACAAAAAGTTATTTTCAAGTATTATTTATGATTAGTGAGGTAGTCTTTATTCTTTTTTTTTTTAATATATTTGAAATGTGGAAATATAGCTTGTGAATTTATATTAATTGTAATTATGTGGTCAATTGCTTGAACAGAATTTACTCCCGTCAGCTTCGGCACTCTCATGCAATGGTCTTTGCCATAGATGAGATTAACAACAGTACGGAACTTCTCCCAGGAGTCACACTTGGTTATCAGATCCATGACTCGTGTGCTGCAGTGCCCCTTGCCGTGCAAATGGCCTTCCAGCTCCTGAATGGTCGCGACCCAGTGTTTCACACCAGTGACACCTGTTCACAGTCTGGTGCAGTGGTGGCTATCGTCGGCGAGACCAGTTCCACTCCATCCATCAGCATGTCTCAAGTCATTGGATCCTTCAACATTCCACTTGTAAATACATTGATTTTCTTGAGTAATTGAACTTGACTTTAACCAGCCCTAACAAATTTCCTGTCACATATAAAATTTGCATTGTGTCTTTCAGGTGAGCCACTTTGCCACTTGTGCTTGCCTGTCTGATAAGCAGCAGCATCCAACCTTCTTCAGAACCATCCCCAGTGATCAGTTTCAGGCTGATGCATTGGCCAAACTGGTCAAACACTTTGGCTGGACCTGGATCGGTGCAATACATTCAGATTCAGACTATGGCAATAATGGCATGGCTTCCTTCCTCAAGGCAGCCAAGAAGGAGGGGATCTGTGTGGAATACACTGAGCCTTTCTACCGGACCAACCCTCAAAGCAGAATCAAGAGAGTAGCTGATGTAATCCGCAGGTGTGGTTCCTATTACACTGTTTGATGTTGTTTTTTGCTGATTAGAATCCCTATAAAACTAATAGATTTATTCAAAACTATGTCATTTGACTTGTATTGTGCCTTCAGCTCATCCATGTCAAATATTTTTTAGTAAGACTGTTCATCATTTTAGACATGACTCTGGATCCAGTTCCTCTTACTGCCTTTGAAAACTGCTTGAGTTGGAAACTCTGACCTAATGCAGATTGTTTTTATTTGTTTGTGTTTATTGTGCATTTCAATTTATTCTAACAAGCACAGTTTTATTTCAAATATTTCTTAATATGTGTGTAACTACAATACTTTAATCTAATCAGGCTTTTCTAAATGCACTGTGAATATACTTGAATTGAGTTTATGAATTTCTTTCTTTTTTCACGATAATGCAATGTGTGCCTTAAACTTTATGCAGATCGACAGCAACAGTTATAGTTGCATTTGCAGCCTCTGGAGACATCAAAGTCCTCTTTGAGGAGCTGTCGCGTGAACCATCACCACCCCGCCAGTGGATCGGCAGCGAGGCCTGGGTTGCCAACAAAGACTTGCTGCAGTTCAACTTCTGTGCTGGAGCCATAGGATTCGGTATTCAGAGATCTGTCATCCCTGGTCTGAGAGAATTCCTGCTGGATCTCTCTCCATCTAAAGTTGCAGCCTCTCCAGTGCTCACTCAGTTCTGGGAGGATTTGTTCAACTGCAAGCTGGGAAAAGGTGAGGAAATTATCTTGATTGTAGGGAAACAATTTCTGGACCTGAATTGAATTGTTGGATGTTATAAGATAAGGAAAATGAAGCCAATAAAAACATCAAATTTGCATCTCTTTGTATTTTCAGCCTCAGCCCCAGAGGAGCGTGTCTGTGATGGATCTGAAGACATGGAGGCTCTTCAGATCCAATACGCTGGCACATCCCAGTTTAGAGTTTCTACTATGGTGTACAAGGCCGTGTATGCAATAGCACATGCAATTCACAATGCCATTTGTCGAAAAACAAATTCCACAACTCAGTGCGACAAATCCATTAAAGTAAAGCCTAAACAGGTCAGTCAAAATGAATCCAAATTTTGCAATTAATGTTATGTTTTTAAACATAAAATACATTGTGATCTCACATTTTGTAGTTCCTTGCCTCATATCACACAAATGTATTACCATGTTAGTAATTTAATGCAAGTCTCACGACAATTGTGCATTTTCTGGCTGGTAAGACATTAGAAAAAAATAAAGAAAAAAAAATTACATTTTTTGGACAAGATTTCCAAGCACAAATAACAGAGAAGGGTTTCCACAAACAAAAAGGATAATAAAGCATCTGAAAACCACCAGAAGTATATCTACAAGGTGTGCTGTAAAATTGAAGTTAACACAGTCAGTTCTGGCCCATAAAGACATCAATCTTGGCCGATCCAAGCCATCATTTAAAGTGTGGATCTATGTTCTGGGTACCATCAGGGTAAAGATACAATCTGTCAGTACGCAGAACTGATGGGGTGAAACAGGCCATACATTCCTGCTTTTATCAGATTGGTAGACTGTGGTAGTTCTTGCAGTTGCTGTTTACTGTTGTAATTGCCTCATATTCTTTACACTGCTGACTGCAAACACGAGTGGATAACAGTTACCCTCTACCCTTGAAATAAGCTTGTGCAAACACACTACATCCAACTCCATGTACCTTTGAACAACCTGATGAACTGTTTTGGTGCATTAAGTCACTCATTGAAAATGAAAATGTTTTTTTCATGTTGTCTGTTACATAATTCTTTTTAAAATATCACTTGTGTTTCCTGAAAATCTGTCATGGAAATCCATGAGTCTTTGTAACTATATTAATCTCTATTTCCAGGTTCTCACTCAGCTGAAGAAAGTCAATTTTACCCAGAATGGTCATGATGTATCATTTGATGTAAATGGAGATCCTGTGGCCAGGTATGAGCTTGTTAACTGGAAAAAAGGAGAGAGTGGCACCATTGAGCTGGTGGCTGTAGGGCTCTACGATGCCTCACTGCCAGAGGGCCAAGAGTTCCATATCCACAGGAACATCAGCTGGATGTATGGAAGCACACAGGTCAGATGAAAAGACTGAGTTGCATGATTTAAAATAGACTTGAAAGAAACGAAAAAGCTGAATTCTTCCTTTTCTAATTCTACGTGGCAGGTTCCTGCGTCAGTGTGCAGCAACAGCTGTCCTCCAGGAACTCGGAAAATGCTGCAGAAAGGAAAACCCACCTGCTGTTATGACTGTTTACATTGTCCAGAAGGGGAGATTAGCAATGTTACAGGTACCTGTTTTGATTTATTGTAATAACTACTATATGACATGCTTCTTCTTCTTAGAGCACTTGCGAAGAGGTTTGCGGGCGTCCCATCCCTGTGTGTTCGCTAAAACTAAATGTTTTTTGCGCCTTTTCAGATTCCCCTGACTGTGTTCCATGCCCTGAGGAGTTCTGGCCAAATGCACAAAGAGACACTTGTCTCCCAAAGCCTGTTGAGTATCTCTCCTTCCACGAGGTCCTGGGAATCATCTTGGCAGCATTCTCAGTTGGTGGTGCCTGCCTGGCCATTGGAACAGCAGCAGTGTTCTTCCACCATAGAAACTCTCCTATTGTCAGAGCCAACAACTCTGAGCTGAGCTTCCTGCTTCTCTTCTCCCTCACTTTGTGTTTCTTGTGTTCGCTGACCTTCATTGGAGCTCCGTCCCAGTGGTCCTGCATGCTGCGACACACAGCGTTCGGCATCACCTTCGTCCTCTGCATGTCTTGTGTTCTGGGAAAAACAATTGTTGTGCTCATGGCCTTCAGAGCAACACTTCCTGGCAGTAATGTCATGAAATGGTTTGGTCCTCCACAGCAGAGGATTACAGTTGTGTCCTTCACATCTATACAAGTGTTAATTTGTATACTTTGGTTGGTTCTCAGTCCCCCTTTTCCAAAGAAAAATCTGACCATATATAAGAAGAGAATCATTCTGGAGTGTGCATTAGGCTCAGCTATTGGGTTCTGGGCCGTTCTGGGCTACATTGGCCTACTAGCTGTGTTTTGCTTGGTCTTGGCAGTCCTGGCTCGGCAACTCCCAGATAATTTTAATGAAGCCAAGTTCATCACCTTCAGCATGCTGATATTCTGTGCTGTGTGGATCACATTTATCCCAGCATATGTCAGCTCACCTGGAAAATTTACTGTGGCTGTGGAGATCTTTGCCATTTTGGCCTCCAGTTTTGGGCTACTTCTCTGCATATTTGCTCCAAAGTGCTTCATTATAGTGTTGAAGCCAGAGAGGAATACCAAGAAACATTTAATGAACAAAACTTAGTAACATGATGTCAAGTTTGATGAAATAAAAAATGCCATCAGATTGAGCCTTCCTGATGATTTGATGCCCATCCAAGTAAAGAGCATTCCAGGATCTGAAAAGATTATAAACAGGCTTTACTCTGAAAATATTAATAAAATTTAAAATGACAACCTCCTTTCCTCAATGCCTTTTTCACAGACCACACCAAAATGTAATGCAAATCAAGGGAGAAGGAATACTAACATGAATTAGTCACTCATAAAAACCTGGGAATGTGTCCATCAAACATGTCTCTTTTGTTTCTCATTATTCATTAAGAAGATGAGCTCATAATTCCATGAGGTAAACCTCTCTGATAATCTATATAAATTGTAGTCCCCTTTGCCGACAGGCAGTTGAAGGATGCCGTTCTCTGTTGTCTTCATAGAGTTAATGATGTGTCTGATTGTGTGTACGCTGAACTGTCTGCCCGCCACAAATGTTCCTGGGACTCAAGTGACACAGCAGGGAGGGCGAGAAGAGGAAAGAGCTGCTACAGGTGACAGAGCAGATGGTTTTTCTCTGAAATGTGAGCGACAGGGCTCAGCGCGTGAACCTGCATTTTCAATGGATGGAGACTACATAATTGGAGGAGTTTTCTCAATACACAACTACATAGAGGAGGTGAATCATGAATACACCGCCAGGCCTGAACCACCACGGTGCACAGGGAGGTCAGTGAAAGAAAGTGATTATCAAAATAAGATTATATGCAATATAATGGAAACATTGACATTCTAAAATGTATTGGCGAAACTTTGACTCAGGAGGTAGAGGTTGTCCAATGACCGAAAGGTTGGCGGATAAAATCCCGCACCATTCCAGTCTGTCGTTGTGTCCTTGGGCAAGACACTTTACCCACATTGCCTTAGAAAAAAATTTTTTCCTGTTAAAAATTTTTAGAAAAACCAAAAAAAATAAAATTTACCCGATTTTAAACCCAAAAAGGGGAACTGTTGGTATTTAAAATCAAACCCTTTAAATATTTTTCCCAGGGAAAGCAAAAGGAGGGTTGGGTTAAAACTCCTTTTTCAAAATCCATTTTTGGGGCAAATTACCTTGGCGCAAAATTTTTAATAAACCCAAAATTTTTTTTCCCAAAATTTCCAAAACTGAAAAGTTTTTTATTTAATTTTATTTAAATTTGGTTTTGTTTTCCAAAAAAATTTTTCTAAAAGTTTTAAAAAATTTGTTAATTTTTTCTTTTTAAATTTTAAAGGAAAAAATTTTATTTTAAAATTTTTAAAAGGGACCCAAAAAAGGGTTTTAAGGAAAAAACAAATTTTTTAGGGTTTTAAAACCCAAATTTAAAGGAAATTTAAAAACCCTTTTTTTTATTTTTAGGGAAAAACCCAAAGTTTAAAATAAAATTTTAATTTTTAAAAAATTTTTTCCCTTTTTAACGTTAAACCCTTTGAATGGCCAAAATTTAGGGCCTGTTTGGGGCCCACCCAATCTCCAAAATTCTTTTAAACCATTTTTTTAAAATTCAAATCAAAGAAATTGTTTTATTTTTTATTCCCCAAATTTCACTGGGCGTCCAAAAGGGGCCCCAAAACTTTGGGTTTTCCTCGGGCTGGGAAAGGGAATTTTTTTGGATTGGGGTTTTGAAGAAAATTTTTCCCCAAAATAAGGTTTGTTTAAAAGGGTTTTGGTTTCCTATTCATTCCGATTTTTCCCCCCAAGGGAACCGGGGGAAGGTCGGGGGTTTCAATTTAAACCGAAACACCCCAAAGTTTGGGTTTTCCCCAGGGTTCAGGCCTTTTTAAATTTTGGGACATGCCCCAGTTTTTGGGAAAAACCCAAATTAAAAATTTTACAAACCAAAATTTGCCCGCAGGTTAATTTTTTTTTCAAATCTTTCTTGAAAAAATTAATTTTAAAAAAGGTTCCTCCCAGGGTTTTCCCTTTTTTTTATTCCTTTGAAATTTGGGTTTTGGAGATTTTTGGGGTTTTAAAAAAAAGAAATTTTTTGAAAAATTTTAGAAAAATTTTAAGGGCCCCCTTTTTTTTTTTGGGGTTTGAAAGGGCCCTTAAAAAGGGGGGTTTTGGAAAGGGGGAAAAAATATTTTATTAAAAATTTTTAAAAAAATTTTTAAAAAAAATTTTTTTTTAAATTAATTATTCCCAAATCCCTTTTAAATTCTTTTTTAAGGGGGTTTTGGGAAAAAAAGGTTTTAAGGGAAGGGAATGGGTTTTTTTGGGGCATTTTAATTTTTAATTTTTTTAAGATTAAAAAATTTTGGGTTTTTAAAAATTTTTAAAAAAATTTAAAAATTTAAAAAAAAAAAAAATTTTAAAAAATAAATTTTTCCCCCTTTTTTTCCCCAACCCTTTATTTAACGGGTTTTGATTAAAAATTTTTGAAGGGGAAAAGGGGTTTTTTTCCCAGGTTTTTTTATTTTAAAAATTAAATTTTGGGTTTTAAAATTTAAAGAAAAATTCCTAAAATTTTTTCCCCCAAAATTTTTAGGTAAAAATTTTAAAAAAATTTGGGAATTCCAAAATTTCTTTATTAAAGGAATCCGTTGGGATTAAAAATTTTAAAATTGAAAAGAAAAAAAATGGCCTTTTTAAATTTTAAAGTTTTTTTTTAAATTTCCAAAAGGGGAAAAAAAAAAATTTTCACGGTGTTTTTTAAAGTAAAATAGGGTTTTATTAATTTGTTTATTTAATTTTAAAAATTCCCATAAGGCCCCTTAAAACCCAAATTTGAAACCGTCGGGTTTAAAAAAGTTTAAAATGGAAAATTAAAAAAAAATGTTTAAAATATTTTAAAAAGGGAAAAATTTTAAATTTTACAAGTTTTTTTTTGGGGGAAAATTTTTTAAATGTCCTGTAATTTTTTTAAAAAAAATTTTTGAAAATTTTTTTTCAATTTTTCCCTTTTGCCCAAAACCTCCCCTTTTGCCCCCCCCGGGGGTTCCCAACCGGAGCCCCCCCAAATTTGGGTTTTGGCACACTCTTGGGGTTCCCCAGGAAAGGGGGACCCGGTTTTCCCCGGAAACCCTTTCCAAAGGGGGGGCTTTGAGTTTCCCGTTCCCCCCCTTTTTTTTTTTTCCATTTTCTCTCAACTTTGGAAAGTTAAATTTTTTCCTTAAATTTTTTGTTTTAAAACAATTTTTTCGGCTTGACCCTTTTCCCAAACCCCAAATTTTTCCCAAACGGAAGGGAAATTTTTTATTTTTAAAAATTTAATTTGACAAAGGGGGTTTTTTTTCCTCAAAAAGAAAGGGGTTTTTCTGTTTTGGGAAATAAAATTTTTCGGGGTTTTCATGGCCCCTGGTTTTTCCCTTGGTTTTTTTTGGGCTTTGTGTTTTTTTGAGCAATTTTTTCCTCCAAGCTATTTAAATTCTGTGCTTTTTTTCCCAAAATTTCTCCCTTGGGAAATTTATTTTTAAATTTCTTTCCTTTTTCCCAGTTTGGGGATTTTTTTCAATTTTTAAAAAGGTTTTTTTGTTGTAAAAAATTTTATAAAATTTTAATGAAAATTAAAAATTTAAAGTTTAATTTTAATTTTCTTTTTTTTTAGGGCCTCAACCCCAAAAGATTAGGGGGAAAAAAAGGGCCCGTTAAAACCCCATGGGGGTTTTGGGGGGGTTTTTTTCTCTAATTGTTTGGCCATTCCAAAATTCCGAAAATTTTTAAAAGTTTATTAAAAAAAATTTAATTTTAAAACAAAATTTTTTCCCAAAAGGGTTTTTCCCAAAACATTTAAAAAAAATGAAAAATCAAATGTTTCATTTTCCCCCGGGGAAATAAAAAAAAGTCTCCCAAAACAAACATAAGGTTTGGGAAACCCCTTAAATCAAAACCCTTACCCTGCCAACCAAAAAAATTCCCAACTTATAAAATTTAATGGGGAAAGGGTATGAATTTTTGAAAACGGGATCAAAAACCCGGGGAAAAAGGTTTTTCTTTCCCAAAAAAAATTTTTTGATTCGAAAGGGTTTAAAAAAAAAAAGATTTTAAAAAAGGGGGGAAAGAAACAAAAAATTAAAAGGGTTTTTTTCCAATTTAATACAAGTGATATGGAAACAAAAGTTTAACCCAACTTTGCCCAGGGCAAAAATAAAAAAGTTTTTTAAAAATAAATTTGTCAAAGTTTAAAAGGAAATCCTGTTTTAAAATTGGTTTAAATTTGAAAATTTGGATTTTATTCTTATTAATCTTGAAAAGATTTTAAATTCCCCTTTTTCTGTAAAATTAAAAATTGTTTTCTTTAAAAATTTTGGGTTTTAAGAAAATCTTTTAAAAAATTTTTTTTGCTTCCCAAATTTTCAAAAAATTCGCCCTTTTGAAATTTTTTAAAACCAGAAAGGATTTTTTAATTTTCCCGGTTTCCGGAAAAAAATTTTTACCCAGGGCCCTTTTTTTGGTTTAAAAGAATGTCCCAAACCTTTAGGGCCCAACCCGGGGAAACTTTCAATTCTTGGGTTTGGTGGGTCAAACCAAAACCCTTCGTTTTTTTAAGCAAACCTTCCCTTTTTTTTCCCCTTTTGGCCCTTTTTGGGAAATTTTGGAACGGGTTTGCCCCAGTAAAAGTTTTTGGGGTCTTTCTCCCTTTTAATTTTTTTGTCTTAAAAAGAAAATAAAATTCTCGAAATTTCCCCTTTTACTTTTGGGGCCTGGTGGCCAAAACCCCTTTCCCGCCTGGTTTTAAAATATTCGGGATTCGGCCATTTTTGGGCCCTGGGCCCTCCTTGGCCCAGGGTTTTGGGGCCTTTCCTCCCAAATTTAAAAGCCAAAATAAGGGTTTTGCTTTTTTTCCCCGGTTTGGTTCCCTTCCTTTTTGGTTAGTTTTTTTTTGCCCCTCTTTAAATTTTTTCTAAAAAAAAAAATTTTTTCAATTTTTTGGAATTTGGGTTTAACTAAATTTTTTAAAATTAATTGTTTTTCCTTTGGGGGTTTTTGGGTTTTTTTCCTTTTTTTAAAAATTAAAAAAGAAATTTATTTTTATTTGAAAATTTTTAAACAAATTTTTTTTTTCTTTTCCCCACCCTTTGCTTGGGGGAAAAAGGGCTTAAACTTTTTAAATTTTTTTTCCCCTGCTAAATTTTTTTTAAAAGAAATTTTTAAATTTATTTCCCGGGGGAAATTTTGATTTCGGGGCTTTTTAAATTTTCCCTTTTTAAAGGAAGCGGGGAAAAAAAAAAAATTTTCAAAGGTTTTGGAAAGTAAAGGGTTTTGGGTTTTTGTTTACCAAATTAGGGTTTTCGGCTGGGTTTTAAAAACCCCGGTTGGTTTGGGGGGTTGGAAATTTTGGGAAAATTCCTTTTAAATTATTATCATAGTTTAAAAAATTTTAAAATTTAAACAAAAAAAAAATTTTTTTAAAAAAATTTTAAAAGGGAAAAAATTTTTAAGATTTAAAAAATGGGCCAAAAAACTTTCCCTTTTTTTTTTAAATTTTTTCCAAAATTTAAAAAAACCCTTTTGGGGAGGGCCCTTTATCAAAAGGGATTTATTTTCCAATCCTTCCCCAATTGGACCATAAAAAGGGGAAAACCCACCTGGTTTCTTCATTTTCCCCTACCCAGGGAAACCTAAAATTTGTTTAAAAGCCTTAAATAAAAATTTTTGGAAAAAATTTAGTTTTAAGAAAATATTTTGAAAAAGGGGCCCTTTAAGTTTTTTTAAAAAATCAACTAAACTTTTTCCTTTTAAAAATTTTTAAAAATTTTAAAAATTTTGGGAAAAAGTTTATTTGCCCTTTTTTTAAAACAAAAGGAGAAATTTGGGGAAAAATTTGTTTTTAAAAACCAAAAATTTTCGTAAAGTTTTTATTTTGTTTTTGCCAAGGGTAAATTTCAACTTGGCAAATTTTTTAAACCCTTTTCCCCTTTTTCAAATCCCAAGTAAAATTTTTTCCCATGTTTGTTTCAACCTTTTTTCCTTCGTTTTTCTTTGTTTGGGTTTTGTTTTAATTGGTTTAAAAATTAACATTTTTTGAAAAATTTTTGTTTTAAATTTTAAAATTTTTTAAAGTAAATTTTTGCTTTAGGGAAATTAATTTTGTTTTTATTTTGCCTTTTTAATTTTAAAAACCAGCCAGAAAGTGATGACCCCGGAAAACTTTTAAACCTTTTAACTTTTTCCAAATGCTGGGGTTTTTTCCCAAAGGGAAAATTCTGTGGGGAAATTGGTTTAAAGGGCCCCTCAAAGGGGAAAATTTTTTAATTGGGGGTGTTCCCATTCTGGGGGTTTTTTATTTAAAGGGGGTTTTTTTTGGGGAAAACTATAGAAAAAATTTTTAAAAAAGGAATAAAAAATTTTTTCTTTTAAACAAACCCCGGAATTTTTGTTAATTCTTTTGGATTTCCCCAAAATGCAAACCCTTTTGTTTTTAAAATTTAAAAAAATGAAAGAAAAACCCTTTTAAAAACTGTTTAAATTTTTCCAGAAAAGGGTTTATTTTTAAATTTTTGGGTTAAATTTTTTTTAACAAAAATTTTTATTTTTTAAAACCCCTTTTGCCCCAAAAAAAATTTCCTTTTTTTCCGGATTTCCCAAATAAAAGGGAAATTTCCCCAAAAGCGGGTTTCTCCCCCTTTTTTAACCGGGGTTTTCCATTGGTTGGGGCCCCTGGTTGGAAAATTCTTGCTGATTTCCCAAAATTTTTTAAAACATTTTGGGAAGGGTTCTGGGGTTTTTTCCCATTTGGGTTTTCGGGTTTATTTTTAAATTGGAAAATTTTTTTTTCCTTTTAACCAGGGCCCCTTTGTTTCCCTTGGAGTTTTTCCCGGGAAAAATTGTTTCATTTCCCCAACCTTTGGCATAACCTTTTGTTTTTAAAAAACCAGGGTTTTTTTTCTTTCCCTTTTCAATTTTAAAATTCATTTTTTTTAAAGTTTTTAAAGAAAATTAAAATTTTTTAAAAATCTTCCCAGGGCCCAAAAAAAAAATTTGGGTCTTTCGTTTAAAATTTGGCCCTTTTGGTTTGTTTGGGGGGTTTCCGGGGGAAAACTCCCAAAAAAAAATAAAAAAATTACCCCAAAAGGGATAAAACTTTTTTTGATAAACTTTTCCAAAGAAATTTTGTTTAACTTTTCTCCGGGGAAAAATTTCTCCGGAAAAATTTGGGGAAAAGGCCCTTTATTTTAAGGGAAAGGGAATTTTTTTCCGTTGATTTTTTCCAAAAAAAACATTTAATAACAAAATTTTTTGTTTTCAATTTAAACTCCATTTCCCAATTTTTTGAAAGAAACCCCAAAATTTAAATTTTTTTAGGGTTTTTAATTTTAAAAATTTGTGTTTTGGGCTGTTGGCCCGGGTTTTTTCCCTTTTTTAATTTAAAATTGGACTTCCGGGTTTTAAATTTTTCCCCCTTTATTGATTTTTTTAAAAACCCCCTTTTGCCTTGTTTTTTGGAAAAAATTTTTGGGTTTTCCCCCAGGAGAAGGTTTTCCAAAATGTTTGGTTAAAAAATAAAGTGAAAACTGGTTTTTTTTCTTTTCAAAAAATTTTTTTTTTGGGGCCTTCGTTTTCCTTTGGACTTTCCAAAAGGGTTTTTGGGGGACCCCTCTGTTTTTTAAAAGGTTAAGTGCAAATTGGTTACATTTGAATTTTCCCCCAAAAAATGTCCTGGGATTTAATCCCAAGGGGCCCCAATTTCTCGGTTAAAGGTTTTCCAAAAAAAAAATTTTCCCAAAATGATTTTTTTGGTGGGAACAAATTTGGGGTTTTTTTTCCCCAAAAGGGGAAAGAGATTTCCCCAAAAAATTTTTCCCCCGGGGCGGGGTTTTGTTTTTTAATTTTTTGGTTTTTGAAAAATTAAAAAATTTTCCTTTTCTAACCCCCAATTTTTTAAAAAAATGTTGCAAAAAAATTTTTCTCATTTAAGTTTTTAAATTAATTAATTGGTTTTTCCCGATTTAAGTTGTTTTTTTCTTAAAATTTTTGTAAATTGGGTTCCCCCCCAAAAATTTTAAAAAAAAAGGGGGCCAAACGTCCCCCGGGTGGTTTTTGTGGGGCTTTGCCAAATAAATTTTAAAAAGGGAAAAAAATTTTAATCCTGGGGGAAATCAATTCAACCCCCTGGTTTAGTGCCCGGGGTTGGGAAGGGTTGAATTTGGGGTTTTTGTTTAAAAAAAAAATTTTTAAAAAGGTTTTGCTTTTTTCTAATTTTTATGATTAAATTTTAATTAAAATTTGAAAATTTAAATTTTTTTTAAAAATTTTTTTTTTTTTTTTTTTTTTTAATTTTAAAAGATTTCCCTTTAGTTCCCACCTTTTTCTTGTTTTTTAAAAAAAACCCCCAATCCTTTTAACCCCCGGGATGCGGGGAAAGATTCCAAACTGGAAAATTTTAAAAGGGGTTTTCTTCTTCTTTTAATTGGAACCCCCCCCTTCTGAAAAAAAGAAATTTTAAAAGGGACTTTCTTTCCCAAAAAATTTTCAGGGTTTCAAAGGCCCATTTCCGGGGTCCCAACCCGGAAACCCCAAAATGGTTTTTCCGGAAATTGAAACCAAAACCCCCAAATTTTAAAATTTTTAAAAACCCTTTAAACCAAAAGGGGGGTTTCAGTAACCCCCCAAAATCCAAGGATGGGAAAATTTAAAAAGGTTATTTTTTTATTTTTTTTTTAAATTTTAACTTAAAATTGCCCCTTTTTTAAATTTGAAATTTAAAATTTTTTTAAAAATTTAAATTTTAATATTTTTTTCGAAATTTTTTTTAAAATAAAAGGGAAATTTTTTAACTTTTAATAATATTTAATTTTTTTTAAAATTTCCAACTTAAACCAAACTTTTTAATTTAACCAAATTCACACCCGGAAAGTTTAAAATTCTTGGGAAATCGGTAAATTTTTCCCCCATTTTTCCAAAAGCCCCTTTTTCAGGGCCACTTTAGCATTCCCCGGGACCTTTCCCTTTAAAACTTCCTTTTGGAACCTCTCCCCCCAAATTTGGTTGGCCAGGGTGGGGTTTTGCCAAAGCGCTGGAAAAAGGGAATAATTTTTGGGAACCCCCCGGTTTTTAGGAGTGGAAAATTCCCCATTAAAGTTGGTCTCCCATTCGTTTGCCCAAGGGGAAAATGAGGTTTTTAAGGAAAACCAAGAAGAATTTTGAATAAATACCCTTTGTTCAAAAGGATTTTGGGTATTTTTGGCATTTGGGGAAAACAAATTTTCCCAATTTTTTGCCCCCTTTTTAATAAAACCCTAAAACAAATTTTAAATCCCAAAAAAAATTTTTTAGAAAAAAAAAAAATTTTAATTTCCCCTTTTTTGTAAAATTTGTTTAAAGAAAATAATTGATTTTTAAACAATTTTGGTTTTTTTTGAAAAAAAAATTTAATTTTTTATTTAAAACAATTTTGAAAGGGTTTTCAAAAAAAAAAAAAATTTAAATTTTTAAAAAAAAAATTAAAAAAAAAAAAAAAAATTAAATTTATAATTTAAAAATTTTTAAATTTTTAAAAAAAGCCCGGGATCCGGGACTTTGGGGCCCCCCGGGGAACTTGGTCCAAATTTGGCCCAAATTTTTGGGTTAGGGAAAATTTTTATTTTTTTTTAAAATTTATTCATTTTAAAGGTGCAAATTAAAAAATTTGGTTTTTTTATTTTAAAAATCCCGACAAATATTTTTTTAACCTTTTGATTCAAAAATGATCTCCATTTCCTTTCCGGATTTTATTGAATAAGCGGAAAACCCTTTTTTTTTAACATAAATATAATTTAACAATGTATTTTCATTTTAAAAGTATTTAATCTTTTAAACAATTCACTAAGACATTTTTAAATTAAGAAAACTTTGTTCAATTAAACAAATTTTTTTTTAAAGAATGTTTTTCAAAACTTTTGTGATCACAAATTAGCTTTGCCATGGGAACACAAAATTCTTTGGGAAGCTTGCAACCATACCAGGTTAAACAGGTCAGTCAAAATGAATCCAAATCTTGCAATTAATGTTTTGTGTATACACAGAAAATACTTTGTGATTTCAAGTTATGTAGTTCCTTGCCTCATAGCACACAAAATTTTACGATCTTAGGAATGTATTGCAAGTCTCATGACAATTGTGCATTTTCTGGGCTGGTGAGAATTTTTTTTTAAAAAATGAAGGAAAGAAAAAAAAATTATATTTTTTTGAACAAAATGTTCAAGCACAAACGACAGAGAAGGGTTTCCAGAAAAAAAACAAAAAAATAAATAAATAAAGTATTTGGAAACCGCCAGAATTATATACAGGAAAATTGAAGTTAACACAGTCAGTTCTGGTCCATAAAGACATCAATCTTGGCCGATCCAAGCCATCATTTAAAGTGTGGATCTATGTTCTGGGTACCATCAGGGTAAAGATACAATCTGTCAGTATGCAGAGCTGATGGGGTGAAACAGGCCATACATTCCTGCTTTTATCAGATTTGTAAACTGTGGTAGTTCTTGCATTTGTTGTTTACTGTTGTAATTGCCTCATATGTTTTACACTGCTGGCTGCAAACATGAGTGAATAACAGTTACCCTCTACCCTTGAATTAAGCTTGTGCAAAATTCACAACATCCACCTCCATTTACCTTTGAACAACCTGATGAACTGTTTTGGTGCATTAAGTCACTCATCGAAAATGAAAATGTTTTGTTTTTTTTATGCTGTCTTTAGCTTCCGTTTTTTTAATATATCACTTTTGTTTCCTGAAAATCTGTCATGGAAATCCATGAGTGTTTGTAACTATATGAATCTCTTGTTCCAGGTTCTGACTCGGCTGAAGAAAGTCAATTTTACCCAGAATGGTCATGATGTGTCATTTGATGTAAATGGGGATCCTGTGGCCAGGTATGAGCTTGTTAACTGGAAAAAAGGAGAGAGCGATATCATTGAGCTGGTGGCTGTAGGGCTCTACGATGCCTCACTGCCAGAGGGCCAAGAGTTCCATATCCACAGGAACATCAGCTGGATGGATGGAAACACACAGGTCAGATGAAAAGAGTTGCATGATTTGAAATAGACTTGAAAGAAACAAAAACGCTGAATGTTTCTGTTTCTAATTCTATGTTGCAGGTTCCTGTTTCAGTGTGCAGCAACAGCTGTCCTCCAGGAACTCGGAAAATGCTGCAGAAAGGAAAACCCACCTGCTGTTATGACTGTTTACATTGTCCAGAAGGGGAGATTAGCAATGTTACAGGTACCTATTTTTATTTATTATTCAGAACTACAATGTCCTATGTGGATTAAATAAATACATGTTCTACCTTTTCAGATTCCCCTGACTGTGTTCCATGCCCTGAGGAGTTCTGGCCAAATGCACAAAGAGACACTTGTCTCCCAAAGCCTGTTGAGTATCTCTCCTTCCATGAGGTCTTGGGAATCATCTTGGCAGCATTCTCAGTTGGTGGTGCCTGCCTGGCCATTGGAACAGCAGCAGTGTTCTTCCGCCATAGAAACTCTCCTATTGTCAGAGCCAACAACTCTGAGCTGAGCTTCCTGCTTCTCTTCTCCCTCACTTTGTGTTTCTTGTGTTCGCTGACCTTCATTGGAGCTCCGTCCCAGTGGTCCTGCATGCTGCGACACACAGCTTTCGGCATCACCTTCGTCCTCTGCATCTCTTGTGTTCTGGGAAAAACAATAGTTGTGCTCATGGCCTTCAGAGCAACACTTCCTGGCAGTAATGTCATGAAATGGTTTGGTCCTCCACAGCAGAGGATTACAGTTGTGTCTTTCACATCTATACAAGTGTTAATTTGTACACTTTGGTTGGTTCTCAGTCCCCCTTTTCCAAAGAAAAACCTGACCATATACAAGAGGAGAATCATTCTGGAGTGTGCATTAGGCTCAGCTATTGGGTTCTGGGCCGTTCTGGGCTACATTGGCCTACTAGCTGTGTTTTGCTTGGTCTTGGCAGTCCTGGCTCGGAAACTCCCAGATAATTTTAATGAAGCCAAGTTCATCACCTTCAGCATGCTGATATTCTGTGCTGTGTGGATCACATTTATCCCAGCGTATGTCAGCTCTCCTGGAAAATTTACAGTGGCTGTGGAGATCTTTGCCATTTTGGCTTCCAGTTTTGGGCTAATGCTCTGCATATTTGCTCCCAAGTGCTTCATTATAGTGTTGAAGCCAGAGAGGAATACAAAGAAACATTTAATGAACAAAAATTAATTAAATGGTGTCAACTTTGGAACTGACATGCATATGGTTTTTATATATGATATTGAACATAGGCTAAAGTTAACTCAGGAAAGTGTCAGACTTTGAGCTTTAGAGACATGTTGGAAAAAAAGAGTTTGTGTGTGTCTGATATATATAAATATATATATATATATATATATATATATATATATATATATATATATATATATATATATATATATATATATATATATATATATATATATATATATATCCATCCATCCATCTTCTATACCTGCTTATTCCTATTCAGGGTCACGGGGGTCTGCTGGAGCCTATCCCAGCTGTCTTAGGGCGAAGGCAGGGTACACCCTGGACAAGTCGCCAGTTCATCGCAGGGCCATATATATATATATATATATACATATCAGTAATGTTTTATAAGCATTAATAAAATTTAAAATGAAAACTTCCTTTCCCCAATTGTCTCTTTCACCAACGACACCAAAATGTAATGCAAATAAAGGTAGAAGGAATACAAACATGAATTAGTCACTCATAAAAACCTGGGAATGTGTCCATCAAACATGTCTCTTTTGTTTCTCATTATTCATCAAGCTGATGACCTCATGATTCCATGAGGGAAACCTCTCTGAAAATCTATATAAACTGTAGTACCCTTTGTCCACAGGCAGTTGAAGGATGGCGTTCTCTGTTGTCTTCATAGAGTTAATGATGTATCTGATTGTGTGTACGCTGAACTCTCTGCTTGCCACAAATGTTCCTGGGACTCAAGTGACACAGCAGGGAGGGCGTGAAGAAGAAAGAGCTGCTACGGGTGACAGAGCAGATGGTTTTTCTCTGAAATGTGAGCGACAGGGTTCAGCGCGTGAACCTGCATTTTCAATGGATGGAGACTACATAATTGGAGGAGTTTTCTCAATACATACTTACATAGAGGAGGTGACTCATGAATACACCACCAAGCCTGAACCATCACGGTGTACAGGGAGGTCAGTGAAAGAAAGTAATTAATAAAGTAAGATTAAATGTAATTGAAATAATAAATTAATGTTCTAAAACATATTGCAAAATTACAAAGCTTAATTTAAACCTTTCAAATTAAATTTTGCATACAATTGATTTTTATTTACTTTAAGATTATTAATATTTGGAGTATTGTTTCTGATTACCAAGGTTGTTTCTTTCTTCAAATGTTGTCAAAATATGGAAGTGTATCTTGTGAATTCAGATTAATTGTATTCATATTGTCAACTGCTTTCAGACTCTTCCCCTATAAGCTTCGCCACTCTCATGCAATGGTCTTTGCCATAAATGAGATTAACAACAGTACGGAGCTTCTCCCAGGAGTCACACTTGGTTATCAGATCCATGACTCGTGTGCCACAGTGCCTCTTGCCGTGCAAATGACCTTCCAGCTCCTGAATGGTCGCGACCCAGTGTTTCACACCAGTGACAACTGTTCACAGTCTGGTGCAGTGGTGGCAATTGTCGGCGAGTCAGGATCCACTCCATCCATCAGCATGTCACGTGTCACAGGATCCTTCAACATTCCACTTGTAAATACACTCATTTTTCAAGCATTTGAACTGTTAAATGTCCTTTCACATGTAACATTTGCATTGTGTCTTTCAGGTGAGTCACTTTGCCACTTGTGCTTGCCTGTCTGATAAGCAGCAGCATCCAACCTTCTTCAGAACCATCCCCAGTGACCAGTTTCAGGCTGATGCACTGGCCAAGCTGGTCAAACACTTTGGCTGGACTTGGATTGGTGCAATACATTCAGATTCAGACTACGGCAGTAATGGCATGGCTTCCTTCCTCAAGGCAGCCAAGAAGGAGGGGATCTGTGTGGAATACACTGAGCCTTTCTACCGGACCAACCCTCAAAGCAGGATCAAGAGAGTAGCTGATGTAATCCGCAGGTGTCGCTCGCATTACCTTGTTTGTTTTTAATTTATTGTTTTTCATTTTGTTTGTTTTTTTCTGCTGAGAGCAATTTCATTATTAGGATCGCTGCAAAGCTACAATTTTTTAAATCCCTGTAATTTGACTTTTATTTGGTCTTCTGTTAATCCAAGTCAAATATTTATTTCTCAGACGGCTTGATCCCTTAAAACAATGACTCAGGATCCATTTCTCTTTCCTGTATTTTAAAACTGAGTAAGCGGAATACCCTGTTTTTATTGTGTACATAAATATATATCTTAACAAGGACATTTTTATTTTGAATATGTATTTATATCTGTTTAACTACATAACTTCTGTCTAATGAGGCTGTTTTAAATGTACTATGAATTTACGTTGTTTGAGTTTATTAATTTTTCTGTTAAATTTATTTTTTCACGAAAACGCAATGTTTTTCATAAACTTTCTGTAGATCGACAGCAACAGTTATAGTTGCATTTGCAGCCCCTGGAGACGTTAAAATCCTCTTTGAGGAGCTGTCGCGTGAACCATCACCATCCCGCCAGTGGATCGGCAGTGAGTCTTGGGTTGCCTACCAAGACATGCTGCAGTTCAACTTCTGTGCTGGAGCCATAGGATTCGGTATTCAGAGATCTGTCATCCCTGGTCTGAGAGAATTCCTGCTGGATCTCTCTCCATCTAAAGTTGCAGCCTCTCCAGTGCTCACTCAGTTCTGGGAGGATTTGTTCAACTGCAAGCTGGGAAAAGGTGAGGATATTATCTTGATTGTAGGAAGACAATTTCTGTACCTTAATTGAATGGTTGGATGTTATAAGATAAGGAAAATGAAGCCAATAAAACATCAAATTTGCATCTCTTCGTATTTTCAGCCTCAGCCCCAGAGGAGCGTGTATGCAATGGATCAGAAGACATGGAGGCTCTTCAGATCCATTACACTGGCACATCCCAGTTTAGAGTTACCACTATGGTGTACAAGGCCGTGTATGCAATAGCACATGCTACTCATGATGCCATTTGTCGAAAAACAAATTCCACAACTCAGTGCGACAAATCCATTAAACTAAAGCCTAGACAGGTATGTCAAAATAAATCAAAATTTTGCAATTAATGCTATGTTTTTATACAGAAAATATATTCTGATCTTAAATTATGTAGTTCCTTGCCTCATAGCACTCAAAAAAATAAATTTTAGTCTTATAATGCAAGTCTCATGACAATTGTGCATTTTCTGGCAGGATAGAAATAAAAAAAAAAAAAGATTTCTAAGCAAAAATGACAGAGGATGGTTTACAGAAACAAAAAGAATAATAAAGGATTTGAAAACCGCCAGAATTATATCTACAAGATGTGCAGTAAAATGGAAGGGGACACCATAAGTTCTAGTTCACGAAGACATCAAACTTGGCTGATGCAAACCATCACTTAAAGTGTGAATCTATGTTCTGGGTACCATCAGGGTAAAGATACAATCTGTCAGTACGCAGAGCTGATGGGGTGAAACAGGCCATACATTCCTGCTTTTATCAGAATGGTAGAGTGGTAGTTTTAGCAGTTGTGGTTCACTGTTGTAATTGCCTCATATTTTTTACACTGCTGACTGCAAACACGATTGGATAACAGTCACCCTCTACCCTTGAAATAAGCTTGTGCAAAATTCACAACATCCACCTCCATGTACCTTTGAACAACCTGATGAACTGTTTTGGTGCATTAAGAAACTCATTGAAAATGAAAATGTTTTTTTTTTTTTCATGTTGTCTTTTGCTTCAATTGTTCAAAAATATCACTTGCGTTTCCTGAAAATCTTTCATGGAAATCCATGAGAAGTATAATCTTTGCGACAATCCTAATCTTTTGTCCCAGGTTCTGACTCAGCTGAAGAAAGTTAATTTTACCCAGAATGGTCATGATGTGTCATTTGATGTAAATGGAGATCCTGTGGCTAGGTATGAGCTTGTTAACTGGAAAAAAGGAGAGAGTGGCAACATTGAGCTGGTGGCTGTAGGGCTCTACGATGCCTCACTGCCAGAGGGCCAAGAGTTCCATATCCACAGGAACATCACCTGGATGGATGGAAGTACAAACGTAAGATGAAAAACTTCTGTTGCATTATTTGATATAGACTTGAAAGGCATTAAGCACAATGAATGTTTCTGTTTCTAATTCTATGTTGCAGGTTCCTGTGTCAGTGTGCAGCAACAGCTGTCCTCCAGGAACTCGGAAAATGCTGCAGAAAGGAAAACCCACATGCTGTTATGACTGTTTACATTGTCCAGAAGGGGAGATTAGCAATGTTACAGGTACTTGTTGGGATTTATTCTCCATGATCACAATGTCACATGTGAATTAACTAAACAACTTCTCTGACTTTTCAGATTCCCCTGACTGTGTTCCATGCCCTGAGGAGTTCTGGCCAAATGCACAAAGAGACACTTGTCTCCCAAAGCCTGTTGAGTATCTCTCCTTCCATGAGGTCTTGGGAATCATCTTGGCAGCATTCTCAGTTGGTGGTGCCTGCCTGGCCATTGGAACAGCAGCAGTGTTCTTCCACCATAGAAACTCTCCTATTGTCAGAGCCAACAACTCTGAGCTGAGCTTCCTGCTTCTCTTCTCCCTCACTTTGTGTTTCTTGTGTTCGCTGACCTTCATTGGAGCTCCGTCCCAGTGGTCCTGCATGCTGCGACACACAGCGTTCGGCATCACCTTCGTCCTCTGCATCTCTTGTGTTCTGGGAAAAACAATTGTTGTGCTCATGGCCTTCAGAGCAACACTTCCTGGCAGTAATGTCATGAAATGGTTTGGTCCTCCACAGCAGAGGATTACAGTTGTGTCTTTCACATCTATACAAGTGTTAATTTGTACACTTTGGTTGGTTCTCAGTCCCCCTTTGCCAAAGAAAAATCTGACCATATATAAGAAGAGAATCATTCTGGAGTGTGCATTAGGCTCAGCTATTGGGTTCTGGGCCGTTCTGGGCTACATTGGCCTACTAGCTGTGTTTTGCTTGGTCTTGGCAGTCCTGGCTCGGAAACTCCCAGATAATTTTAATGAAGCCAAGTTCATCACCTTCAGCATGCTGATATTCTGTGCTGTGTGGATCACATTTATCCCAGCATATGTCAGCTCTCCTGGAAAATTTACTGTGGCTGTGGAGATCTTTGCCATTTTGGCTTCCAGTTTTGGGCTACTTCTCTGCATATTTGCTCCAAAGTGCTTCATTATAGTGTTGAAGTCAGAGAGGAATACTAAGAAAAATTTAATGAACAAAAATTAATTAAATGGTGTCAACTTTGGAACTGACATGCATATGGTTTTCATATGATATTGAACATAGGCTTTAATCTCAAAGTTTACTCTAGAAGGTGTTAGAGTTAAAGATTTAGAGACATGTTGTTGGAAAAAATTCCATGTTTGTGTGTGTGTGTGTGTGTGTGTGTGTGTGTGTGTGTGTGTGTGTGTGTGTGTGTGTGTGTATAAATCTCATTAATGTTTTAAGAGCATTCCAGGATCCTGAAAGATTATAATCACGCTTTAGTTTGAAAAAAAAATAATAAAATTTAAAAACAAAACCTCCTTTCCCCAAATGTCTCTTTCACCAACCACACCAAAATGTAATGCAAAAATAGGGAGAAGGAATACAAACATGAATTAGTCACTCATAAAAACCTGGGAACGCATCCATCAAACATGTCTCTTTTGTTTCTCATTATTCATTAAGCTGATGACCTCATGGTTCCATGAGGGAAACCTCTCTGAAAATCTATATAAACTCTAGTACCCTTTGTCCACAGGCAGTTGAAGGATGGCGTTCTCTGTTATCTTCATAGAGTTAGTGATGTGTCTGATTGTGTGTACACTGAACTCTCTGCTCGCCACAAATGTTCCTGGGACTCAAGTGACACAGCAGGGCGGGCGAGAAGAGGAAAGAGCTGCTGCGGGTGACAGAACATATGGTTTTTCTCTGAAATGTGAGCGACAGGGTTCAACCCGTGAACCTGCATTTTCAATGGATGGAGACTACATAATTGGAGGAGTTTTCTCAATCCACAGCTACATAGTGGAGGTGAATCATGAATACACCACCAAGCCTGAACCATCACGGTGCACAGGGAGGTCAGTGAAAGAAAGTGATGACAAAAGTAGGATTAAATCTGATATAATTAATAATTTAATGTTCAAAAATGTATTGCAGAGCTACAATGCTGTATTTAAACCTTGTAAATTTAAATTTGCATTCACTTGATTTTTATTTACTTGAACATTAGTCATATTTGAAGTATGATTTCTGATTACCTCCTGTTCTTTTTTCTTAAAATGTCAAAATCTGGAAGTATATCTTGTGACTTTATATTAATTGTATTTATAATGTCAACTGCTTTCAAACAGACTCTTCCCCTATAAGCTTCGCCACTCTCATGCAATGGTCTTTGCCATAGATGAGATTAACAACAGTACGGAGCTTCTCCCAGGAGTCACACTTGGTTATCAGATCCATGACTCGTGTGCCACAGTGCCTCTTGCCGTGCAAATGACCTTCCAGCTACTGAATGGTCGCGACCTAGTGTTTCACACCAGTGAAAACTGTTCACAGTCTGGTGCAGTGGTGGCTATTGTTGGCGATTCTGGATCCACTCGATCCATCAGCATGTCCCGTGTCATGCGAGCCTTCAACATTCCACTTGTAAATGCACCCATTTTTGGAAGTATTTGAACTGTTATATGTCCTGTCACATGTAAAATATGTTTTGCCTCTTTCAGGTGAGCCACTTTTCAACTTGTGCTTGCCTGTCTGATAAACAGCAGCATCCAACCTTCTTCAGAACCATCCCCAGTGACCAGTATCAGGCTGATGCACTGGCCAAACTGGTCAAACACTTTGGCTGGACCTGGATTGGTGCAATACATTCAGATTCAGACTATGGCAATAATGGCATGGCTTCCTTCCTGAAGGCAGCCAAGAAGGAGGGGATCTGTGTGGAATACTCTGAGTCTTTCTACCGGGCCAACCCTCAAAGCAAGATCAAGAGAGTAGCTGATGTAATTCGCAGGTGTTGTTCCCATTACCCTGTTTGTTTTTAGTTTATTGTTTTGCTTTGTTTTCTGCTGAGAGCTATTTCATTACTAGAATCCCTGCCAAATTACAATTTTTAAATCCCTGTAATTTGACTTTTATTTTGTCTTTAGCTAATCCAAGTCAAATATTTCTTTCTCAGACTGTTTGATCCCTTCAGACATGAGTCAGGATCAATTCCTCTTTCCTGTATTTTCAAACTGAATAAGCGGAATACCCTGATTTTATTGTGTATTTGATATATATCTTAACAAGGACATTTTTAATTTGAATATGTATTTATTTCTGTTTAACTACATCACTTCTGTCTAATGAGGCTTTTTTTTAAATGTACTATGAATCTGCTTTGAGTTTATTAATTTCTCTGCTAAATTTATTTTTTTCACGACAACGCGACATATTTTTTATCTTTCTGTAGATCGACAGCAACAGTTATTGTTGTATTTGCAGCCCCCGGAGACGTTAAAATCCTCTTTGAGGAGCTGTCGCGTGAACCATCACCATCCCGCCAGTGGATCGGCAGTGAGGCTTGGGTTGTCTACCAAGACTTGCTGCAGTTCAACTTCTGTGCTGGAGCCATAGGATTCGGCATTCAGAGATCTGTCATCCCTGGTCTGAGAGAATTCCTGCTGGATCTCTCTCCATCTAAAGTTGCAGCCTCTCCAGTGCTCACTCAGTTCTGGGAGGATTTGTTCAATTGCAAGCTGGGAAAAGGTGAGGATATTATCTTGATTGTAGGAAGACAATTTCTGCAACTTAATTGAATGGTTGATGTTTTAAGATAAGGAAAATGAAGCCAATAAAACATCAAATTTGCATCTCTTCGTATTTTCAGCCTCAGCCGCAGAGGAGCGTGTATGTGATGGATCTGAAGACATCAAGACTCTTCATAGCCAATACGCTGGCACATCCCAATATAGAGTTACTACTATGGTGTACAAGGCCGTGTATGCAATAGCACATGCTATTCATAATGCCATTTGTCAACAAACAAATTCCACAACTCAGTGCGACAAATCCATTAAACTAAAGCCTAGACAGGTAAGTCAAAATAAATCATAATTTTGGAATTAATGTTATGTTTTTAAACAGAAAATATATTCTGATCTTAAATTATGTAGTTCCTTCCCTCATAGCACACAAAAAAAAAAAAAATTTTAGTCCTATAATGCAAGTCTCATGACAATTGTGCATTTTCTGGCTGGTGAAAATTAAAAAAGAAAGATTTCCAAGCACAAATGACAGAGGAGGGTTTCTAGAAACAAAAAGAACAATAAAGGATTTGAAAACCGACAGATTTATATCTACAAAGTGTGCAGTAAGATGGAAGGGGACACCATAAGTTCTGGTTCACAAAGACATCAATCTTGGCTGATGCAAAGCATAATTTAAAGTGTGAACCTATGTTCTGGGTACCATAAGGGTAAAAATACAATCTGTCAGTATGCAGAACTGATGGGGTGAAACGGGCCATACATTCATGCTTTTATCAGATTGGTAGACTGTGGTAGTTCTTGCAGTTGTTGTTCACTGTTGCAATTGCTTCAAGTTTTTCTTTTTGTTTGTTTTTGTTTTTCACACTGCTGACTGCAAACACGAGTGGATAACAGTCACCCTCTGCGCTTGAATTAAGCTTGTGCAAAATTCACAACATCCACCTCCATGTACCTTTGAAAGACCTGATGAACCGTTTTGGTGCTTTAGGAAACTCATTGAAAATGAAAATGTTTTTTTTTTTCATTTTGTCTTTTGCTTCAATTGTTAAAAAATATCACTAGTGTTTCATGAAAAGCTGTCATGGAAATCCATGAGAAGTATAATCTTTGCGACTATCCTAATCTTTTTTCCCAGGTTCTGACTCAGCTGAAGAAAGTCAATTTTACCCAGAATGGTCATGATGTGTCATTTGATGTAAATGGAGATCCTGTGGCCAGGTATGAGCTTGTTAACTGGAAAAAAGGAGAGAGTGATATCATTGAGCTGGTGGCTGTAGGGCTCTACGATGCCTCACTGCCAGAGGGCCAAGAGTTCCATATCCACAGGAACATCAGCTGGATGGATGGAAGCACACAGGTCAGATGAAAAGACTGAGTTGCATGATTTAAAATAGACTTGAAAGGCATTAAGCACAATGAATGTTTCTGTTTCTAATTCTATGTTGCAGGTTCCTGTGTCAGTGTGCAGCAACAGCTGTCCTCCAGGAACTCGAAAAATGCTGCAGAAAGGAAAACCCACCTGCTGTTTTGACTGTTTACAGTGTCCAGAAGGGGAGATTAGCAATGTTACAGGTACCTGTTGGGATTTATTCTCCATAATCACAATGTCACATGTGAATTAACTAAACAACTTCTCTGCCTTTTCAGATTCCCCTGACTGTGTTCCATGTCCTGAGGAGTTCTGGCCAAATGCACAAAGAGACACTTGTCTCCCAAAGCCTGTTGAGTATCTCTCCTTCCATGAGGTCTTGGGAATCATCTTGGCAGCATTCTCAGTTGGTGGTGCCTGCCTGGCCATTGGAACAGCAGCAGTGTTCTTCCGCCATAGAAACTCTCCTATTGTCAGAGCCAACAACTCTGAGCTGAGCTTCCTGCTTCTCTTCTCCCTCACTTTGTGTTTCTTGTGTTCGCTGACCTTCATTGGAGCTCCGTCCCAGTGGTCCTGCATGCTGCGACACACAGCGTTCGGCATCACCTTCGTCCTCTGCATGTCTTGTGTTCTGGGAAAAACAATTGTTGTGCTCATGGCCTTCAGAGCAACACTTCCTGGCAGTAATGTCATGAAATGGTTTGGTCCTCCACAGCAGAGGTTTACAGTTGTGTCCTTCACATCTATACAAGTGTTAATTTGTACACTTTGGTTGGTTCTCAGTCCCCCTTTTCCAAAGAAAAATCTGACCATATATAAGAGGAGAATCATTCTGGAGTGTGCATTAGGCTCAGCTATTGGGTTCTGGGCCGTTCTGGGCTACATTGGCCTACTAGCTGTGTTTTGCTTGGTCTTGGCAGTCCTGGCTCGGAAACTCCCAGATAATTTTAATGAAGCCAAGTTCATCACCTTCAGCATGCTGATATTCTGTGCTGTGTGGATCACATTTATCCCAGCATATGTCAGCTCTCCTGGAAAATTTACTGTGGCTGTGGAGATCTTTGCCATTTTGGCCTCCAGTTATGGGCTCATACTCTGCATATTTGCTCCCAAGTGCTTCATTATAGTGTTGAAGCCAGAGAGGAATACTAAGAAACATTTAATGAACAAAAATTAGTTAAATGGTGTCAACTTTGGAACTGACATGCATATGGTTTCTATATGATATTGAACATAGGCTTTGATCTCAAAGTTAACGCTGGAAAATGTTAGAGTTAGAGCGTTTTAAAAAAAATGTGTGTGTGTGGGTGCGTGTGTGTGCTTGTTTTGTGTGCGTGTGTGTGTTTTTATATATCAGTAATGGTGTAAGAGCATTCCAGGATCTTTAAAGATTACAAACACGCTTTAGTCTGAAAATATTAATACAATTTAAAAACAAAACCTCCTTTGTCCAATTGTCTCTTTCACCAACGACACCAAAATGTAATGCAAAAAGAGGGAGAAGGAATACAAACATGAATTAGTCACTCATAAAAACTTGGGAATGTGTCCATCAAACATGTCTCTTTTGTTTCTCATTATTCATTAAGCTGATGAGCTCATGATTCCATGAGGGAAACCTCTCTGAAAATCTATATAAACTGTAGTACCCTTTGCTCACAAGCAGTTGAAGGATGGCGTTCTCTGTTGTCTTCATAGAGTTAATGATGTGTCTGATTGTGTGTACACTGAACCGTCTGCCCGCCACAAATGTTCCTGGGACTCAAGTGACGCAGCAGGGAGGGCGAGAAGAGCAAAGAGCTGCTGCGGGTGACAGAGCAGATGGTTTTTCTCTGAAATGTGAACGACAGGGCTCAGCGCGTGAACCTGCATTTTCAATGGATGGAGACTACATAATTGGAGGAGTTTTCTCAATACACACTTACATAGAGGAGGTGACTCATGAATACACCACCAAGCCTGAACCATCACGGTGCACAGGGAGGTCAGTGAAAGAAAGTGATGAATAAAAAAAAGGTTATTTGATTTAATTAATAAATTAATGTTCTCAAATGTATTGCTGAACTTCAATGCTTTATTTAAATGTTGCAAATTCAATTTTGCATTCAGTTGGGTATTTTTTAGTTTTAAGATTAATAATATTTGAAGTATTTTTTTCTGATTTCCAAGTTTGTTTGTTTTTTCTTAAAATGTAGTCAAAATATGGAAGTATACCTTGTGACTTTATAATAATTCTATTTATAATGTCAACTGCTTTCAAACAGACTCTTCCCCTATCAGCTTCGCCACTCTCATGCAATGGTCTTTGCCATAGATGAGATTAACAACAGTACGGAACTTCTCCCAGGAGTCACACTCGGTTATCAGATCCATGACTCGTGTGCTGCAGTGCCTCTTGCCGTGCAAATGACCTTCCAGCTACTGAATGGTCGCGACCCAGTGTTTCACACCAGTGACAACTGTTCACGGTCTGGTGCAGTGGTGGCTATTGTCGGAGAGTCCGGATCCACTCCATCCATCAGCATGTCCCGTGTCATGGGATCCTTCAACATTCCACTTGTAAATACACTTACTTTTTCAAGTAATGGAACTAATACGTGTCCTGTCACATGTAAAATTTGCATTGTGTCTTTCAGGTGAGTCACTTTGCCACTTGTGCTTGCCTGTCTGATAAACAGCAGCATCCAACTTTCTTCAGAACCATCCCCAGTGATCAGTTTCAGGCTGATGCATTGGCCAAACTGGTCAAACACTTTGGCTGGACCTGGATTGGTGAAATACATTCAGATTCAGACTATGGCAATAATGGCATGGCTTCCTTCCTGAAGGCAGCCAAGAAGGAGGGGATCTGTGTGGAATACACTGAGCCTTTCTACCGGACCAACCCTCAAAGCAGGATCAAGAGAGTAGCTGATGTAATTCGCAGGTGTGGTTCCCATTACCCTGATTGTTTCTAGTTTTTTGTGTTTTTGCTGCTGAGAGTTATTAGATCATTACAATCCCTGCCAAGCTACACTTTTTAAATCCCTGTAATTTGACGTTTATTGTGTCTTCAGCTAATCCAAGTCAAACATTTCTTTCTCAGATGGCTTGATCCCTTAAAACGATGACTCAGGATCCACTTCTTCATATTGGATTTTAACACTGAATAAGTGGAATACCCTGTTTTTATTGTGTATTTAAACACATATCTTAACAAGGACATTTTCATTTTGAATATGTATTTATATCTGTTTAACTACACTTCAGTCGAATGAGGCTGTTTTAAATGTACTATGAATATACTTTGTTCAAATATATTAATTTCTCTGTTAAATTCATTTTTTTCACAAAAACGCAACGTGTTTCTTAAACTTTCTGTAGATCGACAGCGACAGTTATAGTTGCATTTGCATCCCCCGGAGACATTAAAATCCTCTTTGAGGAGCTGTCGCGTGAACCATCACCATCCCGCCAGTGGATCGGCAGCGAGGGCTGGGTTGCCAACCAAGACTTGCTGCAGTTCAACTTCTGTGCTGGAGCCATAGGATTCGGTATTCAGAGATCTGTCATCCCTGGTCTGAGAGAATTCCTGCTGGATCTCTCTCCATCTAAAGTTGCAGCCTCTCCAGTGCTCACTCAGTTCTGGGAGGATTTGTTCAACTGCAAGCTGGGAAAAAGTGAGGAAATTATTTTAATTGGAAGAAAACAATTTCTGGACCTGAATTGAATGTTATGTGAAGTGAAAAATGAACCCAATCAAGATATCAAAAGTTGAATCTTCCTGTATTTTCAGCCTCAGCCGCAGAGGAGCGTGTATGTGATGGATCTGAAGACATAGAGACTCTTCAGATCCTGCACACTGGTACATCCCAGTTTAGAGTTACTACTATGGTGTACAATGCCGCATATGCAATAGCACATGCTATTCATGATGCCATTTGTCGAAAAACAAATTCCACAACTCATTGCGACAAATCCATTAAACTAAAGCCTAAACAGGTATGTCAAAATAAACCCAAATTTTTGTATTAATGTTATATGTTTAAACAGAAAATACATTGTGATCTCACATTTTGTAGTTCCTTGCCTCATGGCACACACAAATGTACAATGTTAGTCATATAATGCAAGTCTTATGACAATTGTGTGTTTTCTGGTTGGTATGAAATTGAAAAAGAAAAAGGAGAAATAAATTTAATCTTTTCACCAAGATTTCCAAACACAATTGGAGGAGGGTTTTCAGAACAAAAAGAATAATAGGGGATTTGAAAACCGGGAAAAAAAAATATATATATATATATATTTGTATATATATATATATATATATATATATATATATAGCCCTGCGATGAACTGGCGACTTGTCCAGGGTGTACCCTGCCTTTGCCCGAAGACAGCTGGGATAGGCTCCAGCAGTCCCCCGTGACCCTGAATTGGAATAAGCGGGTATAGAAGATGAATGAATGAATGAATGAATGAATATATACACATATATATATATATACATATATCTCCAAGGCATGCAGTAAAATTGAAGGGGACACCATAAGTTCTGGTCCATGAAGACATCAATCTTGGCTGATCAAAGCCATCATTTATAGTGTGAATCTATGTTCTGGGCACCGTCAGTACGCAGAGCTTATGGGGGTGAAACAGGCCATACATTCCTGCTTTTATTAGATTGGTAGACTGTGATAGATCTTGCAGTTGTTGTTTACTATTGTAATTACTTCAGTTTTGTTTTTTTTTTGTTTTTTTTTACACTGCTGACTGCAAACACAAGTGGATAACAGTCACCCTCTGTGCTTGAATTAAGCTTGTCCATGTACTTTTGAACAACCTGATGAACTGTTTTTGTGCATTAAGGAACTCATTGAAAATGAAAATGTTTTTTTTTTTTTCATGCTGTATGTTACTTCAATTTTTCAAGATATCACTTGTGTTTCCTGAAAATCTGTCATGGAAATCCACGAGAAGTATAATTTATGCTGCTTTCTAACTCTGTTGTCCCAGATTCTGACTCAGCTGAAGAAAGTCAATTTTACCCAGAATGGTCATGATGTGTCATTTGATGTAAATGGAGATCCTGTGGCCAGGTATGAGCTTGTTAACTGGAAAAAAGGAGAGAGTGGCACCATTGAGCTGGTGGCTGTAGGGCTCTACGATGCCTCACTGCCAGAGGGCCAAGAGTTCCATATCCACAGGAACATCACCTGGATGGATGGAAGCACAAACGTTAGACGAAAAAACTCTGTTGCATTATTTGAAATAGACTTTAAAGACATTAAACACAATGAATGTTTCTGTTTCTAATTCTACGTGGCAGGTTCCTGTGTCAGTGTGCAGCAACAGCTGTCCTCCAGGAACTCGGAAAATGCTGCAGAAAGGAAAACCCACCTGCTGTTTTGACTGTTTACAGTGTCCAGAAGGGGAGATTAGCAATGTTACAGGTACTGTTGTTATATCTTCTTCAGAAAAACTATATCACAAGCATGATAACTAAATGTGTGAAATAATAATAATAATGATAATAATAATAATAATAATAATAATAATAATAATAATAATAATAATAACAACTTTTCAGATTCCCCTAACTGTGTTCCATGTCCTGAGGAGTTCTGGCCAAATGCACAAAGAGACACTTGTCTCCCAAAGCCTGTTGAGTATCTCTCCTTCCATGAGGTCTTGGGAATCATCTTGGCAGCATTCTCAGTTGGTGGTGCCTGCCTGGCCATTGGAACAGCAGCAGTGTTCTTCCACCATAGAAACTCTCCTATTGTCAGAGCCAACAACTCTGAGCTGAGCTTCCTGCTTCTCTTCTCCCTCACTTTGTGTTTCTTGTGTTCGCTGACCTTCATTGGAGCTCCGTCCCAGTGGTCCTGCATGCTGCGACACACAGCGTTCGGCATCACCTTCGTCCTCTGCATGTCTTGTGTTCTGGGAAAAACAATAGTTGTGCTCATGGCCTTCAGAGCAACACTTCCTGGCAGTAATGTCATGAAATGGTTTGGTCCTCCACAGCAGAGGATTACAGTTGTGTCCTTCACATCTATACAAGTGTTAATTTGTACACTTTGGTTGGTAATCAGTCCCCCTTTTCCAGAGAAAAACCTGACCATATATAAGAGGAGAATCATTCTGGAGTGTGCATTAGGCTCAGCTATTGGGTTCTGGGCTGTTCTGGTCTACATTGGCCTACTAGCTGTGTTTTGCTTGGTCTTGGCAGTCCTGGCTCGGAAACTCCCAGATAATTTTAATGAAGCCAAGTTCATCACCTTCAGCATGCTGATATTCTGTGCTGTGTGGATCACATTTATCCCAGCGTATGTCAGCTCTCCTGGAAAATTTACTGTGGCTGTGGAGATCTTTGCCATTTTGGCCTCCAGTTATGGGCTAATGCTCTGCATATTTGCTCCCAAGTGCTTCATTATAGTGTTTAAGCCAGAGAGGAATACTAAGAAAAATTTAATGAACAAAAAATCATTAAATGATTTCAACTTTAGAAATGACAAGCATATGGTTTCTATCTGATGTTATGATATTGCACATTTGCTTTTATCGCATATATATATATATATATATATATATATATATATATATATATGAATGTATATACATGGCTTAAGGATTATAAACACGCTTTAGTCTGAAAATATTAATTACATTTAAATACAAAACCTCCTTTGCCTTAATTGTCTTTTTCACCAACCACACCAAAATGTAATGCAAATCAAGGGAGAAGGAATACTAACATGAATTTGTCACTAATAAAGACTTCGGAACGTAGCCATCAAACATATCTCTTTTGTTTCTCATTATTTGTTAAACTGATGAGCTCATTATTCCATGAGGTAAACCTCTCTGAAAATCTATATAAACTGTAGTACCCTTAGCCCACAGGCAGTTGAAGGATGGCGTTCTCTGTTGTCTTCATAGAGTTAATGTTGTGTCTGATTGTGTGTACGCTGAACCGTCTGCCCGCCACAAATGTTCCTGGGACTCAAGTGACACAGCAGGGAGGGCGAGAAGAGGAAAGAGCTGCTGCGGGTGACAGAGCAGATGGTTTTTCTCTGAAATGTGAGCGACAGGGCTCAGCGCGTGAACCTGTTTTTTCAATGGATGGAGACTACATAATTGGAGGAGTTTTCTCAATACACTTCTACATAGAGGAGGTGAATCATGAATACACCACCAAGCCTGAACCATCAAAGTGCACGGGGAGGTCAGTGAAAAGAAAGACACTGACAAATTGAGATGACATCATTTAATTAATACAATGCTCTTAAATGTTATGCTATATTGCAATGTTTCATATAAACATTGAAAATATATTTCAATGGAGTTGAAAATATGTATCAGTTGACTTTTAATTAATTCCTGAATACTTATTACTGATGTATTATGTCTGAATGGTCTTTTGAAAAGAAATATTGTAGAAATGTGGACATGTATCTTATGAATTTGAATACAAAGTAATTGCATTGTAACTTGCTTGTGAACAGAATTTACTCCCGTCAGCTTAGACTGTCGCATGCAATGGTCTTTGCAATAGAAGAGATTAACAACAGTACGGAGCTTCTCCCAGGAGTCACACTTGGTTATCAGATCCATGACTCGTGTGCCACAGTGCCTCTTGCTGTGCAAATGGCCTTCCAGCTCCTGAATGGTCGTGACCCAGTGTTTCACACCAGTGACAACTGCTCACAGTCTGGTGCAGTGGTGGCTATTGTCGGCGAGTCCAATTCTACTCCAACTATCAGCATGTCACGAGTCATTGGATCCTACAACGTCCCACTTGTAAATACACTCAAATTTTCAAGTAATGTAACTAATGTTTTTCCTGTCACATGTAAAATTTGCTTTTCCTCTGTCAGGTTAGCCACTATGCCACTTGTGCTTGCCTGTCTGATAAACAGCAGCATCCAACCTTCTTCAGAACCATCCCCAGTGACCACTTTCAGGCCGATGCATTGGCCAAGCTGGTCAAACACTTTGGCTGGACCTGGATTGGTGCAATACACTCAGATTCAGACTATGGCAATAATGGCATGGCTTCCTTCCTCAAGGCAGCCAAGAAGGAGGGGATCTGTGTGGAATACACTGAGCCTTTCTATCGGACCAACCCTCAAAGCAAAATCAAGAGATTAGCTGATGTAATTCGCAGGTGTGGTTACCATTATCCTTTTTGTTGTTATTGTTTTTTCTGTTTGCTTGATTTGCTGCTCAGAGCTGCTCAGAGCTAAATTATTAGAATAGCTGCCAAGCTATCTTTTTTTTTAATCAAAAATAATTAGCCATTTAATGTGCCTTCAGCTAATCAATGTTAAACATTTCTTAGCCAGACTTCTTGATTATTTAAACATGACTCAGGATCCATTTCTTCTTCATGGCTTTGAAAATTGGTTGAGCAGGATTTCGTGAATTAATGAATTTTGTCTGTATTTGCTTGTGTTTTTATTGTGTATCTTAATGTATCTTAAGACAGACTATTCTTCTTTTTCATATTTATATTTGTTTTTCTACAGCACTTCAGTTTAATGAGGCTGTTTAAAATGTACTATGAATATAATTTGATTGCATTAATGCATTTCTTCCCTCTTTTGTCATGGTAATGCAACGTGTACCTTCAATTTTATGCAGATCGACAGCAAAAGTTATCATTGCGTTTGTAGCCTCTGGAGACATTAAAATCCTCTTTGAGGAGCTGTCGCGTGAACCATCACCACCCCGCCAGTGGATCGGTAGCGAGGGCTGGGTTGCCGACCAGGAAATGCTGCAGTTCAACTTCTGTGCTGGAGCCATAGGATTCGGTATTCAGAGATCTGTCATCCCTGGTCTGAGAGAATTCCTGCTGGATCTCTCTCCATCTAAAGTTGCAGCCTCTCCAGTGCTCACTGAGTTCTGGGAGGATTTGTTCAACTGCAAGCTGGGAAAAGGTGAGGAAATTATCTTGATTGGAGGAATACAACTTCCATATATGAATTTCAATGATCGGCCTCATACCTCGTCATCCACCACCTCCCCGGGTCCGGGTCGCATGGGCAGTGTCAATAACAAGGAACCCCAAACTGCCGTCCGTCTCCCCAGCCATTTTCACTAGCTCTTCTAGGGGCATTCCAAGGTGTTCCCAGGCCAGCCAGCAGACATCGCCCATCCAATGTGTCCTTGGTCATCACCAGGTTCTCCCCCTGTTTGGGCACGCCTGAAACATGTCTCCATGGAGGCTCCCAGAGGCCTCCTAACCAGATGCCCCAGCCACCTCAACTGGTTCCTCTCAATGCGGAGGAGCAGTGGCTTGACTCCAAGCTTCTCCCAATGCTAATCTCATCCCAGTCATTTCACACTCTGTTGTTAAATACTTCCCTTAATTGCAGGATGTTAATAAAGAAAAAATAAAGCCAACAAAAATATCAAAAGTGGCATCTCTCTGTATTTTCAACCTCAGCCCCAAAGGAGCGTGCATGCAATGGATCTGAAGACATGGAGGCTCTTCAGATCCGATACACTGGCACATCCCAGTTCAGAGGCACTACCATGGTTTACAAGGCTGTGTATGCAATAGCACATGCTATTCATAATGCTATTTGTCGAAAAACAAATTTCACAATTCAGTGCAACCAATCCCTTAAGCTAAAACCTAAACAGGTAAGTCAAACACAAATTCAAAGGACTTTCCACATAACACACACACAATTCAAAAATGTTGGTCAAATGATGTCTAATGACACATAGGCAGTATCGAATTGGTGAGAGATTAAAAACGACATTTCAAGTAGAAGAGAAAATAAATCTTTTGCCCAAATGACAGAAGATGGTTTCCGGAAGCAGAAAGGAAAAATACAGCTCAATGAACAGCCAGCAGTGTGCAGTAAAATTGAAGGGGACACTAGAAGATCTGGTTCCTGAAGACATCAGTTTTGAATGTTCAAAGCCATAATTTGCAATGTAACTATGTTCATAGCAGCATCAGGGTAAAGACATAATCTTTTACTACAAAGAGCTAATTGGTTGAAATAGGCCATTTATTCCTGCTGTTATCAGCTTTGAATATGCTTGTACAAATTCACAACATCCACCTCTATGTACCTTTAAATAACCGGATCGACTGTTTGTGGTGGAATGAGGCACTCAATGAAAAGTTAAATGTAGTAATTTTCATGTTTCTCTTTTACTTGCATTTTGAAAATATCTTTCAAGCTTTCTCCGAATCTGTCATGGAAATCCATGAAAAGAATAATTTTTGCTGCTTTCTAACTCTGTTGTCCCAGGTTTTGACTCAGCTGAAGAAAGTCAATTTTACCCAAAATGGTCAAGATGTGTCATTTGATGTAAATGGAGATCCTGTGGCCAGGTATGAGCTTGTTAACTGGAAAAAAGGAGAGAGTGGCACCATTGAGCTGGTGGCTGTAGGGCTCTACGATGCCTCACTGCCAGAGGGCCAAGAGTTCCATATCCACAGGAACATCACCTGGATGGATGGAAGCACAAACGTTAGACGAAAAAACTCTGTTGCATTATTTGAAATAGACTTGAAAGACATTAAACACAATGAATGTTTCTGTTTCTAATTCTACGTGGCAGGTTCCTGTGTCAGTGTGCAGCAACAGCTGTCCTCCAGGAACTCGGAAAATGCTGCAGAAAGGAAAACCCACATGCTGTTATGACTGTATACAGTGTCCAGAAGGGGAGATTAGCAATGTTACAGGTACTTGTTGTTATATCTTCTTCAGAAAAACTATATCACAAGCATGATAACTAAATGTGTGAAATAATAATAATAATAATAATAATAATAATAATAATACAAACTTTTCAGATTCCCCTAACTGTGTTCCATGTCCTGAGGAGTTCTGGCCAAATGCACAAAGAGACACTTGTCTCCCAAAGCCTGTTGAGTATCTCTCCTTCCATGAGGTCTTGGGAATCATCTTGGCAGCATTCTCAGTTGGTGGTGCCTGCCTGGCCATTGGAACAGCAGCAGTGTTCTTCCGCCATAGAAACTCTCCTATTGTCAGAGCCAACAACTCTGAGCTGAGCTTCCTGCTTCTCTTCTCCCTCACTTTGTGTTTCTTGTGTTCGCTGACCTTCATTGGAGCTCCGTCCCAGTGGTCCTGCATGCTGCGACACACAGCGTTCGGCATCACCTTCGTCCTCTGCATCTCTTGTGTTCTGGGAAAAACAATAGTTGTGCTCATGGCCTTCAGAGCAACACTTCCTGGCAGTAATGTCATGAAATGGTTTGGTCCTCCACAGCAGAGGATTACAGTTGTGTCCTTCACATCTATACAAGTGTTAATTTGTACACTTTGGTTGGTTCTCAGTCCCCCTTTTCCAATGAAAAATCTGACTATCTATAAGAAGAGAATCATTCTGGAGTGTGCATTAGGCTCAGCTATTGGGTTCTGGGCCGTTCTGGGCTACATTGGCCTACTAGCTGTGTTTTGCTTGGTCTTGGCAGTCCTGGCTCGGAAACTCCCAGATAATTTTAATGAAGCCAAGTTCATCACCTTCAGCATGCTGATATTCTGTGCTGTGTGGATCACATTTATCCCAGCATATGTCAGCTCTCCTGGAAAATTTACTGTGGCTGTGGAGATCTTTGCCATTTTGGCCTCCAGTTATGGGCTAATACTCTGCATATTTGCTCCCAAGTGCTTCATTATAGTGTTGAGGCCAGAGAGGAATACGAAGAAACATTTAATGAACAAAAATTAGTTAGACTATGTCAGGTTTGGAAACAATGTGCATATAGTCCCAAGAAATAATATTGCACATCTGCTTTTATCTCAAAGTTAACCCTGGAAAGTGTTAGAGGCAGAGGGTTGGAGACATATTGTTTGAAACCAAGTATATATAAAGTGTTTAAAACAAATAAAAGATCTTTATTGAATATAATCAAGTCTGTGAAAAATTAATACAAACTTAAAAACAAAAACCTCCTGTGCCTTTTTCACCAATCAACCACAACAAATTGTAATGCAAATAAAGGGAGAAGGAATAAAAACACAAATAAGTTAGTGATAAAAACGTGTGAACGAACCCATCAAACATGTTTTTTCTCATTCCTCACTAAGCTGATGAGCTGATGACTCCATGAGGAAAACCTCTCTAAAAATCTATATAAACTGCAGTGCCCTTTGCCTACTGACAGTTGAAGGATGGCGTTCTCTGTTGTCTTTATAGAGTTAATGATGTGTCTGATTGTGTGTACGCTGAACTCTCTGCTCGCCACAAATGTTCCTGGGACTCAAGTGACACAGCAGGGAGGGCGAGAAGAGGAAAGAGCTGCTACGGGTGACAGAGCGGATGGTTTTTCTCTGAAATGTGAGCGACAGTTTTCAGCCCGAGTCCCGGCATTTGCGATGAATGGAGACTACATAATTGGAGGAGTTTTTTCAATACACTTCTACATTGAGGAGGATAATCATGAATATACCAAAAGGCCTGAACCAACAAGGTGTACAGGGAGGTCAGTGAAAAGAGATTGACAAAATACGTTTGCATGTTATTTAATTATTTAACATTCCAAAATATGTTGCTTGATAACAATAATTTATTAATTAATTTAGAACTTGCACATATATTTTAATTTGTTTGACTATTAATTACTTTTAATATTAGCTCTTATTGAATTATTATGGCTGAATGCCAATGTTGTCTTTTTTTTTAAGATATAATCAAAAATGTGGAAGTGTACCTTGTTAATTTAAATTGACTGTAATTATATTGTAACTTGCTTGTGAACAGAATTTATCCCAGTCAGCTTCGGCACTCTCATGCAATGGTCTTTGCCATAGAAGAGATTAACAACAGCACAGAGCTTCTCCCAGGAGTCACACTTGGTTATCAGATCCATGACTCGTGTGCTGCAGTGCCCCTTGCCGTGCAAATGGCCTTCCAGCTCCTGAATGGTCGCCACCCAGTGTTTCACACCAGTGACAACTGTCCACAGTCTGGTGCAGTGGTGGCTATTGTTGGTGACTCCAGCTCCACTCCATCCATCAGCATGTCACGAGTCATTGGATCGTTCAGCGTTCCACTTGTAAATACACTGATTTTGTTGAGTAAATGAACTGAACTTTTACCAGCACTGACATATTTCTTGTCACATGTAAAATTTCCATTGTGTCTTTCAGGTCAGCCACTTTGCCACTTGTGCCTGCCTGTCTGATAAACAGCAGCATCCAACTTTCTTCAGAACCATCCCCAGTGATCAGTTTCAGGCTGATGCATTGGCCAAACTGGTCAAACACTTTGGCTGGACCTGGATTGGTGCAATACATTCAGATTCAGACTATGGCAATAATGGCATGGCTTCCTTCCTGAAGGCAGCCAAGAAGGAGGGGATCTGTGTGGAATACTCTGAGTCTTTCTACCGGACCAACCCACACAGCAGGATCAAGAGAATAGCTGACATAATCCGCAGGTGTCATTACGATCTCTGTTCTTTTTTTGTTTTTTCCTAATGCTCTTAAATTCCCTGCCAACCTTTTATTTTTTTTAAATTCCTGTAAATTGATTGTTTTTTTTTGTGCCTTCAGCTCATCCATATTAAGTATTTCTTGCTCACAGAATTTTTTTCATCTTAAACATGACTCAGGATCCATTTCTTCTAACTCTCTTTGAAAAATGGTTGAGCGGGATACCCTGTTTTCATTGTGTATTTCAACATATCTAAATAAGGACAGTTTTATTTGAATATTTATTTATAGCTGTGTAACTATAACACTTCAGTTTAATGAGGCTGTTTTAAATTGGCTATAAATATACTTTGAGTTTAGGATTTTCATCCCTCTTTTTTTTTTACGGGAATGCAATCTTTTTGCAGATCGACAGCAGCCGTTATCATTGCATTTGCAACCTCTGGTGACATTAAAATCCTCCTTGAGGAGCTGTCGCGTGAACCATCACCACCCCGCCAGTGGATCGGTAGCGAGGGCTGGGTTGCCAACCAGGACATGCTGCAGTTCAACTTCTGTGCTGGAGCCATAGGATTCGGTATTCAGAGATCTGTCATCCCTGGTCTGAGAGAATTCCTGCTGGATCTCTCTCCATCTAAAGTTGCAGCCTCTCCAGTGCTCACTGAGTTCTGGGAGGATTTGTTCAACTGCAAGCTGGGAAAAGGTGAGGAAATTATCTTGATTGGACCAAAACAATTTCCATATCTGAATTCTATGATCAGCCTCATACCTCGTCATCCACCACCTCCCCGGGTCCGGGTCGCAGGGACAGTGTCAATAACAGGGAAGCTCAAACTGCCCTCTCCCCAGCCATTTTCACTAGCTCTACCAGGGGCGTCCCAAGGTGTTCCCAGGCCAGCCGGCAGACATCGCCCATCCAATGTGTCAATGGTCATCCCCAGGGAGGCTCCTAGAGGTATCCTAATCGGATGCCCCAGCCACCTCAACTGGCTTCTCTCAATGCGGAGGAGCAGTGGCTTGATTCCAAGGTTCTCCCAGATGACCAAACTTGTCACCCTCTCCTTCAGAGAATTACCTGGCCACACTGCGAAGGAAACTAAATTCAGCCGTTTGCATCTGCAATCTTTTTCTTTCAGTCATAACATAAAGCTCATGACCACAGGTGAGAGTGGGGAGGTGCATTGACAAGTATATAGAAAGCTTTGTCTTGTGGTTCAGCTCCTACTTGGCCACGACGGATTGGTTTAGCTGCTGCAGCACTGCGGACGCTGCTCCAATCCTTCTGTCAATCTCCCTGTCTATTCAACCCCTCCTCGTGAATAAGGCCCTGAGATATTTGGACTCTTGCACTTGGAGTTCGACTTTCCTCCCGACTTGGACTGAGTAATCCACTTTTTTCCATCTGAGGACTATGGTCTCAGATTTGGAGGTGCTAATCTCATTGTAGCCGTTTCACACTCTGTTGTGAAATGCTCATCTTAATGGTAGGCTGTTTAAGTAAAGAAAAATAAATCCAACCAAAATATCAAAAGTTGCATCTCTTTGTATTTTCAACCTCAGCCCCAAAGGATCGAGCATGCAATGGATCTGAAGACATAGAAGCTCTTCAGATCTGGTACACTGGCACATCCCAGTTCAGAGGCACTACCATGGTGTACAAGGCTGTGTATGCAATAGCACATGCTATTCATAATGCCATTTGTCAAAAAACAAATTCCACAACTCAGTGTGACAAATATATTAAGCTAAAGCCAAAACAGGTAAGACAAATCAAATTCAAATCCCTTTCCACATAACACACACAAGTGAAAAATGTCGGTCACATGATGTCCCATGACATGTGCATTCTCTTGTTGGTGAGAGATTAAAAATCACAAGGAGAAAAAAAATAATAAAGCTTTTCACAAGACTTTTAAGCACAAATGACAGAGCATGGTTTCCAGAATCAGCAGTGCAGTAAAATTGAAGGGTACACCAGAAGGTCTGGTCCCTGAAGACATCAGTCTTGGCTGATCCAAGCCATCCTTTGCAGTGCAAATCAATGTTCAGGCCACAATTAGGGTAAATACACAATCTGTTACCTCACAATGGTAGTAGGGTCAAATAGATCATTTATTCCTGTGGTTATCAGCTTTGACTATGCTTGTACAAATTCACAACATCCACCTCCATGTACCTTTGAATGACCTGATGGACTGTTTTTGTGCAATGAGGCACTTAATGAAAATGTAGTAATTTTCATGTGTCTCTTTTACTTCCATTTTTAAAAAAAAATAATTCATGTTTTCTCCAAATCTGTCATGGAAATCCAAGCCAAGTTTAATCATCATTGCTGTCTTCACTCTCTTGTCCCAGGTTCTCACTCAGCTGAAGAAAGTAAATTTCACCCAGAATGGTTATGATGTGTCATTTGATGTAAATGGAGATCCTGTGGCCAGGTATGAGCTTGTTAACTGGAAAAAAAGTGAGAGTGGCAAAATTGAGCTGGTGGCTGTAGGGCTCTACGATGCCTCAATGCCAGAGGGCCAAGAGTTCCATATCCACAGGAACATCACCTGGATGGATGGAAGCACAAAGGTCATATAAGGAGACTGGTTGCATTATTTAAAATAGACTTGAAAGAAACAAAAACGCTGAATGCTTCCTTTTCTAATTCCACGTGGCAGGTTCCTGTGTCAGCGTGCAGCAACAGCTGTCCTCCAGGAACTCGGAAAATGCTGCAGAAAGGAAAACCCACCTGCTGTTATGACTGTATACAGTGTCCAGAAGGGGAGATTAGCAATGTTACAGGTACCTGTTGTTATGTCTTCTTGATAACTACTATAGCACAAGCATGATAACTAAATACTTTCTCTGCCTTTTCAGATTCCCCTGACTGTGTTCCATGTCCTGAGGAGTTCTGGCCAAATGCACAAAGAGACACTTGTCTCCCAAAGCCTGTTGAGTATCTCTCCTTCCATGAGGTCTTGGGAATCATCTTGGCAGCATTCTCAGTTGGTGGTGCCTGCCTGGCCATTGGAACAGCAGCAGTGTTCTTCCGCCATAGAAACTCTCCTATTGTCAGAGCCAACAACTCTGAGCTGAGCTTCCTGCTTCTCTTCTCCCTCACTTTGTGTTTCTTGTGTTCGCTGACCTTCATTGGAGCTCCGTCCCAGTGGTCCTGCATGCTGCGACACACAGCGTTCGGCATCACCTTCGTCCTCTGCATCTCTTGTGTTCTGGGAAAAACAATAGTTGTGCTTATGGCCTTCAGATCAACACTTCCTGGCAGTAATGTCATGAAATGGTTTGGTCCTCCACAGCAGAGGATTACAGTTGTGTCCTTCACATTTATACAAATGTTAATTTGTACACTTTGGTTGATTCTCAGTCCCCCTTTTCCAATGAGAAATCTGACTATATATAAGAAGAGAATCATTCTGGAGTGTGCATTAGGCTCAGCTATTGGGTTCTGGGCCGTTCTGGGCTACATTGGCCTACTAGCTGTGTTTTGCTTGGTCTTGGCAGTCCTGGCTCGGAAACTCCCAGATAATTTTAATGAAGCCAAGTTCATCACCTTCAGCATGCTGATATTCTGCGCTGTGTGGATCACATTTATCCCAGCATATGTCAGCTCTCCTGGAAAGTTTACTGTGGCTGTGGAGATCTTTGCCATTTTGGCCTCCAGTTTTGGGCTACTTCTCTGCATATTTGCTCCAAAGTGCTTCATTATAGTGTTGAAGCCAGAGAAAAATAGTAAGAAATGTTTAATGGGCAAAAGTTAATTATGACAGATTTTGAATTTGACAGACAATATTGACATAAAATATTTTCAAATTTAAGGTAATTTAATACATTTAACTATTTTTAACCTATTTTTAAAACCACTGGCATCACCATTACTACCAATGTTTTGGTTTAAGTCTGGAGATTTGAGATTCCATTATTCTTGATTAACAGTGGCTTTAGTGTTGTCAACTTTATTGAGACAATGAATTTGACAACCCATGAGAGACATAACATCATTTTCTTTCCCCCTTCAAGTCAATTAAAACAAATAAATTTTACCAGGTAAATCACAAAGAAAAAAGTGCAACTGAGATGCTCTAGTCATTAATAGCATATTAAGCATTGTAGCGTTCTAAATCAAGCTTTGTGTTTCTTCTTTCTTGCGCTGAAATGCTTGGCATCAGTTACGATTGCACACCATTATCGCCACCTATATTTAGGAATGTGTCTATCTTACTTGTTACTACCTTCAAAATAAAACTCAGAATGGTATTGTTGGTGTTGGTGTTGTTTTTGAAGTAACTACAATTAATTGATTGTATGTGCAACACTGAACAAAAACAGAAATATCAGATGTCTATGGCCAAAGACACTTCACATTTCTGTTAAAAACTAATGATGAATAAATGAATGAAAACTATAAAGACAAATGAAAATAAAAATATACAATCTCTAATGTAAAATTAAAGTGAATTTTAAAAAATTTAATCGAAATTCAAGATTATTTTATTACTGTAGATGTATTTCTGTATTTCTTTATTTACTCTGAACAAAACTGTAAGGTTGAAGGTTTAAGCATACATTTGCAAATGTGTTGTTAAAGATGACATCCTGTGAGGTAATGTTGATAACATGCATCCAATCAAACACAATGTCATGCCCCCTTCCCAACCTAAACACTGAGATGACGTACTCTGAGACAAACCTCTTCAAACATCTGTATAAACCTCTGTGCAGGTCGCCCTTCAACACAGGTAGGATGGAGGTCTCCGCTCTTCATATTTCCCTGATCATGTCTCTGATTGAGTGTACACTGAACTCTCTGCTCGCCACAAATGTTCCTGGGACTCCTCTGACACAGCAGCAAGGGCTAGAAGGGGATAAAGCTGCTCCCTTTGTCAGAGCGGATGGTTTTTCTCTGAAATGTGAGCTTCAGGGCTCAGCCCGTGAACCTGCATTTGCAATGGCTGGAGACTACATAATTGGAGGCGTTTTCTCTATACACCACTACAGAGAGGAGATGAAGCATGAATACACCACCAGACCTGAGCCATCAAGGTGCACAGGGAGGTCAGTAAAAGGGAAACACAGACAAAATGCAACATATTGCTGTTTTATTCATCGTGTATTCGGATGTGTATTTCTTGTAAAGCATTTAGATTTAACATCATTCAAGGTTATTAAAACTTACCTAAACCTTTTCCAGAGATCACTTTTAACCATAGAAAAATGGCTGTTTTTCATGGACCATGCTTACAATTTTTAATAATGACATCCAGTGAAAATGGACCTGCTGTACAATGAACATTTTCGGGCTTTTCTATCGCTTCTGTCAAATCGTGTGCAGCATTGACTCCAGGGAGCTTCGACTGTCACATGCAATGGTCTTTGCCATAGAAGAGATTAACAACAGTACGGAGCTTCTCCCAGGAGTCACACTTGGTTATCAGATCCATGACTCGTGTGCTGCAGTGCCTCTTGCAGTGCAAATGGCCTTCCAGCTCCTGAATGGTCGCCACCCAGTGTTTCACACCAGTGACAACTGTTCACAGTCTGGTGCAGTGGTGGCTATCGTCGGCGAGTCCGGATCCACTCCATCCATCAGCATGTCACGAGTCATTGGATCATTCAACATTCCACTTGTAAATACAATCTTTTTTTCAAGTAATTGAATTTAATTTTTACCAGTACTAAAATATTACCTGTCATTTGTAAAATATGCATTGTGTCTTTCAGGTGAGCCACTTTTCCACTTGTGCTTGCCTGTCTGATAAGCAGCAGTATCCAACCTTCTTCAGAACCATCCCCAGTGACCAGTTTCAGGCTGATGCACTGGCCAAACTGGTCAAACACTTTGGCTGGACCTGGATCGGTGCAATACATTCAGATTCAGACTATGGCAATAATGGCATGGCTTCCTTCCTCAAGGCAGCAAAGAAGGTGGGGATCTGTGTGGAATACTCTGAGTCTTTCTACCGGACCAACCCACACAGTAGGATCCAGAAAGTAGCTGAAGTCATCCGCAGGTCTCTCAATCAACATCTGTGCAAATGAATTTGAGAATCAGATGAAAAGATTGACATAATAATATGTAATTTAATATGTTCACAGATCAACAGCTACAGTTATAATTGCATTTGCCACCGCTGGGGACCTAAAAATACTATTAAAGGAGCTGTCGCATAAGCCATCGTCACCCCGCCAATGGATTGGCAGTGAGGCCTGGGTAACAAACCCAGACATGCGAAAGTTCAACTTCTGTGCTGGGGCCATAGGGTTTGGCATTCAGCAATCTGTCATCCCTAGTCTGAGAGAGTTTCTGCTGGACCTCTCTCCCACTTTAGCAGCTTCCTCACCGGTGCTCACTGAGTTCTGGGAGGATTCATTTGACTGTAAACTGGGAAAACGTGAGAATGCCACTTTTATTCATTTTCAGTTTGCTTTTACTATTTACATAATGGTTATTTTTACCTCTCTTTCAGTGTTAATGAAAGTATTTATAGTAAACAGATTTGTTTGGAGAGGGTAACCTGACTATAAATATATCTAAGAAACTGAAGACATATGAACACCATTGAAATATCCCACGTTTGTTTAAAAAAGAAAACAAAAATGAACAGAAGGTTGATCTGTTTCGATGATCATACTTCTTGGTCTGTTAACATCAAGTTTGTTCTTTTTTTTGTTGTCTAAGGAAATTGTTTTTAACTTGACTGCAGAAGTTAAATAGCACAATGAACTCGATGACATACAGTTTCAAAATCACATTACCCAATAATAACAATTATATAAAAAAAATCTTTCATTTAATCTTGACAATCAAAAGCATTTTACTTTATTTTAGACTAACTCAATAGAGGCATACATAAAATAAGGCTTTGTACATGTCATTCTACCACAGACAAGCGTGTGTGTGATGGATCAGAAGACATAAAGACTCTCCAGAGCCCCTACACGGACACATCCCAGTTTCGAATTACTAACATGGTGTACAAGGCTGTGTATGCAATAGCACATGCTATTCATAATGCCATGTGTCAGAACACAAATTCTACTCTTCATTGTGACAAAAACACCCAGTTAAAGGCCAAAGAGGTCAGTGGAAATGAGCCTGTGAATGTCGTGCTTTTTCAATACATTGTTATTGTTGTACTGAAAACTCTCATTTCAGGTTCTCACTCAGTTGAAGAAAGTCAATTTTACCCAGAATGGTTATGATGTGTCCTTTGATGTAAATGGAGATCCTGTGGCCAGGTATGAACTTGTTAACTGGAAAAAAGGAGAGAGTGGCACCAGTGAGCTGGTGGCTGTAGGGCTCTACGATGCCTCACTGCCAGAGGGCCAAGAGTTCCATATCCACAGGAACATCACCTGGATGGATGGAAGCACACAGGTCAAATAAAGAGACCGAGTTTCATTATTTAAAATAGACTGGAAAGACATGAAACACCGTAAATGCTTGCTTTCCTTTCAGTTTCCTGTGTCAGTGTGCAGCAACAGCTGTCCTCCAGGAACTCGGAAAATGCTGCAGAAAGGAAAACCCACCTGCTGTTATGACTGTATACAGTGTCCAGAAGGGGAGATTAGCAATGTTACAGGTACCTGTTGTTATTTACCTAAAATATAACTATAACTATAACATAACTACTATATGACATGCGCAATATCTAAATACTTTCTCTGCCTTTTCAGATTCCCCTGACTGTGTTCCATGTCCTGAGGAGTTCTGGCCAAATGCACAAAGAGACACTTGTCTCCCAAAGCCTGTTGAGTATCTCTCCTTCCATGAGGTCCTGGGAATCATCTTGGCAGCATTCTCAGTTGGTGGTGCCTGCCTGGCCATTGTAACAGCTGCAGTGTTCTTCCGCCATAGAAACTCTCCTATTGTCAGAGCCAACAACTCTGAGCTGAGCTTCCTGCTTCTCTTCTCCCTCACTTTGTGTTTCTTGTGTTCGCTGACCTTCATTGGAGCTCCGTCCCAGTGGTCCTGCATGCTGCGACACACAGCGTTCGGCATCACCTTCGTCCTCTGCATCTCTTGTGTTCTGGGAAAAACAATCGTTGTGCTCATGGCCTTCAGAGCAACACTTCCTGGCAGTAATGTCATGAAATGGTTTGGTCCTCCACAGCAGAGGATTACAGTTGTGTCCTTCACATCTATACAAGTGTTAATTTGTACACTTTGGTTGGTTCTCAGTCCCCCTTTTCCAATGAGAAATCTGACCATATACAAGAGGAGAATCATTCTGGAGTGTGCATTAGGCTCAGCTATTGGGTTCTGGGCCGTTCTGGGCTACATTGGCCTACTAGCTGTGTTTTGCTTGGTCTTGGCAGTCCTGGCTCGGAAACTCCCAGATAATTTTAATGAAGCCAAGTTCATCACCTTCAGCATGCTGATATTCTGTGCTGTGTGGATCACATTTATCCCAGCATATATCAGCTCTCCTGGAAAGTTTACTGTGGCTGTGGAGATCTTTGCCATTTTGGCCTCCAGTTTTGGGCTAATACTTTGCATATTTGCTCCAAAGTGCTTCATTATAGTGTTTAAGCCAGAGAAGAATAGTAAGAAACATTTAATGTATAAACACAAATGACATTTGCAAATATTCAGAATGCATTTTTCTGCATTGAATTCAGCGTTCACTCTGCAGTTTAAGTAACCAAGTTGTTAAAATCAGCAAATAATAAAGTTTTCATTGTCCAAAATACTAGATGCATTTTCATGTTTTTAATATGCTTCTGTAATTATCCTGTTGGCTATACTCCTTGATATTATTGATATTCAATGTTGTCTGTTTTAACATTTAGTTCAATACTAGTATATAATGGAATAAAACTCTAAAATAATTTTTCAAACTTAAGTTCTCAGTTTTGTTTTACCTTATTTATATGATTCTGATTTGTCAATGCTTGCCATCTGATACTCTTCTTCTTTATTGCAAAGGGCATGGCCTAACTTTTGCTTTGCTACCAGATAAACTCTGATGCTCTGAGAGTTCTTCCCTTGTTGTCACTGTTATATTGGCTATTGCCACTTAGTGGCCAGTTTCAGAACTTGCAGTGTGTATGTATGCGCTGTGTCATATGAAAGGAGACATTTTATCAAATGCACCCACATATACATTTCATATCAAAGCAGTGATATAAGATCGAACACACATACACACACACACACACACACACACACACACACACACACACACACACACACACACACACATTGTTACAATGTTATAACCCAAGTACAGAGCAGCTGTCTGCTCCATGCTCCTGCTTTTTCCATTATTTTTTTATTCTCTGCATTGCAAACATCTGCAGCATCAGGTCAAGCTTATGGAAACCAGATAGGTAGCGAAGGGGAAGTGGTTTCCTCAGATTATGATCATAATTCTGAAGCAAATTCCATAGTAGATGACTGATATCAAGGTGTGTGCCAACCAGCATGTGTCAAGGGCCAGCAGCACAAAACACCACCTTCAGCATATTCCCTGTCCTTACATGGAAATCACTTCCTCAAAATGTTTTTCTCGCTGGGGTAAAAGCAGTCAGTCTTGCAAAGTACATCTCAATTTCATCTCAAAAACAAAGATGAGCTATACATAATCATAGTCAATTTGTGGTTTTAGGGGAAAAAAATGAATATAATTTCCAACATTAATTTGTACAGTGGGCCTGTCATCTATTTTGTTTTCTGTGCCCCCATGAGACTGGCCTTGTGTTGATTGGTGTTACATATTATGACGAAAACCACCTAAGGGGATGATTTTGGTTGTATACGCACCTGAGAAGTTGTGTCTGAGCACAAAGGGGGCAGGAAGAATCGGAGCGATGGGGTCATTTTTAAACATATTCTCATTCCTATGTGTGAACTTGAAATTCTTTGCAGCACCGGCTACTGCCCCAACATCGTGCAAATTGAGACGGCAGTTCCATCTAAATGGGATGCACAAACCAGGTGATGTGATCCTGGGTGGGTTGTTTGAAGTCCACTATACCTCTGTTTTCCCAGAGATGACATTCACTTCCGAGCCAGAGCACCTCAGATGCCAGGGGTAAGTTTCACACTCATGTAACACAAGTTTAAATATTTGCAGATTATGTACATTTTTTATACATATCTTTTTTCAGCTTTGACCCACCAGGTTTCAGGCATGCTATGACCATGGCTTTCGCTGTTGATGAGATTAACAAAAACTCCAATCTGGTGCCTAATGTGACTCTTGGATATAGCCTTTATGACAACTGTGCAACGCTCGTAATGGGATTCAGTGCTGCCTTGTCAATGGCCACTGGTCAAGAGCAGGACGTGCCGTTTCAGGACAATTGCTTCGGAGCCCCTCCAGTCTTGGGAATTGTGGGTGATTCATTCTCAACGTTTTCTATCGCCACCGCTGATGTGATAGGCTTATTCAAATTGCCCATTGTGAGTAGCTTTCAGTCATGGACGTGTATCAAATCCCAACTCCAGCTTCTCCAGCAGATATGTTTGACAATATATTTTAAAGCCGTGACTTGCATGACATAGACAATTCTGTTTTTCTTTAGGTAAGCTATTTTGCCACATGTTCATGCCTGAGTGATCGCAGAAAGTACCCGTCCTTCTTTAGAACAATCCCAAATGATGCTTTTCAGGTAAAGCTGTTGTGACTTTTTATTTCAAAAGTTCTGCTAAATCAAGAAGGAAAAGATCAACCTCCCCAAAAATGCAGTTGTGTATTTAAGATTCAAAATACAAAAGCTTTGTCCACCCATGATTTATGATAAGACATATAGGAGACAAAGTACACTGACTGACAAGTGAAACTGTAACATTCAATTAGGTGCGCGCCATGATTCAGATTTTAAAACACTTTGGATGGACCTGGGTCGGTTTGCTGGTCAGCGATGATGATTATGGGCTCCATGTTGCCCAATCCTTTCAGTCTGACCTGATTCAGTCTGGTGGAGGGTGTTTGGCTTATTTGGAGATTTTGCCTTGGGGTTACAATCCAGCAGAGCTAAAGCGGATTGTGGAAGGGATGGAAAAGTCCACAGCTCGAGTGGTAATCGTGTTTGCACATCAGATACACATGATTCAACTCATAGAAGAGGTTAGATTGCATTTTCAATCTTGGATCGACTTTTCTTTATTCATCTGTGACGACCTGCAAAATGCACTTGCCCACAGTCTGAGAAAGTGCTCTGCTCCAATAAATAGGTTGTCAAACAGAATGTGACAGGCCTGCAGTGGATAGCCAGTGAGGCTTGGACGTCAGCGGCTGTCCTCCAAACTCCCGGCCTAATGCCCTTCTTGGGAGGAACACTGGGAATTGCTATCCGCAGAGGAGAAATACCAGGCCTCAGTGATTTTCTCCAGAAATTACACCCTGACCAGCATGAGAGCCAACAATATGGAACAAGCATGGTATGTTTTGATTATTTTAAACAATCACAATCCTGAAGGTTCACAAGAATGTGTAAAAAAGGTCTGGTTTGCTTCCTTTACCCCCGAAACGTCAGGTTAGACAGTTTTGGGAATATACATTTCATTGCAGATTTGATCCACCACCAGCAGGTTGGGTCGAAGATGAGGGGGCACTGTGCACCGGAGATGAAAATCTGGAGAAAGCACAGACAGAATATCTGGATGTTTCCAACCTCAGGCCTGAGTATAATATTTACAAGGCGGTGTACGCTCTGGCGCACGCCCTCGACGACTTACTGAAGTGTGTGCCAGGCAGGGGGCCTTTTCACGGGAACACGTGTACAACTTTGGAAAAGCTGGAACCATGGCAGGTGTGAAGTCTCCATTTTTGTTCTACCTTCAAATATCTATACTTAGCAGCATATTCAAGTCCAGGTGGATCCACACAATGTGACAGGAAATTCCCGGTGACTGACATAACGTGCACTATCTGCAGCTCATGTATTACTTGGAAAAAGTCAACTTCACCACACCGTTTGGTGATGAAGTCTCGTTTGATGAGACTGGCGATGCCATGCCAATATATGATATCATGAACTGGGCGTGGCTCTCCGACGGAAGAGCAAAGGTTCAGAATGTGGGCGAGGTCAGAAGGTCAGCTTTGAAAGGAGAAGAACTCACAATCAGTGAAGACAAGATCTACTGGAATTTTGAATTGAAAAGGGTTGCCTACATTTCTTTTTACTTTCAACTATTCATTTTCTTTTGGGGGGCTCAGAAGCACACATTAACACAAGTTATAATGTAACTCTTACAGTCACCCCTCTCAGTGTGCAGTGACAGCTGTCGCCCAGGTACCCGTGTTGTCAGAAAAAAGGGCCAACCTCTGTGCTGTTTTGACTGTGTTCCTTGCTCCGACGGAAAGATAAGCAATGAAACAGGTTATTATGAAGACTGTTCATTTCACAATGACCTGTATTATAACATAAAATACTTCAATGTTAAAATAATTAATGATACATGATAAAAGGTATTGGTTGTTTGTATTGTAGATTCACTGGAGTGCATCAGCTGTCCAGAGGACTTCTGGTCCAGCCCACAGCGTGACCACTGTGTCCCCAAGAAAACAGAGTTCCTCTCCTATCAAGAACCTCTGGGCATCTGTTTGACAGCTGCTTCCTTGCTGGGAACATTCATCTCTTCTGTTGTTCTGGGAATCTTCATCTGTCACCATAGCACTCCTATAGTCCGAGCCAACAACTCAGAGCTCAGTTTCCTGCTGTTAGCGTCACTCAAGCTATGTTTCCTGTGTTCACTGCTTTTCATTGGCCGCCCCAGACTGTGGACATGCCAGCTGAGACATGCAGCCTTTGGCATCAGCTTTGTCCTCTGTGTCTCATGCATCCTGGTGAAAACCATGGTGGTTCTGGCTGTGTTCAAGGCCTCCAAGCCAGGAGGGGGAGCCAGTCTGAAGTGGTTTGGCGCCATGCAGCAGAGAGGGACAGTTCTGGGTCTTACTTCCATCCAGGCTGCAATCTGCACTGCTTGGCTTGTGTCTTCCTCACCTGCTCCACATAAAAACACACAATACCACAATGACAAGATAGTTTATGAGTGTGTCGTTGGGTCGACTCTGGGTTTTGCCGTTCTACTTGGTTACATTGGATTACTGGCTATCATTAGCTTCCTGTTAGCGTTCCTGGCGAGGAATCTTCCTGACAACTTTAATGAGGCCAAGCTCATCACATTCAGCATGCTGATCTTCTCTGCTGTGTGGGTGGCCTTTGTCCCTGCTTATGTTAATTCCCCAGGTAAATATGCAGATGCAGTGGAGGTATTTGCTATTTTAGCTTCCAGCTTTGGCCTCCTGGTGGCACTGTTTGGGCCAAAATGTTACATTATCTTGCTGAGACCAGAGAGGAACACAAAGAAATCAATCATGGGTCGAGGATGCAACAAATTCTAGGTACTTTCATGAAGTCATTCTTTCTTCCTGTATGAGATATTGTTGTCTTACTGGCTCTCGAGAAAGATACCATTAGGTTTAATATTCTTAAAAAAAAAAAAAAAAAGTTATCTGTATGTGTACACCTTTGCACATGACTGGTCATTGTAATGGTTGTTTTCATGTCATCCCCTCATACTCATACAATAATAACATTTAAAATAAAAATGTACTTTTGATTGTTTAAGGACAAAACGCTCAGTCAAAGCAATTCTTCATCTGGAGTATAAATTGTTCTTCAAGACTTTATAACTGAAACGATAGATGTTCTTGTTTTGAGCTTTATTACTGGTAAATTGCAAATGCAAATTCCATCAATGTCAGTGTAAATAAATTAACAAAGGTTAGTAGTACTTTTCCTTTTCATTGCAGATTTTTTTTTAAATCCATCTAAAAATACTAGCTCATCTCAGAATAAGTTTCCAGAATTGTGTGACAATAACATAGTTAAAAAGACAAGATATGTAATATCATATGTGGTTCCCAAAACAAAATATGGATTCAAATCCTATTTATTCACGTTGACATATTGTAACTCTTTCGTGTGCTACGGCCCTGCCTATGACTGCACCCTAATGGGCTGGTGTTTATGGAAATCCTATAAAGGGTCTGCTTTTGAAGCAGAGAGCAGGTGACAAACAGAAACAACTGTGAAGCAGAAGGGCCAGTTATGGGACCTGCTCTTGTTAAGTATTTCATTCTGTTCATCCAAATTATGTTCACTTTCTTCTCTTCGTACCCTTTAATTTTCTCTTCTCCGCTGTCCTGTAAATTATGGAAAAAGTTCCATCTCAATGAAATACATAAGCCTGGTGATGTTGTTATGGGCGGGCTGTTTGAGGTGCATTATGGCTCAGTTTTCCCAGAACGGACTTACAAATCTGAGCCACAGCTTCCAGTCTGCAGAGGGTAGGTTTCAGAATCTACTACAACATAATAATGTGTTTTTTAAATGTGTTTTCCTGTGATTGCAGTTCTCTTAAAACAGTTTGATTTTAATGCTTAACAGTAACATTTTGTGTCTTAGCTTTGACACTCTAGGCTTCAGGCAAGCTATGACCATGGCTTTTGCTATCGAAGAGATTAACAAGGATTCCACTCTGCTACCAAATCTGACTCTGGGGTACAGTCTGCACGACAACTGCGGCGCACTTGTTGTTGGATTCAGTGCTTCATTGTCAATGACGGGTGGTTCTGAGGAGCAGTTTCTTCTTCCAGAAAACTGTGTTGGAACCCCTCCATTACTGGGAATTGTGGGCGATTCCCCTTCAACATTTACTATTGCCACTTCCCGTGTACTAGGTTTATACAATCTGCCAATTGTAAGTGATCTGTCTCTTTTGTTGTATTTTGTCTTTGTGTTTATCCATACAAAAAAAATTATGAGACTGAGATCCTTGAGGAACTCAAATAATATCAACCACTAAAAAAAACCCGTACAAAATAGTTTGGTTGGAACAACATATTAGACATCTCATGCATTTGTGATGTAATGCATTAAGAATCACTCTTAAGCTCCAAATGCAATTTTTTTAAGTCCAGTCCCCCACAACCCACATGAGCTCTGGTGCACTGTTCCATCCACGACAAAACTGGATGTTTCAGCTAAATAATGAAATAATGTAGGGCAATCCTGGGATAGTATGAGAACTTTTTGTCATCTTTTCCATATATATATATATATATATATATATATATATATATATATATATATATATATATATATATATATATGTACATATATATATATATATACACACACATATATATATATATATACATTACTTTGAGGCTCTCTGAGGAAAAGTGGTTTATTTTGCTAATTCTGTATGCTACACGATCATACTGTTAGGTTTATGAACCGTTGCGTCTCATAAATAATGCCATTTGTTAACAGTGCAATGTAAAGGGATTCACTGAGACGTGCCACTGAAATCAGTTAATATTACAGTACATCAAGAGGTACAGAAAATAACTAAAGTGGACATAAAAATGATTAGCATGAGATTAAGGATCGATAAGATTTGGCACATGATTCTTTGGTGTGCATGTGTCCTGTAGATATTTTTCAGGTCTCCCTTACAAACAATGGTTACTTAGAGTTTTCTGCTTGCTTCACTAGGTCAGTTACTTTTCCACCTGTGCCTGCCTGAGTGATCGGAAACAATTCCCCTCATTCTTTAGAACAATTCCAAGTGATTCTTTCCAGGTAAGATCTTTGATAAAATTTCAGCAAAGTCTTTCCCTTCATGGCAAAAGCACATCTGTTCAACAATTCCTATTCCGCGTCAGGTGCGTGCAATGATTCAGATTCTCAAACACTTTGGCTGGACTTGGGTGGGCTTGCTGATCAGTGATGATGACTATGGACGTAATGTTGCACGGTCCTTGAAATCTGACCTGGCTCAGTCTGGTGCAGGATGTCTCGCCTTCTCTGAGGTTTTGCCCTGGGACAGTGACCCAAGTGAACTCAGGAGGATTGTGCATTTAATGAGGTCATCCACCACTCGAGTGTTGATGGTGTTTGCACATGAATTCCACATGATCCATCTCATGAAAGAGGTGATGAGCATCATCATGATCTGTTCACATCTTATGCTAGAATATAAATACATGTAGGAAAGGATGACCAACGTCAACATTTGGAAGATGTATTTGCAATGCACTTGATAGGTGGTGAGACAAAACGTTACAGGTCTGCAGTGGATAGCCAGTGAAGCTTGGACAGCAGCTGCCGTGCTGCAGACTCCTCTCCTCATGCCCTACCTGGGCGGCACGCTTGGTATCGCTATCCGCCGAGGAGAAATACCAGGCCTCAGGGAATTTCTAACACAAATACGTCCTGATCGAAATGCCAACAACTCTGGGAATAACATGGTGAGAGTTAACCGTTGGCCCTTTTAATGAACATGAAAAGAAGTTATCTGATTTTTTTCCCCCCCAAATATTGCAGGTCACACAGTTTTGGGAGCACACATTCGAATGCAGATTCAACCCTCACGATTCAATGGTAAAACAATGCACTGGACAAGAAGACATTGAAAGTGTGGAGAGTGAGATTTTGGATGTTTCAAACCTCAGGCCTGAGTACAATATTTACAAGGCTGTGTATGCTTTAGCCCATGCACTCAATGACTTACTGAAGTGTCAGCAGGGGAGGGGCCCTTTTCCAGGGAACAACTGTGCTGTGTTACAAAGCCTGGAGCCGTGGCAGGTGTGTATACTACAGTTTTATTTCAATTTCACACATCAAGTAAACTTCAATGTAGTATCTCAGGTTTTCATTCATATTTACTGAGCTGTTTTTTTGTTTTTTGTTTTTTTATTCAGCTTGTACATTATTTGCAACACGTAAATTTCACCACAACATTTGGTGATCAAGTGTCATTTGATGAAAATGGTAATGCCTTGCCGATATATGATATTGTCAACTGGGTGTGGCAAGCTGACGGTAGAACTAGAGTTCAGAACGTGGGTGATGTTAAAAGGTCAACATTTAAAGGTGAAGAACTCACAATCAATGAAGATAAAATCTTCTGGAACTTTAAGTCCAATAAGGTAATCCTGGTTTTCATCTTTTTTTGTGGTTTATTAATCATCAGTTTTTTGTCATTATAAATTGTGTTACATACATAGCACATACACACACACACAAGGTAAAGAGAGACCAACGAGACAATAATGAAACAAACTCTTGAATTATTAGGTTAATAATTAATTGAACATATTGGCGCAGCTTCTGGGCTGCAAAGGTATTTACATTTTAAATTGCAGATGATTCTGCAACTAATTCTTCATATTCTCCTTCAGCCGTCGTGGGTTCGCCATGGTGGCAACCAGATCTCCAGGTTGAGTTCAGTCTGTAAGGTTCTCAGGTTCATAGTCAAACACAGGCTGCGTAAGTGTGAAGTTCAGCGTAAAGCGAGCTAGCTGGCCTTGGCATTGCAGACTTGAGATGTGATTGGCTATCACAACCAACTGTGTTCTTTTCACTTAGAATGGACAGAAGCCTGCTATGTCGGTTCTGCTGGCCCAAGGCAAATTTCATGGAACCTGACAAGCTGGCTGAAACACGATTGGATAAAAACTCAAAGTTAATGTATGATGACGGAAGCAATGCAACCAAGTGGATATTAAATTCCGTAAAAAGAACAGACTATGGAGAATACCCTTATTATCATATTTACGGAAAATGCATTTGTCTTAGCATGATTAGGCCAGCAGAGAAGGCCTAGCTGGTCCTGACGGTCCGCCACTGCATATACTGTATATATGTGTGTGTGTTTGTGTCTGTGTGTTATGTTTGGTGTGATGTGATATTTTTATTGATGTGTTATTATCATGTAGGCCCCTCGGTCAGTGTGCAGTGAGAGTTGTCCTCCTGGTACCAGAATGGCCAGAAAGAAAGGACAACCTGTGTGCTGCTTTGACTGTGTCCCTTGTTCTGAGGGAAAATTCAGCAATAACACTGGTTGGTTTTAAGTTTTAGATGTGATAGTGAAGAACATAATGGGGAAACATGAAGGATATAAGACCTCTTTTAAAACTGTCTCCATCTTCTTAGACTCCATGGAGTGCATCAGCTGTCCAGAGGACTTCTGGTCCAGCCCACAGCGTGACCACTGTGTCCCCAAGAAAACAGAGTTCCTCTCCTATCAAGAACCTCTGGGCATCTGTTTGACAGCTGCTTCCTTGCTGGGAACATTCATCTCTTCCGTTGTTCTGGGCATCTTCATCTGTCACCATAGCACTCCTATAGTCCGAGCCAACAACTCAGAGCTCAGTTTCCTGCTGTTAGCATCACTCAAGCTATGTTTCCTGTGTTCTCTGCTTTTCATTGGCCGCCCCACACTGTGGACATGCCAGCTGAGACATGCAGCCTTTGGCATCAGCTTTGTCCTCTGTGTCTCATGCATCCTGGTGAAAACCATGGTGGTTCTGGCTGTGTTCAAGGCCTCCAAGCCAGGAGGGGAGCCAGTCTGAAGTGGTTTGGCACCATGCAGCAGAGAGGGACAGTTCTGGGTCTTACTTCCATCCAGGCTGCAATCTGCATTGCTTGGCTTGTGTCTTCCTCACCTGCTCCACATAAAAACACACAATACCACAATGACAAGATAGTTTATGAGTGTGTTGTTGGGTCGACTCTGGGTTTTGCCGTTCTACTTGGTTACATTGGATTACTGGCTATCGTTAGCTTCCTGTTAGCATTCCTGGCGAGGAATCTTCCTGACAACTTTAATGAGGCCAAGCTCATCACATTCAGCATGCTGATCTTCTCTGCTGTGTGGGTGGCCTTTGTCCCTGCTTATGTTAATTCCCCAGGTAAATATGCAGATGCAGTGGAGGTATTTGCTATTTTAGCTTCCAGCTTTGGCCTCCTGGTGGCCCTCTTTGGGCCAAAATGTTACATTATCTTGCTAAGACCAGAGAGGAACACAAAGAAATCAATCATGGGTCGAGGATGCAACAAATTCTAGGTACTTTCATGAAGTCATTCTTTCTTCCTGTATGAGATATTGTTGTCTTACTGGCTCTCGAGAAAAATGCCATGAGGTTCATTCATTCATTCATTCATCTTCTATGCCCGCTTATTCCAATTCAGGGTCACGGGGGTCTGCTAGAGCCTATCCCAGCTGTCTTAGGGCGAAGGCAGGGTGACACCCTGGACAAGTCGCCAGTTCATCGCAGGGCCGCCATGAGGTTTAATATTCTTAAAAAAAAAAAAATTAAGTTATCTGTATGTGTATACCTTTGCATAAGGCTGATCATTGTAATGGTTGTTTTCATCTCATCCCCTTATGTTCATACAATAATAACATTTAAAATAAAATAAAAATTATTTTTCATTGTTTAAATACAAAACGCTCAGTAAAGCAATTCTTCATCTGGAGTATAAATTGTTCTTCAAGGCTTTATAACTGAAACGATAGATGTTCTTGTTTTGAGCTTCATTACTGGTAAAATGCAAACAAATTCCATCTTCATCACTCCCATGTCAGTTTAAATAAATCATTTGAATTTCTAATTAACAAAGGTTAGTAGTACTTTTCCTCTTCATTGCAGATTTTTAATCTATCTAAAAATACTAGCTCACCTCAGAATAAGTTTCCAGAATTGTGTGACAATAACATACGTAAGTTAAAAAGACAAGATATGTAATATCATATGTGGTTCCCAAAACAAAATATGGATTCAAATCCTATTTATTCACGTTGACATATTGTAACTCTTTCGTGTGCTACGGCCCTGCCTATGACTGCACCCTAATGGGCTGGTGTTTATGGAAATCCTATAAAGGGTCTGCTTTTGAAGCAGAGAGCAGGTGACAAACAGAAACAACTGTGAAGCAGAAGGGCCAGTTATGGGACCTGCTCTTGTTAAGTATTTCATTCTGTTCATCCAAATTATGTTCACTTTCTTCTCTTCGTACCCTTTAATTTTCTCTTCTCCGCTGTCCTGTAAATTATGGAAAAAGTTCCATCTCAATGAAATACATAAGCCTGGTGATGTTGTTATGGGCGGGCTGTTTGAGGTGCATTATGGCTCAGTTTTCCCAGAACGGACTTACAAATCTGAGCCACAGCTTCCAGTCTGCAGAGGGTAGGTTTCAGAATCTACGACAACATAATAATGTGTTTTTAAATGTGTTTTCCTGTGATTGCAGTTCTCTTAAAACAGTTTGATTTTAATGCTTAACAGTAACATTTTGTGTCTTAGCTTTGACACTCTAGGCTTCAGGCAAGCTATGACCATGGCTTTTGCTATCGAAGAGATTAACAAGGATTCCACTCTGCTACCAAATCTGACTCTGGGGTACAGTCTGCCCACGACAACTGCGCAAGCGCACTTGTTGTTGGATTCAGTGCTTCATTGTCAATGACGGGTGGTTCTGAGGAGCAGTTTCTTCTTCCAGAAAACTGTGTTGGAACCCCTCCATTACTGGGAATTGTGGGTGATTCCCTCTCAACATTTACAATTGCCACTTCCCGTGTACTAGGTTTATACAATCTGCCAATTGTAAGTGATCTGTCTCTTTTGTTGTATTTTGTCTTTGTGTTTATCCATACAAAAAAAATTATGAGACTGAGATCCTTGAGGAACTCAAATAATATCAACCACTAAAAAAAACCCATACAAAATAGTTTGGTTGGAACAACATATTAGACATCTCATGCATTTGTGATGTAATGCATTAAGAATCACTCTTAAGCTCCAAATGCAATTTTTAAGTCCAGTCCCCACAACCCACATGAGCTCCATGGATGTTTCACTGTTCAATCCTGGGATAGTATGAGAACTTTTTGTCATCTTTCCATATATTACAAACAATGGTTACTTAGAGTTTTCTGCTTGCTTCACTAGGTCAGTTACTTTTCCACCTGTGCCTGCCTGAGTGATCGGAAACAATTCCCTCATTCTTTAGAACAATTCCAAGTGATTCTTTCCAGGTAAGATCTTTGATAAAATTTCAGCAAAGTCTTTCCCTTCATGGCAAAAGCACATCTGTTCAACAATTCCTATTCCGCGTCAGGTGCGTGCAATGATTCAGATTCTCAAACACTTTGGCTGGACTTGGGTGGGCTTGCTGATCAGTGATGATGACTATGGACGTAATGTTGCACGGTCCTTGAAATCTGACCTGGCTCAGTCTGGTGCAGGATGTCTCGCCTTCTCTGAGGTTTTGCCCTGGGACAGTGACCCAAGTGAACTCAGGAGGATTGTGCATTTAATGAGGTCATCCACCACTCGAGTGTTGATGGTGTTTGCACATGAATTCCACATGATCCATCTCATGAAAGAGGTGATGAGCATCATCATGATCTGTTCACATCTTATGCTAGAATATAAATACATGTAGGAAAGGATGACCAACGTCAACATTTGGAAGATGTATTTGCAATGCACTTGATAGGTGGTGAGACAAAACGTTACAGGTCTGCAGTGGATAGCCAGTGAAGCTTGGACAGCAGCTGCCGTGCTGCAGACTCCTCTCCTCATGCCCTACCTGGGCGGCACGCTTGGTATCGCTATCCGACGAGGAGAAATACCAGGCCTCAGGGAATTTCTAACACAAATACGTCCTGATCGAAATGCCAACAACTCTGGGAATAACATGGTGAGAGTTAACTGTTGGCCCTTTTAATGAACATGAAAAGAAGTTATCTGATTTTTTCCCCCCCCAAATATTGCAGGTCACACAGTTTTGGGAGCACACATTCGAATGCAGATTCAACCCTCACGATTCAATGGTAAAACAATGCACTGGACAAGAAGACATTGAAAGTGTGGAGAGTGAGATTTTGGATGTTTCAAACCTCAGGCCTGAGTACAATATTTACAAGGCTGTGTATGCTTTAGCCCATGCACTCAATGACTTACTGAAGTGTCAGCAGGGGAGGGGCCCTTTTCCAGGGAACAACTGTGCTGTGTTACAAAGCCTGGAGCCGTGGCAGGTGTGTATACTACAGTTTTATTTCAATTTCACACATCAAGTAAACTTCAATGTAGTATCTCAGGTTTTCATTCATATTTACTGAGCTGTTTTTTTTTTTGTTTTTTTTTATTCAGCTTGTACATTATTTGCAACACGTAAATTTCACCACAACATTTGGTGATCAAGTGTCATTTGATGAAAATGGTAATGCCTTGCCGATATATGATATTGTCAACTGGGTGTGGCAAGCTGACGGTAGAACTAGAGTTCAGAACGTGGGTGATGTTAAAGGTCAACATTTCACGTAGGCCCCTCGGTCAGTGTGCAGTGAGAGTTGTCCTCCTGGTACCAGAATGGCCAGAAAGAAAGGACAACCTGTGTGCTGCTTTGACTGTGTCCCTTGTTCTGAGGGAAAATTCAACAATAAGACTGGTTGGGTTTTTTTTATTTGTTTTAAATGTCAAAATTAAAAATATAAGACTTGCCTTAAAAAAATGTTTTCAATCTTCTTAGACTCCATGGAGTGCATCAGCTGTCCAGAGGACTTCTGGTCCAGCCCACAGCGTGACCACTGTGTCCCCAAGAAAACAGAGTTCCTCTCCTATCAAGAACCTCTGGGCATCTGTTTGACAGCTGCTTCCTTGCTGGGAACATTCATCTCTGCCATTGTTCTGGGCATCTTCATCTGTCACCATAGCACTCCTATAGTCCGAGCCAACAACTCAGAGCTCAGTTTCTTACTTTTGGTATCAATTAAACTCTGCTTCCTGTGTTCTCTGCTTTTCATTGGCCGCCCCACACTGTGGACATGCCAGCTGAGACATGCAGCCTTTGGCATCAGCTTTGTCCTCTGTGTCTCATGCATCCTGGTGAAAACCATGGTGGTTCTGGCTGTGTTCAAGGCCTCCAAGCCAGGAGGGGGAGCCAGTCTGAAGTGGTTTGGTGCCATGCAGCAGAGAGGGACAGTTCTGGGTCTTACATCCATCCAGGCTGCAATCTGCATTGCTTGGCTTGTGTCTTCCTCACCTGCTCCACATAAAAACACACAATACCACAATGACAAGATAGTTTATGAGTGTGTCGTTGGGTCGACTCTGGGTTTTGCAGTTTTACTTGGTTACATTGGCTTACTGGCTATCGTTAGCTTCCTGTTAGCATTCCTGGCGAGGAATCTTCCTGACAACTTTAATGAGGCCAAGCTCATCACATTCAGCATGTTGATCTTCTGTGCTGTATGGGTGGCCTTTGTCCCTGCTTATGTTAATTCCCCAGGTAAATATGCAGATGCAGTGGAGGTATTTGCTATTTTAGCATCCAGCTTTGGCCTCCTGGTGGCACTGTTTGGGCCAAAATGTTACATTATTCTGCTGAGACCAGAGAGGAACACAAAGAAAGCAATCATGAGTCGAGTTACCCCCAAATCATGAAAGCTGGGAAAATAATTTCACTTTCTAACTCAAATGCAAACATATGCAATAAATGTGTAGCAATAATTAATTGTGGATATGATGTGAATTATTTCTACTTTTCTCATGGTCAAATGCTTCTGATCACACACAGGCAATACAAACACAAATCTAGCACAGGAAGTGATACAAAACTAAAATTCTTCATCCAAATATCTGAGACTCGCACTTTAAATCTTGAAGATAACAAGGTGGAATGACCAACTCGGTTCCATGGCTGGTATATTGCCTTGAATTCCCTTGAAAATAACAGGAAAAAGACCTTCTTATGGTGACCATCTTTGTTTTACCAAAAGACAAATGTTTCAAAAACCAGATTTCTATTGATGAAATAAATTTAAAAAAGAACCACATTCCAAACTATTGAATAAACTAACACAGTTAAGGTGATTTAATTTTGTTGCATATTTAAAAGGCTTTTTAATGCACAATCAAAGGCATTATGACATGTAGAAGGCCCTGCCCTTTCTTTTACTTTGGATTTTATTGATTGTATCTTGGAAAAGACAAGACTGAAAATCCATAAAAGGAGGGTCCACTGCAACACAGGAGAGAGATCGAGGGATCATGTGGACATTCATCAAGATCATATTGCTGTTGCTCCCTTATTACATGCTGCTGCATTCATGCTCTCATTGTGTTGAGTCCTCCCCACTTTATCCCTCCTGCCAGATGGAGGGACAGTTTCGCCTAAATGGGATGAGCCAGTCTGGAGATGTGGTTCTGGGAGGATTGTTTCAGATACACTTCTTTTCCGTCTTTCCCGACTTGTCTTTTACCTCAGAGCCGGAACAGCCCACTTGCCATGGGTGAGTGTGTGAGTGAGACTAGGATGATTTCAAATATTTGCAATGTGCATTCATGCTGTGTTAAATTTTCACCGTAAATAGAAAATCTTAGTCATGTGAAAAATGTTCAATTTTGCATTTAACAACAATTTTTGATTTTTGAATGGATTCATTGCATTGTTCAATTTTAACAGAAACACTGTATTTCTATAGTTTTGATGTTCTAGGGTTCAGGCAGGCCCAGACGATGGTGTTTGCTATTGATGAAATCAACAAAAACTCCAACCTGCTACCAAATGTAACTCTTGGATACAGCCTCTATGATAACTGTGCCAAACTAGCCATTGCATTCCGTGCCGCTTTGTCTTTGGTCAGCGGTCCAGAGCAGCAGTTTGTGTTGGAGGACACCTGTGAAGGAAATCCTCCAGTCATGGGCATTGTTGGTGATTCTTCATCGACACGTTCTATTGCCATCTCCACTGTTTTAGGTTTGTACAGAATACCAATGGTAAGTTTATGCATTGTCTTCTAAAATGTTTTTGAAAAATATTATGAAATTAGAATCTCCATTAATTAATCATCTTCTAAAAATGCACCTGAAACATTTTAACAATAAAAATTAGATTAGTCATCTGTTTCATACACAAAAATGAGTTACTTTTCATCCACATGTGCCTGCCTGAGCGACCGGCAAAAATTTCCATCCTTTTTCAGAACAATTCCAAGTGATGCTTTTCAGGTGAGGTGGATAAAAATGCATTTATAACAAATTGTGTATGTCAATGGTTCAAAGGGCAGAGAGAAATTAGGTCAAAGTAAATGAAAAAGAAAAATAAATAACTTGGTTTTTCCATTGCCAGTTACACTCATTTTGTGTTTAATGCCTGTGTTTACAGAGTTTTAAAATTCAATCTTTCTCTCTGATTCCTCCAGGTGCGAGCCATGATTCAAATCCTCCAACATTTTGGATGGACATGGACAGGCTTGTTAATCAGTGATGATGATTATGGACGTCATGCTGCTCGGTCCTTTCAAGCTGACCTGTCTCAGTCAGGAGGAGGTTGCATCGCCTACCTGGAGGTTTTACCCTGGGGCAGAGATCATGATGAATTAAAGAGGATAGTGGATGTGATGAGGAGATCCACAGCTCGCGTGGTGATTGTGTTTGCACATGAGAGCCACATGATTCAACTCATGGAAGAGGTACACATTTGATCTTGATACTGTATCTAATCTACTAAGACTGGTGTATGAAAATATACAGTTGCAGAAAGTTTTCAAACACACTTTCAATTTCATAAATCTCAAATATTGTCACAACATTTGTGAATGAAAATAATTTTTGGAATTTGAAATGGTGTTGCTCAATCTTGTACTTGCCCTGGATGTGTGGCAAGAGACAACTTGCTGAAATATCCAGTCTTATCCTGGATGGAACAGTGAACAAGCAGGAGGGTGCATGTGGGTTGTGGGTGACTGGACTAAAAGAAGCTGCACTTGGAAATTTAAGAATGATTCTTTCTGCAATATATCACACATACGTAGGGCGTCAATACACTAAATGTAAACATCTAAACTGGGAAAAATATGTAATGTTCTATTTGCTCCTGTGCACAGGTGGTGAGGCAGAATGTGACAGGCCTGCAGTGGATGGCTAGTGAAGCTTGGACAGCAGCTGCTGTGCTCCAGACTCCTCAGCTAATGCCATACCTGGCTGGAACACTAGGCATCGCCATCCGTCGAGGGGAAATACCAGGTCTGAGGGAATTTCTCCTTCAAGTACGTCCTGACCAACAGCAGAACAGCAGTCATGGAAATGACATGGTGAGACCTGAATCATCGACGTAGTCACATCACCCACAAAATAGTGCGGTATGGAAAAATAATGATTGACTGTGTTTCAGGTAAAGCAGTTTTGGGAGCATACGTTTAAATGCAGATTTGCAAGAACAAATCACTCAGACCAAGGAAGGCCATTGTGCACTGGACAAGAAGACCTTTTCAGCACAGTCACTGAGTTTCTGGACATTTCAAACCTCCGGCCAGAGTATAATGTGTACAAAGCAGTGTATGCTCTGGCATATGCCCTTGATGATATGCTGAGGTGTGAACCAGGGAGAGGCCCTTTCAGTGGGAACAGCTGTGGTGACTTGAAAAGCCTGGAGCCATGGCAGGTTTGATATCTGAGACAACTCTATGTTACTCTATTGAAACCTATTGAGTCTCTTTGGTATAGTAACGGAAACCTTGGAAAAACTAACACATTGTTTTGTATATCTATATGGATGTGTTTGAGAGAGGTACCAAAATGGGTAGTTATATGTTGCACAATAAATGTTATGATATTAGCCTATACTTTTAATCCATGACTTATTTTTCTTTCGACAGCTTGTGCATTATTTGCAAAAGGTCAACTTCACCACATCGTTTGGTGATGAAGTCTCCTTTGATGAGAATGGTGATGTTTTACCAGTATATGACATCATGAACTGGGCGTTGCTGCCTGATGGCACAGCTAAAGTTCAGAATGTCGGTGATGTCAAAAGATCGGCACTAAAAGGAGAAGAACTCACAATTAAGGACAACCAAATCTTCTGGAACTTTGAATCAAAAGGGGTAACACACTGCAAGAATTATTCGATGCCTGTGGAATTCCTCACAATTACATCCATTTCAAAAGAATAAAATTTGTTTGTTTGTTTGTTTGAATCATTGTTCACATAGGCCCCTCGGTCAGTGTGCAGTGAGAGTTGTCCTCCTGGTACCAGAATGGCCAGAAAGAAAGGACAACCTGTGTGCTGCTTTGACTGTGTCCCTTGTTCTGAGGGAAAATTCAGCAATAACACTGGTTGGTTCTAAGTTTTAGATGTGATAGTGAAGAACATAATGGGGAAAACATGAAGGATATAAGACCTCTTTTAAAACTGTCTCCATCTTCTTAGACTCCATGGAGTGCATCAGCTGTCCAGAGGACTTCTGGTCCAGCCCACAGCGTGACCACTGTGTCCCCAAGAAAACAGAGTTCCTCTCCTATCAAGAACCTCTGGGCATCTGTTTGACAGCTGCTTCCTTGCTGGGAACATTCATCTCTTCCATTGTTCTGGGCATCTTCATCTGTCACCATAGCACTCCTATAGTCCGAGCCAACAACTCAGAGCTCAGTTTCCTGCTGTTAGCATCACTCAAGCTATGTTTCCTGTGTTCTCTGCTTTTCATTGGCCGCCCCAGACTGTGGACATGCCAGCTGAGACATGCAGCCTTTGGCATCAGCTTTGTCCTCTGTGTCTCATGCATCCTGGTGAAAACCATGGTGGTTCTGGCTGTGTTCAAGGCCTCCAAGCCAGGAGGGGGAGCCAGTCTGAAGTGGTTTGGCACCATGCAGCAGAGAGGGACAGTTCTGGGTCTTACTTCCATCCAGGCAGTCATTTGCATTGCTTGGCTTGTGTCTTCCTCACCTGCTCCACATAAAAACACACAATACCACAATGACAAGATAGTTTATGAGTGTGTCGTTGGGTCGACTCTGGGTTTTGCAGTTTTACTTGGTTACATTGGCTTACTGGCTATCATTAGCTTCCTGTTAGCATTCCTGGCGAGGAATCTTCCTGACAACTTTAATGAGGCCAAGCTCATCACATTCAGCATGCTGATCTTCTGTGCTGTATGGGTGGCCTTTGTCCCTGCTTATGTTAATTCACCAGGTAAATATGCAGATGCAGTGGAGGTATTTGCTATTTTAGCTTCCAGCTTTGGCCTCCTGGTGGCACTGTTTGGGCCAAAATGTTACATTATCTTGCTGAGACCAGAGAGGAACACAAAGGATAAAAGATTTAGTCAGCAAAGTGTTGGAACTTTTGCTACGACAAGTTATTGTCAATGTCTGTTTTGCATTTCATATTGGTGTTTTTCCCTGACCACACGGAAGCGCCCAGCAGGGCGTCTCATTTGCATTTTCCCCACATCCATAAACTAGCACTGCAGCGCGGTTTACTTCATCACTCACCATTCCCACTCTCAAATCAATGCTATATTGGCGCTGCCTGAACAGTTGTTGTAGGTATTGCAGCTGCACCGGTTTATAACCTGCTGTAATACATTGTAACCATTATACAATTCACATCATTTCCAAGCACCTTTCATGGACAGGAGAATGATGCGAACCCAGCCAAGAAACACTGTCTTCTGTCTCAGCAATTCACTATCCTTGTTTGTGTAATCAGCAGTTGTCTGTCACGCTCAAAAGCTAGAACAATATAACAACATTTAAAACACACAACAAAACATGTAACGCATGTTGAGCTTTTTTACCTTGTCGGTGGATATATTTCCAAGCGGGCCGCTTCAGTATGCCGGCTGTGCCAATAAACCCACGTGGAAGGACTGGTATTTTTCCTCTTTAATTACATCGGCAAAGAGTATTTTATGTACCTCTCAATCAGCAGGAGTAGTAATGAGAGTCCAAGTTACCTAGAGCTGCTTTAAAATGAGTTATTTCCTACTTCCTCGCAAATCATAAGCAATACAAACAGACAAGAGAGTGAGCGTGAACAAAAACAAATTCTTTATCCAGCATATCTTGAGACTCACATTTTCGATCTTGAACATGTAGTAAGTGTTGGAAGAAATACACACAAGCACGATAGTGTAATTGACTTGCACAATGACTGGGTATTGTTTTATAAGATGGAAACGCCAAAAAGCTGGACCCTAAATGAATACAATCTCTCATAACCTCAATATGAAGCACTATGACACAGAGAAATCATAGAGCATCACACTTGCCATGGTTACATCACTTACATATCGTTTAACGCAGTTATAAAAGCATAGTTTCCGGAGCATTTCAAATCATATTTAAGACTAAGTAACGAAGGCATTGATACTGTCAATACTTGCAAAATAAAAGGTAATTTTAAGAGATCTCAACAAGGTTTTAATAAGTCCACCAACAGTACTCTGTACGCTTAAACTCCTTTGACCAAACTGGTCCAATAAACTGCGCATTGTGGCACATGTATGCGTAGACCAACTAGACGATAGAAAGATGAACAAACTATTCAATCATTGAATTATTAGAATTGAACCTGTTGACGCAGCTGCTGTGCCAATGCACCACGTTATTTTACATTTTAAATTGCAGATTATTTGCCAACCAACCTTTATATTCTTCTTCTTCAGACATCATAGGTTCGTGTCAACTGAAAGTTCCTGGGCTGCGTTAAGTCTTGCAAGGTTCTCAGAGCTTATACAGTACATGTATGTGAGGTTCAGTGTGAAGCCAGCTAGCTGGTCTTGGCATCGCAGACTCTGAGGTCCGATTGGCTATCGCAACTCAACTGAGGTTCGTTCACTTATTTAGCGGACAGGAGACTGCTATGTCAATTTGAAAGCCTAAGGCAGATTTCACATGGAACCTGACAACACAAGTTAGCTGAAATATGATTGGATAAAACTGTTCCGTATTTTGTACAACAGTGGAAGCAACGCAACTATGTGGATATTATACGATGCAAAAACTGAGAATATGGAGAATAACTTCTAATCATATTTACAGGAAAATGTACTTTCTGCAGAAGAAAGGCCAGCAGAGAAGGCCTAGCTGGTACTGACAGCCTGCTAATGAATTTAGACAACCATGTTTAAAAATAGCGGACTTTACAAATTTGTATCAGTAAAAAAATAATACAGTCACGATGATTAATCTTTCAATAGACCTCCTCATTTTCACAATTCAAATTAATGTTTAATCACTCACATTGAAAATAGCTATTTTAAATACAATCAAAACGTGGATGAGCGTGAGGCCCTGCACTTTCTATTACTTTGGATTCTATTGGTTTTAACCGAAAAAGACATTACGAGAAATATATAAAAGGAGGTCCACTGCAGCACAGGAGAGATTGAGAAACATGTGGGCATTCATCAAGATCACATTGCTGTTGCTCACTTATTACATGCTGCTGCATTCATGCTCATTATGCTGAGTCCTCCCACCTTATCCCTCCTGCCAGATGGAGGGACAGTTTCATCTAAATGGGATGAGCAAGGTCCGGAGACGTGGTTTTGGAGGGACTGTTTGAGATACTTTTTCCGCCTTTCCCGACTTGTCTTTTTACCTCAGAGCCGAACAGTTTCAATTGCCCATGGGTGAGTGTTTGAGTGAGACATGAAAGTTTGCTAATAATTGCAAATGTTGTATTGTTCGTTTTTAACAAAACCCTATTTTCAATAGTTTTGATGTTCCAGGGTTCAGACAGATCCAGACTATGGTGTTTGCCATCAATGAAATCAACAAAAACTCCAACCTGCTACCAAACGTAACTCTTTGATACAGCCTCATGATAACTGCTCCTCAAACTAGCAATTGGATTCCGTGCCGCGTTGTCTTTTAGTCAGTGTCCAGAGGAGCAGTTTGTATTGAAAAGACACTCGTGAAGAAATCCTCCAGTCATAGGGATTGTGGGTGATTCTTCATCGACTGTGTTCTATTGCCATCTCCACTGTTTTAGGTTTGTACAGAATACCAATGGTAAGTTTTGGCATTGTTCTTCTGGCAATGTTTTTGAAACATTTTGAAAACAAACATCCAATGATGAGGCATCTTTTTGGAAAGTGGCAATAAAATTGCCAGCATGTTGTCTGTTTCACATCCACAAGGTGAGTTACTTTTGCTGCATAAAGCCTGCCTGAGCTGAAGCGTGCAAAAATACCCATCCTTTTCAGAACAATTCCAAGTGATGCTTTTCAGGTGATGAGAATAAAAATGCTTTAAAAAGAGTAGTTGTGCAGGTCATCGTTACACAGGACAAAGTCACATCTACGTCACCGTAAATCTAAGAGAAAAGAAAAGAGATGAGTTGGTTTGTACTTTACCAGCTACACTTTTTCTGCCTTTACTGACTGTGCTTGCAGGCGCTATATCACCTAACATATGTTCCACTATATGTTTCCAGGTTGAAACCATGATTCAAATCAACATTTTGGATGGATATGGACAGTGCTTGTTAATCAGTGATGATGATTATGGACGTCATGCTGCTCGGTCCTTTCAAATAGACCTGTCTCAGTCAGGAGGAGGTTGTATCGCCTACCTGGGAGGTTTCACCTGGGGCAGAGATCGCGGTGAAATAAAGAGATAGTGGATGTGATGAGGAGATCCACAGCTCGCGTGGTGATTGTAAGCTGTACAGAGCCACATGTTTCAACCTATGGAAGAGGTGAACATTTGATCTTGATACAGTATTTAATCTACCACGACTGGTATGGGTAAATATCCAATTGCAGAACTCTTTTTCAGATGCATTTTACAATTTCCACCAAATCTCAAATATTGTCGTAAAATGTTTGAGAAAATGGCCATTGGAAACAAAAGCTGCTGCTTGCTACATCTTGTACCTTGCACCCTAGATGTGTGGCAAAGAGAGACAACTTGCTTAAAGTATCCAGTCTTATCTGGATGGAACAGTGAACAAACGGGAGGGCGGTGCATGTATGGGTTGTGGGTGACTGGACTAAAAGAAGCTGCACTGGGAAATTTAGGTTCGACAAATTAGCAAAATTATCGCATCTGGATGGTGCATTGTTACACCAAACATAAACATTTCAACTAGAACTTATAATGTTATCACATTTAACACATACTTTGGTGGGTGAGGGCAGAATGTGACAGGTCTGCAGTGGATGGCTGAGTGAGCGCGGACGGCGGCTGCTGTGTCTGAACTCCTCAGCCTGACCACCATACCACTGGCTGAGACACTGGGCATGTGTCAGGTCGAGGGAAATACCTGCAGGTCTGAGGGGAATTTTCTCCTTCAAGTACATCTGATCAACAACAGAACAGTAGTCCTTAGAAATGACATGGGCAGAGACCTGAATGATCAATGTAATCATTTTAAAAATGGCGATATCTATAAATGCTGTTTTAATCATATTTCAGGTAAAGCAGTTTTGGGAGCATACGTTTAAATGCAGATTTGCAAGAACAAATCACTCAGACCAAGGAAGGCCATTGTGCACTGGACAAGAAGACCTTTCAGCTGCAAGAGTCACTGAGTTTCTGGACATTTCAAACCTCCGCCAGAGTATAATGTGTACAAAGCAGTGTATGCTCTGGCATATGCCCTGATGATATGCTGAGGTGTGAACCAGGGAGAGGCCCTTTCAGTGGGAACAGCTGTGGTGACTTGAAAAGCCTGGGAGCCATGGAAGGTTTGATATCAGAGACAACTGAATGTTACTCTATTGAAACCTATTGAGTCTCTTTGGTATAGTAACAGAAACCTTGGAAAAACTAACACATTGTTTTGTATATCTATATGGATGTGTTTGAGAGAGGTACCAAAGTGGGTAGTTATATAGTTGCACAATAAATGTTATGATATTAGCCTATACTTTTAATACATGACTTATTTTTTCTTTCGACAGCTTGCATTATTTGCAAAAGGTCAACTTCACCACATCGTTTGGTGATGAAGTCTCCTTTGATGAGAATGGTGATGTTTTACCAGTATATGACATCATGAACTGGGCGTTGCTGCCTGATGGCACAGCTAAAGTTCAGAATGTAGGTGATGTCAAAAGATCGGCACTAAAAGGTGAAGAACTCACAATTAAGGACAACCAAATCTTCTGAACTTTGAATCAAAAGAGGTAACACACTGCATGATTTATTAAATGCCAATGGAATTCCTAAAAATTGATTATAAATCCATTTGAATAGAATAAGATTTGTTTGTTTGCTTGTTTGAATCATTGTTCACATAGGCCCCTCAGGTCAGTGTGCAGTGAGAGTTGTCCTCCTGGTACCAGAATGGCCAGAGAAAAAGGACAACCTGTGTGCTGCTTTGACTGTGTCCCTTGTTCTGAGGGAAAATTCAGCAATAACACTGGTTGGTTTTCAGATTTACATGTGATAGTGAAGAACATAATGGAAAACATGAAGGATATAAGACCTCTTTTAAAACTGTGTCCATCTTCTTAGACTCCATGGAGTGCATCAGCTGTCCAGAGGACTTCTGGTCCAGCCCACAGCGTGACCACTGTGTCCCCAAGAAAACAGAGTTCTCTCCTATCAAGAACCTCTGGGCATCTGTTTGACAGCTGCTTCCTTGCTGGGAACATCCATCTCTGCCATTGTTCTGGGCATCTTCATCAGTCACCATAGCACTCCTATAGTCCGAGCCAACAACTCAGAGCTCAGTTTCCTGTTGTTAGCATCACCAAGCTTATGTTTCCTGTGTTCTCTGCTTTTCATTGGCCGACCCAGACTGTGGACATGCCAGCTGAGACATGCAGCCTTTGGCATCAGCTTTGTCCTCTGTGTCTCATGCATCCTGGTGAAAACCATGGTGGTTCTTGCTGTGTTCAAGGCCTCCAAGCCAGGAGGGGAGCCAGTCTGAAGTGGTTTGGCACCATGCAGCAGAGAGGGACAGTTCTGGGTCTTACTTCCATCCAGGCTGCAATCTGCACTGCTTGGCTTGTGTCTTCCTCACCTGCTCCACATAAAAAACACACAATACCACAATGACAAGATAGTTTATGAGTGTGTCGTTGGGTCGACTCTGGGTTTTGCAGTTTTACTTGGTTACATTGGCTTACTGGCTATCATTAGCTTCCTGTTAGCATTCCTGGCAAGGCGAATCTTCCTGACAACTTTAATGAGGCCAAGCTCATCACATTCAGCATGCTGGATCTTCTGTGCTGTATGGGTGGCCTTTGTCCCTGCTTATGTTAATTCACCAGGTAAATATGCAGATGCAGTGAGGTATTCGCTATTTTAGCATAGCTTTGGCTCCTGGTGGCACTGTTTGGACCCAAATGCTACATTATCTGCTGGAGACCAGAGAGGAACAAAGAAAGTAATCATGGGTCGAGGAGCCAACAAATTATAATAGTTCGGAAAATATTTTGTTTCTTTGAATCAAATGCAAACATATAGAGTAAATGTAAAATAAATAAATAAATAAGTTTATATTGTTGCTGTTTGTTTCGTATTAAAGCAACTTCAGGTAACTTTTTCGATCGTGAAATTATGATTCTCAACCCAGTAAAGCGGTAGATAAACGATCAATAGGATCAATGCGCCGCAGCGAGAGAGAGGGGTCAGCCGCCTGTAACTGCAACGGTGTACCTTTCACGCATCGATTTCCGACACGACTGCCTGTAGCCGTCATTACAGGGCGAACCACTTCACGCCGTCACACGTTTATTTAAGCGGTCTGCTTCACTACTATTACAAATACATAAAGATTGTCAAATGACAGAATAGGAACCCAATAAATAACTTTGATTAAAGGCGCTTGATCGCCAAAGTATTGAACTTTTTGCTACGACGTTGACTATCAATGTCTCTGCTGCATTTCATATTGGTGTTTTCCTGAACATCACAGTAGCTCCAACTGGCGACTATTTGTATTTTCCACATCCATAAACTATGGCACCGCAGCGTCTTGCCTTCATCACTTCGCCATTCCGCCAAATCAATGCGACATTTAATGTCGGTCTGAACAGTTGTTGTAGCCAGGCATTGCAGCTACACGGTTTTATAACCTATAACAATAATGTTGTAACCATTATACACCACATCATTTCAAAGCAATTTTCATGAATGAGAATGATCCCGAACCGAAAAGCCCTCAAAACACTGTCTTCTGTCTCAACAATTCACTATACTTGTTTGTGTGTGTTGTAGTTGTCTGTCAAATTCAAAAGAACAATATAACAACATTTAAAACAAACAAACATCTAACGCATGTTACTGTTACCTTGTCAGTGGACCTATTTCCAAGCGATGTGGCTTCAGTATACCGGCTGTTGTCAACAAACCCCGTGAAGGACTGGTGGCTTTTCCTCTTTACGACCTCGGCAAAAGGTATTTTACGGTTCTCAACCAGCAGGAAGTAGTAATGAGTCCAAGTTACCTAGAGCTGCTTCCAAATGAGTTGTTCTGCATACCTCGCAAATCATAAAGCAATACAAACAGACAAGGAAGTACAGGCGTGAAACAAAAACAAATTCTTTATCCACATATCTGAGACTCACATTTTCGATCTTAGACAGAAAGGGTTGAAAACACACACAAACACGATAATTGCAATTGACTTACACAATGACTGGCATTGTTTTTATATAGAGATATGAAGCGCCAAAAAGCTGACCTAAATGAATACACCTCATATTACCCTCAATATGACACTATGACACAGAGAATCCATAGAGCATCACACTTACACATTACATCACTTTCCCTTGCTCGTTGACCCAGTTAACAAAGCATAGTTTCAGAGCATTTAAATCATGTTTAAGACTAAGTAACCGAGGTCACTGATACTATCAATACTTTGCAAATAAAGGTAATTTGAAGATTCCTCAACAAGGTTTAATAAGTCCACCAACAGTACTCTATGCGCTTAAACTCTCTTGACCAAACTGGTCAATAAACTGCGCATTGTGGCATGTATGCGAGACCAACTAAGGCGATGTGAAACAAACTATTCAATCATTGAATTATTAAAAGAATTGAACCTGTTGGCGCTGGCTGCTGTGCCAATGCACCCACGTTGTTATTTACATTTTAAATTGCAGATTGTTGCCAACTATCTTTATATTCTTCTTCTTCAAACATCATGGGTTCCGTGTCAACTGAGCTCCGGGTTGCGTTAAGTCTGTAAGGTTCTCAGAGCTTACACAGTACATGTATGTGAGGAGGTTCAGTGTAAAGCCAGCTAGCTGGTCTTGGCATCATAGACTCGAGGTCTGATTGGCTACTCGCCAACTAACTGAGGTTCGTTCACTTACAGCGGACAGGAGCCTGCCATGTCAATTCTGAAAGCCTAAGGCAGATTTCATAGAACCTGACACACAAAGCTAGCTGAAATATGATTGGATAAAAAACTGTTCCCGTATTTTTACAACAGTGGAAGCAAGCGCAACTATGTGGATATTATATGATGCAAAACTGGAGAATATGGAGAATAACTTTCTTGTCCATATTTACAGGAAAATGTACTTTTCTCACAGTAGTTAGAGCCAGCAGAGAGGCCCTGGCTGGTACTGACCAGCCTGCTTAATGAATTTAGACAAACCATGTTTAAAACAGGTTAATTTACAAATTTGTATCAGTAAAAATAATACAGTCACGATGATTAATCTTTCAATAGACCTCATTTTCTACAATTTAAATTGGTGTTAATCACTCAACATTGAAAATAGCTATTTTTGAATACCACAATCAAAACATAATGGTGTGAGGCCCCTGCCCTTTCTATTACTTTGGATTCTATTGGTTTTTAACCGAGGAAAAGACATTACGAGAAATACATAAAAGGAGGGTCCACTGCAGCACAGGAGAGATTGAGAAATCGTAGCAACAGGCATTCATCAAGAATCACATTGCTGTTGCTCCCTTATTACATGCTGCTGCATTCATGCTCTCATTATGCTGAGTCCTCCCACCTTATCCCTCCTGCCAGATGGAGGGACAGTTTCATCTAAATGGGATGAGCAAGTCTGGAGGCGTGATTCTGGGAGGACTGTTTGAGATACACTTCTTTCCGTATTTCCAGTTTGTCTTTTTACCTCAGAACCGGATCAGCCCACTTGCCATGGGTGAGTGTGTGGAGTCAGACATGGAAGGTTTCTAATAATTGCAATGTTGCATTGTTCGTTTTTAACAAAACCTCTATTTTCAATAGTTTTAATGTTCCAGGAGGTTCAGACAGGCCCAGACTATGGTGTTTGCCATCAATGAAATCAACAAAACTCTAACCTGCTACCAAGCGTAACTCTTGGATACAAACTCTGATAACTGCCTCAAACTAGCAATTGCATTTCAAATTGCCGCCTTATCTTTAATCAGCGGTAAAGAGGAGCAGTTTGTGTTGAAAGACACCTGTGAAGGAAATCCTCCAGTCATAGGGATTGTGGGTGATTCTTCATCGACCGCGTTCTATTGCCATCTCTCACTGTTTTAGGTTTGTACAGAATACCAATGAGTGCGTATTAGCATTGCAAGTGTTTTCAAGCATTTTGAAATTGATCATTACCCTTGGGTGACAAAAAAACTTTTACAGTGTCTGTTTTTTATCCACAGGTGAGTTATTTTGCCACATGTTGCCTGCCTTAGTGACTCGGCAAAATTCCATCCTTTTTCAGAACAATCCCAAGTGATGCTTTTCAGGTGGGGAGAATAAAGTTGCATTTCAAAAGATAATTGTGCCAGTAAATGGGACACAGAGCAAAGAGACACCAGGTCACTGAGAAAAGAAAGACCTTGGTTTACTCAGAGACATTTACACTATGTATGTGTTTAATTTCCATGTTCAAAGAGTTTTAACACTCAATCTTTCTCTGACTCCTCAGGTGCGAGCCATGATTCAAATCCTCCAACATTTTGGATGGACATGGACAGGCTTGTTAATCAGTGACGATGATTATGGACGTCATGCTGCTCGGTCCTTTCAAGCTGACCTGTCTCAGTCAGGAGGAGGTTGCCATCGCCTACCTGGAGGTTTTACCCTGGGCCAGAGATCATGATGAATTAAAGAGGATGATAGTGGATGTGATGAGGAGATCCACAGCTGTGTGTGGTGATTGTGTTTGCACATGAGAGCCACATGATTCAACTCATGGAAGAGGTCAAATTTTTGAATGTAATAAAGAGTTTAATCTATTTAGATTGGTGTATTGAAAATATAAAGATTTTTGCTACTGTGCACAGGTGGTGAGGCAGAATGTGACAGGTCTGCAGTGGATGGCTAGTGAAGCTTGGACGGCAGCTGCTGTGCTCCAGACTCCTCAGCTAATGCCGCCCACTGGCTGGAACACTAGGCATCGCCATCCGTCAGGAAATACCAGGTCTGAGGGAATTTCTCCTTCAGAGTACGTCCTGACCAGCAGCAGAACAGCAGTCATGGAAATGACATGGTGAGACCTAAATGATCAATGTAGTCACATCACGGGGAAAAAAGAGCTATCTGTAGATGCTACTTTCATCATATTTCAGGTAAAGCAGTTTTGGGAGCATACGTTTCAATGCAGATTTGCAAGAACAAGTGATTCAGACCCAGGAAGGCCATTGTGCACTGGACAGAAGACCTTTTTCAGCGTAGTCCACTGAGTTTCTGGACATTTTCAAACCTCCGGCTAGAGTATAATGTGTACAAAAGCAGTGTATGCTCTGGCATATGCCATGATGATATGCTGAGTGCGTGAACCCCGGAAGAGCCTTTTCAGTGGGAACAGCTGTGGTGACTTGAAAAGCCTGGAGCCATGGTAGGGTTTGATCTCGAATGACTGTATGCTAATTAAAATCTCTTGCAAGTATTGTAACACAAAAGCAGAAAAAAAAATAATATTTATCTACAGTATCTACATATGGCCCTCACGATGAACTGGCGCATTTGTCCAGGGTGTACCCTGCTGTCGCCCTACTGACAGCTGGGATAGGCTCAAGTAGACCCCGTGACCCTGAAAAGAATAAGCGGGTATAGAAGATGAATGAATGAATGAATGTATCTAAGATATGTGTGTGATGGTGGATTGAGGGTAGCTAAGTAGTTATAGTGACACCTATTACATGAATGATTTCTCATTCTCTTCACCCATATTTTTGCTCCATTCTTTGTTTTACTTTTTACAGCTTGTGCATTATTTTTGCAAAAGGTCAACTTCACAACACTGTTTGTTGATGAAGTCTCCTTTGATTGAGAATGGTGATGTTTTTTACCAGTATATGAACATCATGAACTGGGCGTTTAGCTCCTGATGGACAAACTAAAGTTCAGAATGTAGGAGTGATGTAAAAAGTTCAGCACTAAAAGAGAAGAACTCACAATTAAGGAGGACAAGATCTTCTGGAACTTTGACTCAAAAGGGGTAACATTATATGATTTATAGAGTAGCTTTTGAATTCATCACAAAAACAAGTCCTTTCAAGTGAATAGAATAAGTTTGTTTGTTTGTTTGTTTGTTTGTTCATATAGGCCCCTCAATCAGTGTGCAGTGAGAGCGTCTCCTGGGACCCAAATGGCCAGAAGAAAGGACAACCTGTGTGCTGCTTGACTGTGTCCTTTGTTCTGAGGGAAAATTCAGCAATGAGACTGGTTTGTTTTCAGTTTTAGATTGTGAAATAAAAGGATTTAAGACCTGTTTCAAACCTGTCTCAACTTCTTCTTGGAGACTCCATGGAGTGCATCAGCTGTCCAGAGGACTTCTGGTCCAGCCCACAGGCGTGACTACACTGTGTCCCCAAGAAAGCAGAGTTCCTCCTGCTCAAGAACCTCTGGGATCTGTTTGACAGCTGCTTCCTTGCTGGGAACATTCATCTCTGCTGCTGTTCTACAGGCATCTTTGCCTGCCATATCAATACCCTCCTATAGTTCCGAGCCAACAACCTCAGAACTTAGTTTTCATATACTGCTGTCTCTCAAGTTATGTTTCCTGTGTTCACTGCTTTTCATTGGCCGTCCCAGACTGTAGACACATGCCAGCTGGGAGACATACAGCCTTTGGCATCAACTTTGTCCTCTGTGTCTCATGCATCCTGGTGAAACCCTTGGGTGGTTCTGGTTGTGTTCAAGGCCTCCAAGCCAGGAGGGAGCCAGTCTGAAGTGGTTTGGTGTTTTACAGCAGAGAGTGACTGTTGTTGTACTCACATCCGTTGCTACACGGTAACACTCTGCACTGCCTGAATCGATATTTCATCACCTGCTCCATAAAACACCAAATATTATACAGACAGAATAGTTTATGAGTGTGTGGGTGGGTCTAAAGTTGGATTTTACCCTTGTTGGGAGTTATATTGGTTTACTTGGCTTTCTCAGTTTCCTGAGTTGCTTTATAGCAGAAATCTTCCAGATAGTTTCAATGAAGCCAAATTCATCAATTCCGCATTCACTGATCTTCTGTGCTGTATGGGTGGCCTTTGTCCCTGCCACATCAGCTCAATCGGGAAAATATGCAGATGCAGTCAAAGGGTGTTTTCAATTCTGGCCTCCAGCTTCGCCTCCTGGTGCCGCTTTTTGGACACAAATGTTACATTATCTTGCACTGAGACCAGAGAGAAACACCAAGAAAGCAATTTTTGCGGCCGAGGAATTGGAGTCATAAAATCCCATGATCTATGGACAACTTCTAGAGGTTTTTAAGGAAATACCAAGACACAAAAGCACTCTTGATGAAATGTGATCTTTAATGTCTTAATGGAATAAAAAGACTGGGCCTGAATAAATCATACTATATATCAAACTGAAACTCCCCTTTTGATCTATGTTTTATTGTGTTACAGTTTGTTTTATTTATGTCAGTGGGACAAAAATAAACTAAAACATAGCAAAATATGAGGTGCACACCTGCACAGATGACCATAATTTGACATACCAGCCAAACCCCTCTACTGGTTTTTCGCTCAAAGCCACTATTGAGGAAATCAACAAAAATACCAACCTGCTACCAAACGTAACTCTTGGATACGACCTCTATGATAACTGCCTCCAACTAGTTATTGGATTCCGTGCTGCTATGTCCTTAGTCAGCGGTAAAGAGGAGCAGTTTGTGTTGAAAGACACCTGTGAAGGAAATCCTCCAGTCATGGGGATTGTGGGTGATTCTTCGTCAACTCGTTCTATAGCCATCTCTACTGTTTTAGGTTTGTACAGAATACCAATGGTAAGTTTTGGCATTGTCTTCTGGCAATGTTTTTGAAACATTTTGGAAACAAAAATCCATTGATGAGGCTTCTTTGGAAACTGACAATAAAATTGACATGTTGTCTGTTTCATGCACAGGTGAGTTACTTTGCCACATGTGCCTGCCTGAGCGAGCGGCAAAAATACCCATCCTTTTTCAGAACAATTCCAAGTGATGCTTTTCAGGTGATGAGAATAAAAATGCCTTTAAAAAGAGTTGTGCAGGTTATGTTACACAGCACAAAGTCACACCTCGTCACTCACTGTAAATTAAGATAAAAGAAAAGAGATGAGTTGGTTTGTACTTTACCAGCTACACTCTTTCTACCTTTACTGACTGTGTTTGCAGGGCTATATCACTCAATATGTCTCACTATATATTCCAGGTGCGAGCCATGATTCAAATCCTCCAACATTTTGGATGGACATGGACAGGCTTGTTAATCAGTGATGATGATTATGGACGTCATGCTGCTCGGTCCTTTCAAACTGACCTGTCTCAGTCAGGAGGAGGTTGCATCGCCTACCTGGAGGTTTTACCCTGGGCCAGAGATCATGATGAATTAAAGAGGATAGTGGATGTGATGAGGAGATCCACAGCTCGCGTGGTGATTGTGTTTGCACATGAGAGCCACATGATTCAACTCATGGAAGAGGTGAACATTTGATCTTGATACAGTATTTAATCTACTACGACTGGTATATGAACATATCCAGTTGCAGAATGTTTTTCAGATGCATTTACAATTTCACAAATCTCAAATATTGTCATGAAATGTTTGCGTGAAAATATTTTTTGTCATGGAAATGGTGTTGCTGCATCTTGTACTTGCCCTAGATGTGTGGCAAGAGACAACTTGCTGAAATATCCAGTCTTATCCTGGATGGAACAGTGAACAAGCAGGAGGGTGCATGTGGGTTGTGGGTGACTGGACTAAAAGAAGCTGCACTTGGAAATTTAAGAATGATTCTTTCTGCAATATATCACACATACGTAGGGCGTCAATACACTAAATGTAAACATCTAAACTGGGAAAAATATGTAATGTTCTATTTGCTCCTGTGCACAGGTGGTGAGGCAGAATGTGACAGGCCTGCAGTGGATGGCTAGTGAAGCTTGGACAGCAGCTGCTGTGCTCCAGACTCCTCAGCTAATGCCATACCTGGCTGGAACACTAGGCATCGCCATCCGTCGAGGGGAAATACCAGGTCTGAGGGAATTTCTCCTTCAAGTACGTCCTGACCAACAGCAGAACAGCAGTCATGGAAATGACATGGTGAGACCTGAATCATCGACGTAGTCACACCACCTACAAAATAGTGCGGTATGGAAAAATAATGTTTGATTATGTTTCAGGTAAAGCAGTTTTGGGAGCATACATTTAAATGCAGATTTGCAAGAACAAATCACTCAGACCAAGGAAGGCCATTGTGCACTGGACAAGAAGACCTTTTCAGCACAGTCACTGAGTTTCTGGACATTTCAAACCTCCGGCCAGAGTATAATGTGTACAAAGCAGTGTATGCTCTGGCATATGCCCTTGATGATATGCTGAGGTGTGAACCAGGGAGAGGCCCTTTCAGTGGGAACAGCTGTGGTGACTTGAAAAGCCTGGAGCCATGGAAGGTTTGATATCTGAGACAACTCTAATTTACTCTATTGAAACGTATTGAGTGTCTTTGGTATAGTAACGGAAACCTTGGAAAAACTAACACATTGTTTTGTATATCTATATGTATGTGTGTGACAGAGGTAGCAAAGTGGGTAGTTATATGTTGCACAATAAATGTTATGATATTAGCCTATACTTTTAATCCATGACTTATTTTTCTTTCGACAGCTTGTGCATTATTTGCAAAAGGTCAACTTCACCACATCGTTTGGTGATGAAGTCTCCTTTGATGAGAATGGTGATGTTTTACCAGTATATGACATCATGAACTGGGCGTTGCTACCTGATGGCACAGCTAAAGTTCAGAATGTAGGTGATGTCAAAAGGTCGGCACTAAAAGGAGAAGAACTCACAATTAAGGACAATCAAATCTTCTGGAACTTTGAATCAAAAGAGGTAACACACTGAATGATTTATTAGATGCCAATGGAATTCCACACAAAAATGATTATAACCATTTCAATAGAATAAGATTTGTTTGTTTGTTTGTTTGAATCATTGTTCACATAGGTCCCCTCGGTCAGTGTGCAGTGAGAGTTGTCCTCCTGGTACCAGAATGGCCAGAAAGAAAGGACAACCTGTGTGCTGCTTTGACTGTGTCCCTTGTTCTGAGGGAAAATTCAGCAATAACACTGGTTGGTTTTAAGTTTTAGATGTGATAGTGAAGAACATAATGGGAAAACATGAAGGATATAAGACCTCTTTTAAAACTGTGTCCATCTTCTTAGACTCCATGGAGTGCATCAGCTGTCCAGAGGACTTCTGGTCCAGCCCACAGCGTGACCACTGTGTCCCCAAGAAAACAGAGTTCCTCTCCTATCAAGAACCTCTGGGCATCTGTTTGACAGCTGCTTCCTTGCTGGGAACATCCATCTCTGCCATTGTTCTGGGCATCTTCATCTGTCACCATAGCACTCCTATAGTCCGAGCCAACAACTCAGAGCTCAGTTTCCTGCTGTTAGCATCACTCAAGCTTTGTTTCCTGTGTTCTCTGCTTTTCATTGGCCGACCCAGGCTGTGGACATGCCAGCTGAGACATGCAGCCTTTGGCATCAGCTTTGTCCTCTGTGTCTCATGCATCCTGGTGAAAACCATGGTGGTTCTGGCTGTGTTCAAGGCCTCCAAGCCAGGAGGGGGAGCCAGTCTGAAGTGGTTTGGCACCATGCAGCAGAGAGGGACAGTTCTGGGTCTTACTTCCATCCAGGCTGCAATCTGCACTGCTTGGCTTGTGTCTTCCTCACCTGCTCCACATAAAAACACACAATACCACAATGACAAGATAGTTTATGAGTGTGTCGTTGGGTCGACTCTGGGTTTTGCAGTGTTACTTGGTTACATTGGCTTACTGGCTATCATTAGCTTCCTGTTAGCATTCCTGGCAAGGAATCTTCCTGACAACTTTAATGAGGCTAAGCTCATCACATTCAGCATGCTGATCTTCTGTGCTGTATGGGTGGCCTTTGTCCCTGCTTATGTTAATTCACCAGGTAAATATGCAGATGCAGTGGAGGTATTTGCTATTTTAGCTTCTAGCTTTGGCCTCCTGGTGGCACTGTTTGGGCCAAAATGCTACATTATCTTGCTGAGACCAGAGAGGAACACAAAGAAAGCAATTATGGGCCGAGGAGCCAACAAATTATAATAGTTCGGAAAAATATTTTGTTTTCTGAATCAAATGCAAACATATAGAGTAAATGTGTAAAATAAATAAATAAATAAGTTTATATTGTGCTGTTTGTTTTGTATTAAAGCAACTCTAGGTAACTTTTTCGACCGTAAAATTATGATTCTCAACTCAGTAAAGCGGTAGATAAACGATCAATAGGATCAATGGTGCCGCCTCGGCAGCGAGAGGGGGTTGTGCCGGCTGTAACTGCACGGTGTAACTTTCACGCACGACCCGACACGGCTGCCTGTGTCGTCATTACAGGACGAACCACTTTATGGCAACGTCACACGTTTATTTAGAGGCGGTCTTACATACTACTATTACAAATACATAAGATTGTCAAATGACAGAATGGAACCCAATAAATAACTTTGATAAAAGACGCAGTCATAAAAGTGTTGAACTTTTGCTACGACGTTATTGTCAATGTCTGTTTTGCATTTCATATTGGTGTTTTTCCTGAACACATACGAGCGCTCCAGCTAGGCGACTATTTGTATTTTCCCACATCCATAAACTAGCACTGCAGCGTGTTTACTTCATCACTTCACCATTTCCACCAAATCAATGCGACATTGCGTCGTCTGAACAGTTGTTGTAGGCATTGCAGCTACACGGGTTTATAACCTGCTGTAATATTGTAACCATTATACACCACATCATTTCCAAGCAATTTTCATGGACGAGAATGATGCGAACCGAGCGCAAAACACTGTCTTCTGTCTCAGCAATTCACTATCCTTGTTTGTGTAATTGTAGTTGTCTGTCACGTTCAAAAGAACAATATAACAACATTTAAAACAAACAAACATGTAACGCATGTTACTTTACCTTGTCGGTGGACATATTTCCAAGCGATGCTTCAGTATGCCGGCTGTGTCAACAAACCCACGTGAAGGACTGGTATTTTTCCTCTTTACGACACCGGCAAAGAGTATTTGCGGTTCTCAACCAGCAGGGAGTAGTAATGAGTCCAAGTTACCTAGAGCTGCTTTAAATGAGTTATTTCTACTTCCCTCGCAAATCATAAGCAATACAAACAGACAAGAGTACAGAGCGTGAAACAAAAAAACAAATTCTTTATCCACATATCTGAGACTCACATTTTCGATCTTGAACAGAAAAGGGTTGAAGAAACACACACAAGCACGATAGTGCAATTGACTTACACAATGACTGGCATTGTTTTATAAGAGATGGAAACGCCAAAAAAGCTGACCCTAAATGAATACACCTCATATTACCCTCAATATGACACTATGACACAGAGAATCCATAGAGCATCACACTCACACATTACATCACTTTCATATCGTTGACCCAGTTAACAAAGCATAGTTTCCGGACATTTAAATCATATTTAAGACTAAGTAACGAAGGTCACTGATACTGTCAATACTTGCAAATAAAAGGTAATTTTAAGAGATTCCTCAACAAGGTTTTAATAAGTCCACCAACAGTACTCTGTACGCTTAAACTCTTGACCAAACTGGTCCAATAAACTGCGCATTGTGGCACATGTATGCGAGACCAACTAGACGATAACGAAACAAACTATTCAATCATTGAATTATTAAAGAATTGAACCTGTTGACGCAGCTGCTGTGCCAATGCACCACGTTATTTACATTTTAAATTGCAGATTATTTGCCAACTAACTCTTTATATTCTTCTTCTTCAGACATCATAGGTTCGTGTCAACTGAAACTCCGGGTTGCGTTAAGTCTGTAAGGTTCTCAGAGCTTACACAGTACATGTATGTGAGGTTCAGTGTGAAGCCAGCTAGCTGGTCTTGGCATCGCAGACTCGAGGTCTGATTGGCTATCGCAACTAACTGAGGTTCGTTCACTTACAGCGGACAGGAGCCTGCTATGTCAATTCTGAAAGCCTAAGGCAGATTTCATGGAACCTGACAACACAAGCTAGCTGAAATATGATTGGATAAAAACTGTTCCGTATTTTACAACAGTGGAAGCAACGCAACTATGTGGATATTATATGATGCAAAACTGGAGAATATGGAGAATAACTTTCTTGTCATATTTACAGGAAAATGTACTTTTCTCACAGTAGTTAGGCCAGCAGAGAAGGCCTAGCTGGTACTGACAGCCTGCTAATGAATTTAGACAACCATGTTTAAAATAGGTTAATTTACAAATTTGTATCAGTAAAAAAATAATACAGTCACGATGATTAATCTTTCAATAGACCTCATTTTCTACAATTTAAATTGGTGTTTAATCACTCACATTGAAAATAGCTATTTTAAAATACAATCAAAACGTAATGAGCGTGAGGCCCTGCCCTTTCTATTACTTTGGATTCTATTGGTTTTTAACCGGGAAAAGACATTACGAGAAATACATAAAAGGAGGGTCCACTGCAGCACAGGAGAGATTGAGAAATCATGTGGGCATTCATCAAGATCACATTGCTGTTGCTCCCTTATTACATGCTGCTGCATTCATGCTCTCATTATGCTGAGTCCTCCCCACCTTATCCCTCCTGCCAGATGGAGGGACAGTTTCATCTAAATGGGATGAGCAAGTCTGGAGACGTGGTTTTGGGAGGACTGTTTGAGATACACTTCTTTTCCGTCTTTCCCGACTTGTCTTTTACCTCAGAGCCGGAACAGCCCAATTGCCATGGGTGAGTGTTTGAGTGAGACATGAAAGTTTGCTAATAATTGCAATGTTGCATTGTTCGTTTTTAACAAAACCTCTATTTTCAATAGTTTTGATGTTCCAGGGTTCAGACAGATCCAGACTATGGTGTTTGCCATCAATGAAATCAACAAAAACTCCAACCTGCTACCAAACGTAACTCTTGGATACAGCCTCTATGATAACTGCCTCAAACTAGCAATTGGATTCCGTGCCGCGTTGTCTTTAGTCAGTGGTCCAGAGGAGCAGTTTGTGTTGAAAGACACCTGTGAAGGAAATCCTCCAGTCATAGGGATTGTGGGTGATTCTTCATCGACTCGTTCTATTGCCATCTCCACTGTTTTAGGTTTGTACAGAATACCAATGGTAAGTTTTGGCATTGTCTTCTGGCAATGTTTTTGAAACATTTTGAAAACAAATATCCAATGATGAGGCATCTTTGGAAAGTGGCAATAAAATTGCCATGTTGTCTGTTTCATCCACAGGTGAGTTACTTTGCCACATGTGCCTGCCTGAGCGAACGGCAAAAATACCCATCCTTTTTCAGAACAATTCCAAGTGATGCTTTTCAGGTGATGAGAATAAAAATGCCTTTAAAAAGAGTTGTGCAGGTCAATGTTACACAGGACAAAGTCACATCTCGTCACTGTAAATTAAGAAAAAAGAAAAGAGATGAGTTGGTTTGTACTTTACCAGCTACACTCTTTCTGCCTTTACTGACTGTGTTTGCAGGGCTATATCACTCAATATGTCTCACTATATGTTCCAGGTGCGAGCCATGATTCAAATCCTCCAACATTTTGGATGGACATGGACAGGCTTGTTAATCAGTGATGATGATTATGGACGTCATGCTGCTCGGTCCTTTCAAACAGACCTGTCTCAGTCAGGAGGAGGTTGTATCGCCTACCTGGAGGTTTTACCCTGGGGCAGAGATCATGATGAAATAAAGAGGATAGTGGATGTGATGAGGAGATCCACAGCTCGCGTGGTGATTGTGTTTGCACATGAGAGCCACATGATTCAACTCATGGAAGAGGTGAACATTTGATCTTGATACAGTATTTAATCTACTACGACTGGTGTTTGAAAATATACAATTGCAGAATGTTTTTCAGATGCATTTACAATTTCACAAATCTCAAATATTGTCATGAAATGTTTGCGTGAAAATATTTTTTGTCATGGAAATGGTGTTGCTGCATCTTGTACTTGCCCTAGATGTGTGGCAAGAGACAACTTGCTGAAATATCCAGTCTTATCCTGGATGGAACAGTGAACAAGCAGGAGGGTGCATGTGGGTTGTGGGTGACTGGACTAAAAGAAGCTGCACTTGGAAATTTAGGAACGATAAATTAGGCAAATTTACCACATATGGATGGTGCATCATTACACCAAATATAAACATTTCAACTGGGAACATTATAATGTTATCATATTTAACACTGTGCACAGGTGGTGAGGCAGAATGTGACAGGTCTGCAGTGGATGGCTAGTGAAGCTTGGACAGCAGCTGCTGTGCTCCAGACTCCTCAGCTAATGCCATACCTGGCTGGAACACTAGGCATCGCCATCCGTCGAGGGGAAATACCAGGTCTGAGGGAATTTCTCCTTCAAGTACATCCTGATCAACAGCAGAACAGTAGTCATGAAAATGACATGGTGAGACCTAAATGATCAATGTAATCATTTTAAAAAATGGGATATCTATAGATGCTGTTTTAATCATATTTCAGGTAAAGCAGTTTTGGGAGCATACGTTTAAATGCAGATTTGCAAGAACAAATCACTCAGACCAAGGAAGGCCATTGTGCACTGGACAAGAAGACCTTTTCAGCGTAGTCACTGAGTTTCTGGACATTTCAAACCTCCGGCCAGAGTATAATGTGTACAAAGCAGTGTATGCTCTGGCATATGCCCTTGATGATATGCTGAGGTGTGAACCAGGGAGAGGCCCTTTCAGTGGGAACAGCTGTGGTGACTTGAAAAGCCTGGAGCCATGGAAGGTTTGATATCAGAGACAACTCTAATTTACTTTATTGAAACCTATTGAGTCTCTTTGGTATAGTAACAGAAACCTTGGAAAAACTAACACATTGTTTTGTATATCTATATGGATGTGTTTGAGAGAGGTACCAAAGTGGGTAGTTATAAGTTGCACAATAAATGTTATGATATTAGCCTATACTTTTAATACATGACTTATTTTGCTTTCGACAGCTTGTGCATTATTTGCAAAAGGTCAACTTCACCACATCGTTTGGTGATGAAGTCTCCTTTGATGAGAATGGTGATGTTTTACCAGTATATGACATCATGAACTGGGCGTTGCTGCCTGATGGCACAGCTAAAGTTCAGAATGTAGGTGATGTCAAAAGGTCGGCACTAAAAGGTGAAGAACTCACAATTAAGGACAATCAAATCTTCTGGAACTTTGAATCAAAAGAGGTAACACACTGAATGATTTATTAAATGCCAATGGAATTCAACATAAAAATGATTATAACCATTTGAATAGAATAAGATTTGTTTGTTTGCTTGTTTGAATCATTGTTCACATAGGCCCCTCGGTCAGTGTGCAGTGAGAGTTGTCCTCCTGGTACCAGAATGGCCAGAAAGAAAGGACAACCTGTGTGCTGCTTTGACTGTGTCCCTTGTTCTGAGGGAAAATTCAGCAATAACACTGGTTGGTTTTCAGATTGACATGTGATAGTGAAGAACATAATGGAAAACATGAAGGATATAAGACCTCTTTTAAAACTGTGTCCATCTTCTTAGACTCCATGGAGTGCATCAGCTGTCCAGAGGACTTCTGGTCCAGCCCACAGCGTGACCACTGTGTCCCCAAGAAAACAGAGTTCCTCTCCTATCAAGAACCTCTGGGCATCTGTTTGACAGCTGCTTCCTTGCTGGGAACATCCATCTCTGCCATTGTTCTGGGCATCTTCATCAGTCACCATAGCACTCCTATAGTCCGAGCCAACAACTCAGAGCTCAGTTTCCTGCTGTTAGCATCACTCAAGCTTTGTTTCCTGTGTTCACTGCTTTTCATTGGCCGACCCAGGCTGTGGACATGCCAGCTGAGACATGCAGCCTTTGGCATCAGCTTTGTCCTCTGTGTCTCATGCATCCTGGTGAAAACCATGGTGGTTCTGGCTGTGTTCAAGGCCTCCAAGCCAGGAGGGGGAGCCAGTCTGAAGTGGTTTGGCACCATGCAGCAGAGAGGGACAGTTCTGGGTCTTACTTCCATCCAGGCTGCAATCTGCACTGCTTGGCTTGTGTCTTCCTCACCTGCTCCACATAAAAACACACAATACCACAATGACAAGATAGTTTATGAGTGTGTCGTTGGGTCGACTCTGGGTTTTGCCGTTCTACTTGGTTACATTGGCTTACTGGCTATCGTTAGCTTCCTGTTAGCATTCCTGGCAAGGAATCTTCCTGACAACTTTAATGAGGCTAAGCTCATCACATTCAGCATGCTGATCTTCTGTGCTGTATGGGTGGCCTTTGTCCCTGCTTATGTTAATTCACCAGGTAAATATGCAGATGCAGTGGAGGTATTTGCTATTTTAGCTTCTAGCTTTGGCCTCCTGGTGGCACTGTTTGGGCCAAAATGCTACATTATCTTGCTGAGACCAGAGAGGAACACAAAGAAAGCAATTATGGGCCGAGGAGCCAACAAATTATAATAGTTCGGAAAAATATTTTGTTTTCTGAATCAAATGCAAACATATAGAGTAAATGTAAAATAAATAAATAAATAAGTTTATATTGTGCTGTTTGTTTTGTATTAAAGCAACTCTAGGTAACTTTTTCGACCGTAAAATTATGATTCTCAACTCAGTAAAGCGGTAGATAAACGATCAATAGGATCAATGGTGCCGCCTCGGCAGCGAGAGGGGGTTGTGCCGGCTGTAACTGCACGGTGTAACTTTCACGCACGACCCGACACGGCTGCCTGTGTCGTCATTACAGGACGAACCACTTTATGGCAACGTCACACGTTTATTTAGAGGCGGTCTTACATACTACTATTACAAATACATAAGATTGTCAAATGACAGAATGGAACCCAATAAATAACTTTGATAAAAGACGCAGTCATAAAAGTGTTGAACTTTTGCTACGACGTTATTGTCAATGTCTGTTTTGCATTTCATATTGGTGTTTTTCCTGAACACATACGAGCGCTCCAGCTAGGCGACTATTTGTATTTTCCCACATCCATAAACTAGCACTGCAGCGTGTTTACTTCATCACTTCACCATTTCCACCAAATCAATGCGACATTGCGTCGTCTGAACAGTTGTTGTAGGCATTGCAGCTACACGGGTTTATAACCTGCTGTAATATTGTAACCATTATACACCACATCATTTCCAAGCAATTTTCATGGACGAGAATGATGCGAACCGAGCGCAAAACACTGTCTTCTGTCTCAGCAATTCACTATCCTTGTTTGTGTAATTGTAGTTGTCTGTCACGTTCAAAAGAACAATATAACAACATTTAAAACAAACAAACATGTAACGCATGTTACTTTACCTTGTCGGTGGACATATTTCCAAGCGATGCTTCAGTATGCCGGCTGTGTCAACAAACCCACGTGAAGGACTGGTATTTTTCCTCTTTACGACACCGGCAAAGAGTATTTGCGGTTCTCAACCAGCAGGGAGTAGTAATGAGTCCAAGTTACCTAGAGCTGCTTTAAATGAGTTATTTCTACTTCCCTCGCAAATCATAAGCAATACAAACAGACAAGAGTACAGAGCGTGAAACAAAAAAACAAATTCTTTATCCACATATCTGAGACTCACATTTTCGATCTTGAACAGAAAAGGGTTGAAGAAACACACACAAGCACGATAGTGCAATTGACTTACACAATGACTGGCATTGTTTTATAAGAGATGGAAACGCCAAAAAAGCTGACCCTAAATGAATACACCTCATATTACCCTCAATATGACACTATGACACAGAGAATCCATAGAGCATCACACTTACACATTACATCACTTTCATATCGTTGACCCAGTTAACAAAGCATAGTTTCCGGAGCATTTAAATCATATTTAAGACTAAGTAACGAAGGTCACTGATACTGTCAATACTTGCAAATAAAAGGTAATTTTAAGAGATTCCTCAACAAGGTTTTAATAAGTCCACCAACAGTACTCTGTACGCTTAAACTCTTGACCAAACTGGTCCAATAAACTGCGCATTGTGGCACATGTATGCGAGACCAACTAGACGATAACGAAACAAACTATTCAATCATTGAATTATTAAAGAATTGAACCTGTTGACGCAGCTGCTGTGCCAATGCACCACGTTATTTACATTTTAAATTGCAGATTATTTGCCAACTAACTCTTTATATTCTTCTTCTTCAGACATCATAGGTTCGTGTCAACTGAAACTCCGGGTTGCGTTAAGTCTGTAAGGTTCTCAGAGCTTACACAGTACATGTATGTGAGGTTCAGTGTGAAGCCAGCTAGCTGGTCTTGGCATCGCAGACTCGAGGTCTGATTGGCTATCGCAACTAACTGAGGTTCGTTCACTTACAGCGGACAGGAGCCTGCTATGTCAATTCTGAAAGCCTAAGGCAGATTTCATGGAACCTGACAACACAAGCTAGCTGAAATATGATTGGATAAAAACTGTTCCGTATTTTACAACAGTGGAAGCAACGCAACTATGTGGATATTATATGATGCAAAACTGGAGAATATGGAGAATAACTTTCTTGTCATATTTACAGGAAAATGTACTTTTCTCACAGTAGTTAGGCCAGCAGAGAAGGCCTAGCTGGTACTGACAGCCTGCTAATGAATTTAGACAACCATGTTTAAAACAGGTTAATTTACAAATTTGTATCAGTAAAAAAATAATACAGTCACGATGATTAATCTTTCAATAGACCTCATTTTCTACAATTTAAATTGGTGTTTAATCACTCACATTGAAAATAGCTATTTTAAAATACAATCAAAACGTAATGAGCGTGAGGCCCTGCCCTTTCTATTACTTTGGATTCTATTGGTTTTTAACCGGGAAAAGACATTACGAGAAATACATAAAAGGAGGGTCCACTGCAGCACAGGAGAGATTGAGAAATCATGTGGGCATTCATCAAGATCACATTGCTGTTGCTCCCTTATTACATGCTGCTGCATTCATGCTCTCATTATGCTGAGTCCTCCCCACCTTATCCCTCCTGCCAGATGGAGGGACAGTTTCATCTAAATGGGATGAGCAAGTCTGGAGACGTGATTCTGGGAGGACTGTTTGAGATACACTTCTTTTCCGTATTTCCCGATTTGTCTTTTACCTCAGAACCGGATCAGCCCACTTGCCATGGGTGAGTGTGTGAGTCAGACATGGAAGGTTTCTAATAATTGCAATGTTGCATTGTTCGTTTTTAACAAAACCTCTATTTTCAATAGTTTTAATGTTCCAGGGTTCAGACAGATCCAGACTATGGTGTTTGCCATCAATGAAATCAACAAAAACTCTAACCTGCTACCAAACGTAACTCTTGGATACAAACTCTATGATAACTGCCTCAAACTAGCAATTGCATTTCGTGCCGCCTTGTCTTTAATCAGCGGTAAAGAGGAGCAGTTTGTGTTGGAGGACACCTGTGAAGGAAATCCTCCAGTCATAGGGATTGTGGGTGATTCTTCATCGACACGTTCTATTGCCATCTCCACTGTTTTAGGTTTGTACAGAATACCAATGGTACGTATTAGCATTGCAAGTGTTTTCAAAACATTTTGAAATTGATCATTACCCTTCGGGTGACAAAAAACTTTTTACAGTGTCTGTTTTATCCACAGGTGAGTTACTTTGCCACATGTGCCTGCCTTAGTGACCGGCAAAAATTCCCATCCTTTTTCAGAACAATTCCAAGTGATGCTTTTCAGGTGAGGAGAATAAAGTTGCATTTCAAAGATAGTGTGCCAGTAAATGGGACACAGAGCAAAGAGACACCAGGTCACTGAGAAAAGAAAGACCTTGGTTTACTCATAGACATTTACACTATGTCTGTGTTTAATTTCCATGTTCAAAGAGTTTTAACACTCAATCTTTCTCTGACTCCTCCAGGTGCGAGCCATGATTCAAATCCTCCAACATTTTGGATGGACATGGACAGGCTTGTTAATCAGTGACGATGATTATGGACGTCATGCTGCTCGGTCCTTTCAAGCTGACCTGTCTCAGTCAGGAGGAGGTTGCATCGCCTACCTGGAGGTTTTACCCTGGGCCAGAGATCATGATGAATTAAAGAGGATAGTGGATGTGATGAGGAGATCCACAGCTCGTGTGGTGATTGTGTTTGCACATGAGAGCCACATGATTCAACTCATGGAAGAGGTCAAATTTTGAACGTAATAAGAGTTTAATCTATTTAGATTGGTGTATTGAAAATATAAAGATTTTGCTACTGTGCACAGGTGGTGAGGCAGAATGTGACAGGCCTGCAGTGGATGGCTAGTGAAGCTTGGACAGCAGCTGCTGTGCTCCAGACCCCTCAGCTAATGCCATACCTGGCTGGAACACTAGGCATCGCCATCCGTCGAGGGGAAATACCAGGACTGAGGGAATTTCTCCTTCAAGTACGTCCTGACCAGCAGCAGAACAGCAGTCATGGAAATGACATGGTGAGACCTAAATGATCAATGTAGTCACATCACGGGGAAAAAAAGAGCGCTATCTGTAGATGCTACTTTCATCATATTTCAGGTAAAGCAGTTTTGGGAGCATACATTTAAATGCAGATTTGCAAGAACAAATCACTCAGACCAAGGAAGGCCATTGTGCACTGGACAAGAAGACCTTTTCAGCGTAGTCACTGAGTTTCTGGACATTTCAAACCTCCGGCTAGAGTATAATGTGTACAAAGCAGTGTATGCTCTGGCATATGCCCTTGATGATATGCTGAGGTGTGAACCAGGAAGAGGCCCTTTCAGTGGGAACAGCTGTGGTGACTTGAAAAGCCTGGAGCCATGGCAGGTTTGATATCCGAATCGACTGTATGCTAATTAAAATCTCTTGGAGAGTATTGTAACACAAAGCAGAAAAAATAATATTTATATCTACAGTATCTACATATGGCCCTGCGATGAACTGGCGACTTGTCCAGGGTGTACCCTGCCTTCGCCCTATGACAGCTGGGATAGGCTCCAGCAGACCCCCGTGACCCTGAAAAGGAATAAGCGGGTATAGAAGATGAATGAATGAATGAATGTATCTACATATGTGTGTGATGGTGGGTGGGGTAGCTAAGTAGTTATAGTGACACCTATTGCATGAATGATTTTCATTCTCTTCACCCATGTTTTTGCTCCATTCTTTGTTTTACTTTTTACAGCTTGTGCATTATTTGCAAAAGGTCAACTTCACAACACAGTTTGGTGATGAAGTCTCCTTTGATGAGAATGGTGATGTTTTACCAGTATATGACATCATGAACTGGGCGTTGCTCCCTGATGGACAAACTAAAGTTCAGAATGTAGGTGATGTAAAAAGTTCAGCACTAAAAGGAGAAGAACTCACAATTAAGGAGGACAAGATCTTCTGGAACTTTGACTCAAAAGGGGTAACATTATATGATTTATAGAATAGCTTTTGAATTCATCACAAAAACAAGTCCTTTCAAGTGAATAGAATAAGTTTGTTTGTTTGTTTGTTTGTTTGTTCACATAGGCCCCTCGGTCAGTGTGCAGTGAGAGTTGTCCTCCTGGTACCAGAATGGCCAGAAAGAAAGGACAACCTGTGTGCTGCTTCGACTGTGTCCCTTGTTCTGAGGGAAAATCAGCAATGAGACTGGTTTGTTTTCAGTTTTAGATTGTGAAATGAAGGATTTAAGACCTGTTTCAAAACTGTCTCCTTCTTCTTAGACTCCATGGAGTGCAGCAGCTGTCCAGAGGACTTCTGGTCCAGCCCACAGCGTGACCACTGTGTCCCCAAGAAAACAGAGTTCCTCTCCTATCAAGAACCTCTGGGCATCTGTTTGACAGCTGCTTCCTTGCTGGGAACATTCATCTCTGCCATTGTTCTGGGCATCTTTGCCTGCCATCACAATACTCCTATAGTTCGAGCCAACAACTCAGAACTTAGTTTTCATATACTGCTGTCTCTCAAGTTATGTTTCCTGTGTTCCTGCTTTTCATTGGCCGTCCCAGACTGTGGACATGCCAGCTGAGACATGCAGCCTTTGGCATCAGCTTTGTCCTCTGTGTCTCATGCATCCTGGTGAAAACCATGGTGGTTCTGGCTGTGTTCAAGGCCTCCAAGCCAGGAGGGGGAGCCAGTCTGAAGTGGTTTGGTGTTTTACAGCAGAGAGTGACTGTTGTTGTACTCACATCCATACAGGTAACACTCTGCACTGCCTGGATCATTACTGCATCACCTGCTCCACATAAAAACACCAAATATTATACTGACAGAATAGTTTATGAGTGTGTTGTTGGGTCTAAAGTTGGATTTGCCCTCTTGTTGGGTTATATTGGTTTACTGGCTTTTCTCAGTTTCCTGATTGCTTTTATAGCAAGGAATCTTCCAGATAGTTTCAATGAAGCCAAATTCATCACATTCAGCATGCTGATCTTCTGTGCTGTATGGGTGGCCTTTGTCCCTGCCTACATCAGCTCACCGGGAAAATATGCAGATGCAGTCGAGGTGTTTTCAATTCTGGCCTCCAGCTTCGGCCTCCTGGTGCCACTTTTTGGACACAAATGTTACATTATCTTGCTGAGACCAGAGAGGAACACCAAGAAAGCAATTATGGGCCGAGGAATTGAGTCATAAAAATCCCATGATCTATGGACAACTACGAGAGGTTTTTAAGGAAATACCAAGACACAAAAGCACTCTTGATGAAATGTGATCTTTAATGTCTTAATGGAATAAAAAGACTGGGCCTGAATAAATCACATATATATCAAAATGAAACTCCCCCCTTTTGATCTATGTTTTATTGTGTTACAGTTTGTTTTATTTGTGTCAGTGGGACATAAATAAACTAAAACATAGCAAAATATGAGGTGCACCCTGCACAGATGACCATAATTTGACATACCAGCCAAACCCCTCTACTGGTTCTCGCTCAAGCCACATTTAAATCACAGGCTTATGTGCTTTAATTAAAGGAAATGAAAGCGCATAAGTGTTATAAATATCAGGAAGTCGATACTGTCTACTATTGGAACAATTTGGTTGAAGTGAATACATGAAGCCTACAGCAACATTAAATAAAGCAGCATTAAATAAAAAAAGAAAAACACTGGGAACATTTCAATTTGCTAAAATTGCATCACAATTATTTTATTGTATTAATGTTGCTGATCTCAATACAGTAGTCAAAAAATATAAATACTTAAAAATACGTAAAGAAGGATGATTATCAGATGAACAGTAGTTTTGTTTTTTAGACAGTACAAGTCATATGTCTGTTACATAAATACACTTTAGATTACAATATCTGGACAACAATAGACAGACAATATTAGAAGAAAATCTTTTCAAATGTATCAAATGATAAATGTATCAAACAATAACAATGACACAGTGGGCTAATAAATTAAAATCTTCCTAGTGTGCTCCTCCTCCCCCTATCTGCCCATCAAGTGTTTCTTGGTGTTTTTCTCAGGCTTTAAGAGAATTATGAAACATTTCGGAGCAAAGACACAGAAGAGCAAACCATAGCTCGAGGCCAAGATTGCAAAGATTTCAACAGCGACTGAATATTTCCCAGGAGAGCTGACGTAGGCGGGGACGAAGGCCACCCATACAGCGCAGAAGATCAGCATGCTGAAGGTGATCAGCTTGGCCTCGTTGAAGTTGTCTGGGAGCTTCCGTGCGAGAAAGGCCAGAAGGAGGCAGGTGCAGGCCAGCAGGCCGATGTAGCCCAGAACCAGAGAGAAGCCTACCACTGAGGCCATGAAGCACTCCAGAGTGACCTTTGACCCTGGATTATTGAAGTCCACCTGTGGCTCTGGAGGGCTTAGGCACAGCCAAATAATACAGATCAGAACCTTCAAATTAAAGAAGATCACAGAAAACAATCAGTATGAGTTGAGAACTGACGGCAAAATATTGAAGAGAAATTTCAACTTGTGTGCTTCTTTACCTGTATCGAGGTAAACAGGCAGACACTCCCTCTTTGTTGGCTTGGACCGAACCACTTCATCAAGGCTCCTGCTCCGGGCTGAGCTGAACGGAATGCTGCAAGAACCACTATGGTCTTGACCTGGAGGCAGGAAACGCAGAGGACAAAGCTGATGCCAAACGCCGCCTGCTGGAAGCGACAGGACCAGACTGACGGCCGACCGATGAACACCAGGGAGCACAGGAAGCACAGCTTCAGTGACACCAGGAGCAGGAAGCTGAGCTCTGAGTTGTTGGCTCGCACCTTTAAAAGAGAAATAATTTTTAAAAATTAAAGCTGCAAGCAGCGTTTGCGGGGCAAACAGTTATGATAAATAAAAAAAAGTTGTTCTTGACTAATTTTTGGTTTCGATCATGACATCACTCAAGTTTCTCACCACAGGCGTGTGACGGTAGTGAAGGAACACGACAAACACAGCTGCTGTCACCGTGACACCCGATGCAGCGACTGTAGTCAGAGTAATGCCCAGAGTCTCATTGAAGGAAAGGAAATCAAGTTGGCGGGCCATGCAGATTGTCTGTTCAACGTTGGGCCAAAACTCTGGAGGACAACGCTCGCAGTGGAGGGAATCTGAAGTTCCAAAAAAAAAAGACAGAAGTTGAAGAATTTGACAAAAGAAAAAGCCGTAAAAAAAAAAAAGCCTGTTCCTTTACCTGTCCGATTGCTAATCTCTCCTTCAGCACAAGGGATGCAGTCGAAGCAGCAGAGAGGTTCGCCTTTTCTGTTGGCCTTTCTGGTGCCAGGACGGCAGCTCTCACTGCACACTGATTTTGGCACCTAATGACAAATAAAACTCTCCTTCAGTGTATCAGAGTGACTATCAAATCCACCGTCAATCTTTGTCTAGGAACAAAACGCGAAGCTGCGATTTTTTTCACACATCCCCACCTGATTGTTGGCAGTGTTCCACTGAATTGCCGACTCATCAAGACGCAGATCAAACCCGTCGACGCGGCCAACCAAAACGAGTTTGAGAGTTCCCCCGGGGGTTCTCTGCCAGTTGACGAGATCGTACTTTGCAGGGACGTCTGCACCTTGGAAATGGAGCCGTTCGCCTTGCGGTGTGGTGAAATTCACAGTGTTGAGGTGATGGAGCAGCTGAAAACATCAGTGTTGGAATGAGCGAAAATGAATGTTTTATGACATTTTCAACATCTATGAATATTTATGAATATAATATGAAAACATTTATTGAGGCGTTAAACCTAACAAAAACAGTTTACCTCTTGGGGTTGAATGTGTTTTGGCAGGGAACAATTGGACCTGTTGTGTGTGATGTTCACGTCGTGGTCGGGGCAGGACAGGAGGCTGTGTAGGGCATGAGCGACCGCATAAACAGCAAGGTAGACATTATACGTCACTCTCAGCTGGGATGTGTCAGTGAAGGTGTGCTGCACTCCTTCCAGGGATTCTGCGCCACTGCAGGGCGGTAGAACACTGGAGCTGAGTGCAATAGCTGGGCTGCAGCCAAACTCATTTTCCCAGAACTCCTTCAGGAGTTTGTCATCGGGTCGCAGAGACGGCTTCAGACTCCAGAGATATTTTTGGAATCCAGGCATCGGTGCGCTTCTGATTGCCACCCCAATGACCCCAGTTGCCACCCGAGTGGAAAGAACATCTTGGAGGAGGTTGCCACTGGTGCTCCAGGCCTCACTGGCAAGAAACTGTCTGTCAGTCACCTACAGAGAATAAACTATTATTAAAATTTAAAAAAAAAGAAATCCGAAAATATTTCATTTAAATGCCCAGTACATGTTTTTTTTTTTTTCTCACATTGATCTTCGAGAGTTGCAGGAACAGTTTTCTCACATCAGTATACCAGGAGAAGATCAGAATCACTCTTGCTGTCGAGGCCTGAATTGTGAGGGCTGCGCGCCTGGCATCACTCACAATCCTTTCCCTTTGGAGAGTCTCAACGAACGCCAGGCACACACCCCTACCCCGAGTCTCCTCCTGAAACACCTGTCACGTCGACACCAAAGAGGAAAAGCGTTCAGGAAAACAACGACTGGCACGCCGGTGGTGGATTCACTCCCCACGCACACCTTGACTGCCATGTGCCCATAATCGTTGTTTGCGACCACAGCGCCGATCCAAGTCCAGTTGAATCTTATCGCAAGCTGCGCAATGGCTCTGGCTTGGTAGATGTCACTGGGCATGGTCCTGAAGAAAGTGGGATACTGGCGCCTGTCACTTAAGCAGGGACAGCTGGCCGTGTAGCTCATCTAAAACACACACACACAATATGTTCTGCAGCTCCAATTTCTCTGAATTCTTCTCCAATCTTATACAAAAAATAATGTTTTTTGTTTCATTAAACATTTGAATTGAACTCACAAGAGGTATGAAGAGTGGTCCCAAGAATTTGGCAAGTATTTTGGCTGCCACAGATGAAGAACCACCGATGATCAGAGGAAGAAACTGAGCACCTGATAACATCACAGGACATCAAAAGATTGCACATCCTGCACCAAGCATCACATCGTTTCCCAGTATTTCCCCCAATTATTTTACTCTCTTGTTATTAACATAGCGTGATGCACCTCTTCCTTTGTCACGCTCCTCTCCAGGTCCACCAGAGAAATCCGGCAGAGCTTCGGAGTCACAGTTGGCGCTCTCACCCCCAACCAGTGTCATCGCACCCCGCATGGCCCATGTGGGCAAGGCGCAGCTATCGCGAATGTGGTAGCCCAGCTTCAAGCCTGGCAGCAGAGCCGGGCTGCGATTGATCTCCTCTAGCCCAAATACCATCGCATATAAGTACTGCAGTGGAAGAGTTTGCAATCTGAAAACAGAGATGAGATGATACGTACAGTACATCAAGCAAAATGCTGGAGTTATAATGCTGCTTTGATGCTTTGACAACAATGACAACAACAATGTACAATCAATTTTGTTTGACAAAACAAATACAAATTGACACTTCAGTTTTACCCAGTGCAAGACTTGTAGTTTGGTTGGTGGGTAAAGTTGTGAGTTGTCGGTGGAGGCTTGTAATGCAGACTGAAGAGCCCACCAATAATGACATCTCCATGCTGGAACAAGCCTCCGTCGCTGGGTGCACCCCACCGGGAACAAGTCAGCAGCTGAACCGCCTTCACTCTCACCCGGAGCCCCAGCTCCACACCCGCAAACCCCATGAGGAGCAGCGGCAGGAGTGAGGGCAGCCACAAATTGAGGAGGAGCTGGAAAAAAGACATGGGCGAAGCTTTTCTGGATGCTCAACACAGTCAGATAAAACTGGTGCTCAACAAACTCCTTAAATGCAGCAAGACTTAGGTAAATGTTTTGGCCTGAGCACATCCACCTGTAAAATGGAGAGAGAAATCAAATCAGAGCATTTTCACAATAAAAGTGACAACATATGAAACAGTCAGTGCCTGGCTGCTCTGACCAACATGTGTGATGTTAGTGATATTTATAACAGCTGGTGACCGTCCTTATGAGTAGGAAGTACAGTCACCTGGATGGCAGTGTCTCTCTCAAAGACGAAGGAGGAGCAACAGTATAATGACTAGCATATGGCTGATTGCTATAGAAACATAAAACCAGCATGAACATTCATTTGTTGGGTTACACAAGTCTTTTTTCTAATTGTTTGCAGGTATGCAGTACCTCAGTTCTTCCACTGTGTATTTGACACATCCCTGGCAGATGTGCAACAGCCTTTGAAAGGAGTCTCAGTGCGCCATCGTTGTCATCATTTCATCGACACCCTCACCGGCTTAAGTTAGAAAGGAATCCCAGATCAGGCTATTGTGGCCTGTTGCAATTTAGCCTTAGAATAAATGCAACGATGACGGGAAGTTAAGCAGCTTAATGAGGTTTTAGAGGAGGTGAGGCAGCAGTTATGGGAGGATTGTTGACTAATGGAGGGTTCATGTGATGGCAAGTGCACTGTGTTCTAAAACCATCAGTGTTGAAGCCAGAGATGAAACGGCCTGAGCAGTGGAAGGAAATCATTGCTTTGCAATACATCTGGGGTTCAGAAACCACTGTCATTTTATGATGCTGTGCAGTTATATTCATTTCTAAAATAAGACACAATACAGAATTTATTGTTTGATACAGAATTTTCACGTAGAAGGTCCAACAAATCATTGATTTTAGCAGGAAGCTGAAAATGTGCAATGTTTTTGGAGAAAGCTGCAACCAAAGGGCTTTTATTTAAAACAGAACACAAGAAACTTGTGCTACAAAGGTTTGTCTTGATATATAGAGCATGATCATAAAGATCCTAACTTGAGACCTTTAACTATGTATTTTTTTTAAAAAAAAATCTATTTGGATTTTTATCTTATAACGTGCAACAAAAATGTATTTTCAAACATAAGATATGTATGTTACCACTATATATTTTATCTTATTAAACATTCAAAAAAACAATAGGTGGGAATAAAAAGGCCTTATAAAGTCAAGCTCCTCCCACTTATATCTGATTTTGGCAAAGACATACTGTGAGTATTGTTCTAAGTACTAACAAAGCACCGTTGTATTGTTACAGGCCACTGTGTTTTACTTATTTACGTTTTACTCTGTGTTCTTCAAGGTGCAGATGATGGCTAATTGAGAACACCTGTTTGGAGTTGTGGGCAGAACATATGTAAGAAGTTTGTTTTGTTTTTTTCCCTCAAACACACTCTTTGAGATCCCTGGCACCTGCTCCAAATCCAGACATTTGGGAATTTTGTTTCCCTTTATTTGAAACAATAAATTTGAAAAGATGAATAAAGTTCAGAGCCATTTGCAACACTATGTGACAAGAGTCAGTTTGTCACAGTCTTAGAAAAAAAACCTGTTGTTAGTGTGTCTCTAGCAAAATATCAAAAGTCAAAACAAAGGTTTTCATGTGCTGTGGCGGTGACAAAAACAAAGACTGAAACAAAGACAGAAACCTCTTACATGTTTCATCGCCACAAGATTCTATTATCTGTTTTCGACAGATCTCACTCTGTGCAGTTGGTTTACAATTTTAAAAATTGAGAAATTTGTAGATCCTAATTTTTACTATGTAGGATGGCAACATTGGTAGCCCTGGTATGTAAATGTGTTGAATTAAACTAAATTTTGTGTTTTGTCATGTCTGTGCCTAATCAATGCCACTGCATATAGTCCTGCTATAAATAAATTCAAATTATTGCACAGTCCCAACAATGAGGTGTACTAGAAAGCACCAGAAGGTGTAAAATTACAAAGATGAAAAACATGCACTCGCACAGGGAAGGAAACTCTTGTCGGACACAAACTGAGACCTTCTATCTTGACGCAATGGCTCTATCTAGTGGTTGTGGTTGATATTTGTAGCCGTTTAAATCAGCTCAACCAACGGAATATGAAGCAGGCCCAGGTATTTATTTTATGTGAGATGCTGGCACAAACGTCAATAAAGTGATGAGTGACAATGAACTTTTAATATGAAGTCAGAGACCACAGCTGATGTGTTTATTTATTGCTGCATTCAAAAATCCAAGGCTTTAATATTTGGTTGCTGTCAGATTTTTAACTTGTATCATGACAATGTCAAACAACTTGTTGTCAACACTTGCAATAAATCACTTGCACAATCAAATATTTATTTTATTGTATTCATTTATTTCACGGATAGCCCCTTGAGATGTCCCATCTCATTTTCGAGGGGCTCCATACAAAAAAAGACAAACATGGGAAGTAGTGAATACAAACATACTACAGAACTAATAAGCACAAGGGCACTCACAAATTCTTGATTTGAATAAGCAGCAAATAATGGTACCCTTCACATAAATGTATGTTTGCCAGGAAAAATTAGTAAGATCTGGTTTTACTAGAACTTGAAATAAAAGCAGAACAATTTCTAAGACAGTCAAGACATTACCATCACTAGGTGATCTGTGAAGACACATATCTGATTACACTGAAACTGACCGTGATTATAATCAGCATCACACAGGACAAAGGACCTATCAGACAATAATGACAGGGTGTCACCCCACAATCAGATTCCCTATTTGGACATCAATTGTTTCTTGGTGTTTTTCTCTGGCCTTAGCAGAATAATGAAACATTTTGGGGCAAATATACAGAGCAGCAAACCATAGCTGGAGGCCAGGATTGCAAATATCTCCACAGCGACAACGTATTTTCCAGGAGAGCTGACATAGGCGGGCACGAAGGCCACCCACACAGCGCAGAAGATCAGCATGCTGAAGGTGATCAGCTTGGCCTCGTTGAAGTTGTCGGGGAGTTTCCGAGCAAAAAAGGCCAAAAGGAGGCAGGTGCAGGCCAGCAGGCCGATGTAGCCCAGAACCAGAGAGAAGCCCACCACTGAGGTCATAGAGCACTCCAGGGTGACCTTTGACCCTTGGAAACCCAGATCCAGTTTAGGCACAGGGCGACTGAAGGACAGCCAAATGGTGCAGATGATGACCTGCATGGAAGATAGATGAATATTCCTGGAAGTCAATCATCTCAATTTCATTGGTCACAAAACACAAACCCTTCACACCTGTATGGTTGTGAAGAAGCCCACGCTGCCCCTCTGCAGGCCAGGGCCGAACCACTTCATCATGGATCCAGCACCAGGCCGAGCAGAGTGGAAAACGGCCAGAACCACCAGGGTCTTGATGAGGAGGCAGGAAACGCAGAGCACAAAGCTGATGCCAAACGCCACCTGCTGGAAGCGACAGGACCAGACTGACGGCCGACCGATGAACACCAGGGAGCACAGGAAGCACAGCTTCAGTGACACCAGGAGCAGGAAGCTGAGCTCTGAGTTGTTGGCTCGCACCTGAAGGAAAATCACAAAAAAAAAAGATTGAGCGGTGTAGTTTTTTCTCAACTTCTAAAACCAAAGTCAAACAAACTTACAATAGGTGTGTGACGGTGGTGAAGAAACACGACAAACACAGCAACCGTCACCGTGGCGCCTGACACTGCGACTGTGGTCAGAGTAATGCCCAGAGTCTCACTGAAGGAAAGGAAATCGAGTTGGCGGGGCACACAGGTCGTCTGTTCAACGTTGGGCCAGAACTCGGGAGGACAACGATTGCAGTGAAGAGAATCTGATGTTAAAAAAAGGAAAGAAATCTGATTAGAGAAAATATCAAGTGGAAAAAAGTGCCTTCAATTAGTTTTTGTTCCTCACCAGTGTCATTGCTTATCTCCCCTTCAGCACACGGGACACAGTCGAAGCAGCAGGAAGGTGCTCCCACCCTGTTGGCCTTTCTGGTGCCAGGAGGGCAGCTCTCACTGCACACTGATTTCGGCACCTAAACGAGAAAAAAAAAAGCCTGTCATCACAAAATCTTGTTGATTAACTAAATTTGACAGGCCTGTATTTGTATTTTATAGGCCTCTGATCGGACGACCTGACTGGATCCGGTGCTCCACTGCACGGCCGACTCATTAAGATGGAGGTCGAAGCCGTCCACGCGGCCAACCAAAACAAGTCTGAGAGTTCCCTCAGGGCTCCTCTGCCAGTTGACAAGGTCGTATTTTGCTTTAATATCTGCTCCTTCAAAATAAAATGCATCTCCCTGCGGCGTGGTGACATTGACTTTACCCATGTGCTGCAAAAGCTGAAAGCGGCAATCGTTAAAGGCACCACATCTGCGTTCGATATATTTGAAATGTGAAACGGATACTACGGACACATTTACCTCCTTGGAGTGAATGTGTTTCGGAGGGAAGCAGGTGTGATTTTTCCCAGGATCAGGCCCTCGGCGAGGGCAAGACAGAAGACTGTGGAGGCCGTGGGCTGCGGCGTAAACAGCGAGGTAGACGTTGTGTACCGCTCTCAGCTGAGAGGTGTCAGTAAAAGGATGCTGCCCCTCCTTCAGAGACTCTGCACCCGTGCAGGGTGGCAGAGATGCTGTTTGAAGCAAGCGCCCAGCGCCGGAAAAAGCAGAATCTGCATTGCATTTGAACTCTCTTTGCCAGAGTTCGCCTAAGAAGTGGTCAAAGGGACGAGACGCCGGGTGCAGGCTTCGGAGATAAATTTCAAATCCGGGAATTGGTGAACTTTGAATGGCCACTCCCAGGACACCAGCCAGCACCTCGGAGATTGCAGGATCCTGTAGAAGATGCTCACTCGTGCTCCAGGCCTCACTGGCTAGAAACTGTTTGCCAGTTACCTAGAATGAAGGAATATAAACTAATAGGATAGTGGGGGTGTGTAGAAATATTTCTCTGTTCTGTATCCTTTAACCTATTAATAAAAAGAAAATACGGCTTGCTCACATTTCTTCTTGCCAGCTCCAGAATTATTGTCTTGACGTCAGTATACCAGGAAAAGATGAGAATCACGCTGGCAGTGGAAGATTCTATCGTGAGCGCTGCCCGTTTGGCATCTATCGCAATTGTTTCTCTGCTGAACATTTCAATGAATTCCAAACACACTCCGCTGCCCCGTATTTCTTTCTGGAACGCCTTTAAATGAGGTGGTTGTCATGTATTTTACTTTTCACCGAGTAAACATGATACAAATGAAACTCTCAGCACATTTTCACTCAATTTCCAGTATCCAAAAATTGAAAATGAGAAGCACTACCTGTATTGCCAGGCGACCGTAATCAGTATTCACGGCCACTGCTCCGATCCAGTTCCAGTGAAAGCGCATGGCCAGTCTTGCCATTGCCCGAGCTTGGTAAACATCGCTGGGGATTGTTCTGAAGAAGTTGGAAAACTTTCTTCTGTCACTCAAACAGGGACAGCTAGCCATGAAGCTGATCTAAGTGGACAATACAGAAATGTCTTTTCAAATGGTTACTTTTTGGAGACGTAGAGAATTCACGTTACCCTTTTTTATTTTTCCATTTTTGCAAAACTCACAACTGGCACAGAAAAAGGCATCAACATACTGGACAGCAGGGTGCCTGTTGCTGATGCTGCGCCACCAATGAGCAGCGGAACAGGTTTATCCCCTGCAGGTTGAAAACAAATGAAAGAAGTGAGTTATCCTCCTTTCAACATGGCACAAAATTACACCAGATCATGAGATACCTGCGCTCTCATGAGGAGCTGTTAGGTTGCAGCTGTTTGCGTCGCCAGCCACCAGTGTCAGTGCATGTCCCAGCGCCCAGGGATAACGACTGCAGCTATCAAACACGTGGTAGCCCAATTTCAATCCCGGCAGGAGAGTGCTATCGCGATTGATTTCTTCCAACGCGAAAGCCATGGCGTACATATATTTTAATCCTTGTACGTCAAACCTGAGGTCATGAGAGGGAAAAAGGAAAAGGAAAGTCATGACAGAAATATAAAAAAAAACATGGCTATAAATGTTTAAAAACCTTTTAACGTGGGCAATAAAAACGCTATTAGCCTTTTTGTCTTTTTTTTCTGAATTATCTAAATTTAAAATAATTCCACAAATGCCGTTAGGAAGTTTTACCCAGTGCAAGGTTTGTGAAGAGGTTTTGCAGTGAAGTCATGCCGCTCCCTTGACTCAGCGTAATGTATCGGGAAAAGTCCGCCAAGAATCACGTCCCCATCCTGAAAGAGGCTCTTGTCACTCAGCGCACCCCAGCTGAAGCACAGCGATGCCTGAACCACCCCCAGGCCCACTGCACCCAGACCCAGCTGAGTGGTCAGGGCGGACCATGGAGTGAGGAGCCACAAAAACCAAGACATAGATGCAATGGCAGTATATCTGAACACACGGGAGTAAGCACAGTCATGGCGTGACATGGTATAGACATGATTCTTAAAGCTGTCTCATCGTTAACTGTTGACATGAAAAATAAACATTTACCTCATACAAAAGATTCAACAGTCCTTATTCCAATCACTGTGGCGTCATTAAAGTTTAGTCGAAGAGAAATTGCACCATTTCCAGATGGAATTTCCTTTGGTTGAAAAGCTTGAACTGGAGGAGAGCCTGCGAATTTGGAAAATGAAATCTTGACCCAAGCAAACCTGCTACCCTTGTGCACCAGTGAAGTGCTGATGTGAGTATTTATAATTGGTGTGAAGTGTTTTGCCAGGGTGTAAAACTGATGATACAAGCATCCTACAACCACCAATGACTCCTCTCAAGTGTGATGTCGGAAAAACAATTGAAAGGCAAACGAGTAATTAGCGTCTGCGAAGTCGAGATTGGTGTGTGTGTGTGTGTGTGTGTGTGTGTGTGTGTGTGTGTGTGTGTGTGTGTGTGTGTGTGTGTGTGTGTGTGTGTGTGTGTGTTTTGACTATTCAGTAACTCACGAATGTAAGTGTAAATGTAAACACATGCAAATGTGTGTGTGTGTGTGTGTGTTTGTCATTCAAGTAACTCACTGAGATGATAAGTGTAACATTTTTTGTAAACATCAATATTAATGAGCTTTGAGATCACATCAGATTGATCCGCATTTTAATTTGCAACAAATATGGCACTGAGATTGATCCATTAAGCTTAACAAAGAGTAAGTTGCAGTCAGCACAGGGAATTGTATACTCAGAGCAACAGGTGTGCCGTTTGGAACTTCTATTATGGAGTAATTTCATGAGCAATTACATCCTATTTTGATGAATGCAGCATGTGAGGACAGATGCAGCTGTTTTATGAGTTACATTACATTGATTTAGAGTGTGAGCTTCTGTCTTCATTTATCATTGATCACTATATCCCCTTGAATATAACAAACAAAAAACAGGACAATGTTGGAATCAAATATTTTTATTGCATTGGTAGGAAAATGCTCACAGTCCTCCAATGAGCAACAGTACAAAGAAAAAAGGATGGTACACACTGAAACAATACGGAAAACTGGTGTCTTGCCACCCTTCCTTCATCCGTTTCTCTCTTCTGGCCACCAAGTTATCAAAAATAAAATAACCATAGCCAGCAAGATTTTTTTTTTCAGTCAGTATCAAAGCAATTATAAAAATAAAAACCATTTAAACCCCAAATCTTCAAAATCAGCTCTGTTTTTAATCTTAAAAATCATACAGAAACAAGTCCAAAAACAGATGCCGATACAAACAAGCACTTGTTCTCTGTTGTTCCCAGTGCCACTATTTATTTTGGTGAAACTGTGGACGGATGATGCAACATCTATTGTATAAACTGGTGCATAGTCATGCCTGACATGTTCAAAGGTAACATGCACAAACAATGTCGGATTTGCTGTCAAGTGGGACCCATCTCAGATGGCAATGACAGGAATATCTACGCATGACGCACAAAAAGGAATACCATTAAAATATAGGAAGACTTACAATTCAATCTTTGAAAATGTGAATCCTATCTATTAAATGTCAACACATTCAAAGAAAGACACCGCATCCCTCTTTGTTTAAAACTCTACTTCTTTTTTTTTGCTTCATTGTCAATGTACAAAGTTCAGACCTTACATCACAGGGACAAAGATTACAAGCATATGTAAAATCAGTCTACGATCCATTTTTAGGAAAATTAAGTTCCCCAAAAAAGACATTTATACATTAAGCAGATAACAGACATTACACTGCCAGACCAGAAAGACCATCACTATTGAAAAGTTGACATTTCATACAGGAAATTCATGCTTTCAGATCCATTGACGGATTAAATTAAACATGATGTTTCAGTTACATTGTACAGAAAGTTTACTTCTCTTGAAATCGCCCAGACATACAAGTCCAAACACCGAAACAAACAAGAACAACCTTTTTATGTTCTTTAGCTTCCTGCTTTTGGTGCTATTAAAACACATCAGAGATGTGCTTTTAATGTCACTGGAGAGCTACAGTCTGAGCAGGAAGTAGACCTCTGGCTCTGATGCAGAGTGGTTGGACTCAGCTACTGGGAAGGAGTCATCTGTATAGAACCGATCTCTGTAATGATCTCCGTTTCCATAGTGTAATGACGTGCAAGCTCCTTCGGGGAGTCCCCTGTCCTCCAGCTGACCAAGGTAGCCTGCGATGTAGGACCCAGTCGAGTGTCTGTTGGGTGGCGGATTCTGTGAGGTTGGTTTATGCCTAAACACTACTCCGCCAACGCTGGCACTGTTACTGTTCGTTGTGACACCAGTCCGAGGCTTTAGAGCCTCTTGTTGTCTCTCACGGGCACGGCTGTTGATGTGGCGTACCCTGCTCTGACTCCTGGATGATAATCGCCGTGTGAGTGGTGGAGGGGAATCGTCGATGTCCCTGGGAGAGGGAGCTGGACTCAAAGCCTGTGGTTGTGATTGCTGGTGTCCCGGTTCCAGATGCAGCTGTGGTGGCTGTGGCCTTTCTCTGTCAATATCATCCCTCTCCAGAGTGACCAACTTACGGAGCTGCTCTGTAAGTGGATCGCATGACTGTGATTGGAAGGTTCCATCGCCCATAGCCTTCCTCCTTTGCTGCCTCATATGAGGTGTGATGAAACTACGACTAATAATGCGGTATTTACTCTGGAAGTTGCATGATATATCTTCAGAGGTCAAGTCTCCTAAGGACTTGGACTTGCACGGACTTGGGACTGTGGGGTCTATGACAGCAGACAAAGATTTCACCGGTAAAGGACTTTCATTTGAGTGCCTTGAAATTCTCGATTCAAGCTGTGAGTGGTGCCTCATATTGTTGAGAGGGATGGGCGGGGTCCATTGTTGCATTGGGGTGGATGAATTTATTTGGTTTTGGTAGTGTGCCTGGGTGTTTTGGGGAGCGGGAGATTCTGGATGGGGTGTATAGCAGCCATAGTCCAAATGACTGTACACTGCAGTTGAGTCTGAAGAAGGAGAGCATACCCTTCTATCTTTGGAAAAGTCATTGGCAAATACAGGACGTTGACCAGTGAGGTTTTCAGTGGAAGAGAAACCATTGCGAGGGCAACTGACTTGTTCTCTTTCTATTTGTCTATATCTTGGACTATCTTGATGTGACCGACTTGGGGTCTGGCTACACTTATAGTTGCTCTGCTGTGTGTAGAGATTGTTGATGTCTCTGCTGTTGTGGAAAAGCTCAGGATTTCTCTGAGGAATGGGGTAGCTGTTTTGACGCAACGGACTAGGATTGGAGGGTCTAGAGTTGAGAGTTTGTCTTGGAAAGGGTGAACGATAAGATGTATTCTGGTTTTGTTGATGGTTGTGCACATGACCATGTACTGGGGAGAGACCGGGTGAAAAATCGAACTGTGATCCATATGACACACCCTGTTTTTGATAGTCGGAGCAGGAATATTGCTGCTTTTGCAGGGAGAAGTTGCGAGTGGGCTCTTCATTTTGGTAAATGGCATTTCGTTTGACAGGGCTTAGGTGTTCGTCCTGTTGGCTCGCATGCCTTGACATGATGGAAGAGATTTCTAGTGGATCCTCATCTACATTTATCTCTACTTCTGCAAAAGCATGATGTGCTGCATTAGGGCGGAAATGGTAAAAGTCACTGTTTACAGGGGAACTGATGTATCTTTGAGAATGGCCTAGCTCCCTCTCCAGTGAAGGAGTTGGGGGATCGAACACTTCCTCATAAATTCTCTCCTCCACCTCCTCGATGTCTTCACTCCCACCCCTTTTTGCGTGCCTATCATCCCATCTCACATGTTGCTCTCTCCTCAAGCCCTGAACTGACTTCACTGGGGAGGACCTTGAACTGCTGGAGGGTGTGCCTCCAAAGTGTCTGCCTGAACAAGGACTGTCTTTTTATTTAGGTTGTATACTGATACGGGCAACAGTACTTCCTCATCCAAAATGGTGTAGACCTCCTCAAGCTCTGCAGTTTCTGGGCTCGATAAGCTTGCACAAGCAACTGTTTTGGTCTGGAAAGGAGTTTCATGGTTGACATGATTTGTTTTTGGAGCAACTTTTGGGGACTAGACATAAGTTTCTTGTGAGCAGATGCAGTGTTGGTCTTGAGGGGGGAACTGGAAGCTTGAAGCTCTTTAGGAGTGGTAGGTTTGGCGTTCGAGAGACAAAGCGAGGTCTCTCCATGAGAAATTGCTGTATGGTCACTTTTGTTCACAGTGCTTTCAAAATGGCCAATCAAAGCTGAGATAGACCCACATGTGTCTTCCTCATTGCTTGAGGAAACTGCATCAATGAGCCTAGATATGGTGCTCTCTTGCAATGAGCCAGGACTCTTCAGATTACAATCGAAACTGACAGGGGAGAGAGGGGCAGCGGAAGAAGGGGCAGAGGAGGAGGATGAGGAGACGGATGGTGCAACAGTAAATGATGTGCTGTTTGAAGAGGTCTCTGGTTTGTCTGATTTCGTCAGGCAGTTTTTTTCAGGGAATATCACTGATCCTTGGGAGATTTTGTTTGATTTGCTGGTAATACTAACATCTGGTTGGTAATTAGCATAATGCTGTTCCTTTCTAGCTTCCTCTCTTCCAATAACCAGATAGGAAGTCTCCTCCTCTGATTTGTCAAATTCTTTGGGTCTCTTGTTGGAAGGGGAGAGGGCATTAGGGTCAATGGAGAGAGACTGAATGAAAGGGTCCAAAGAAGAAGACCTGGGTCTGTTGAAGGGTGAAGCACCTGTGAGAACAGATGAATGAAAAAAAGAATATTAGTAAAGAAATAGACAGCAGTCAGCTCTTGCTGTTGTACATCAAGCATAACAACAACCAAATGAGAATGATTAACAGTCCAGCCAATACAAGGCAATAGCATTACACAGACAAATGGATCACCAAGTGCAACTGTGAAGGGGAAGCTGGAAGATGAGGTTGTGGAGCTCTTATTTTGCTCCACATTTGCTTTGGTCAGATTAGGAAAAAGATGGTAAAATGAGATCGGTTTGGTCAAATGGGATCAAAAGACACAGCAATATATTTCCAGACCACTTTGGGACAAAATACACTGGGTGGACGCAATACAGGCACGTTTTTGGACAATGCAACCTTCGGACAGAGGTATTTTAAATTACCTGTCGGAAATATCCTAGTCACTTCTCTACTATAAAGAAGCACAACAAATGAAGATGGGACAGAAAAGGCATGTTAAGGCATCTTGGAGAGAAGGCTGCAGTTAGTTCACATGGCTACTGTCCAAGGGTTTAGATACTTGTAGCAGGGTACGTGAAGCAAAGCAGAAAAGTTAAATGAGAAATCAGTGTCCTCCATTTAGCAATTTATAATGCAAGATGAAGATAAGCCATCTCCAAGAATAAGGAGGAAAAAGTGCTTTGTTTTGCAGTTTAAAGAACATGAACACATCCAATTTGGTGAAGTCCAGTTTAAGAATAGTCAAACAGTAAATTATTACATTAAAAATTCACAGATTTAAAAAAGAAGATATGTATGATATAACTTAAAAATATATATTAAAAAAATAATAATAAATAATGCTTTTTAACTAATAAATAAATTACCCACCAATAACAGTATCTGCACCCATGTGCTGCTGCTCCTTGTCTGGCGAGCAGATGGACAGCCGCTCTTTCAAAAGCCTGTCGAGGGGCATGGAAATAGGCCTGTGGGTGAGAGGCGCTCGCGGCTGCAGACGCCTCTCCACCACTTCCACCTTCCCTGACGTGCCCTCATCTCCCATCATTGCATCCATGCCGTTCCTTTGGTCTGATATGGAAGCAACCGACTCAGACAGCGGCATCTTGGTTTTCTTGCGGCCTTTCGCCGGCGCGCTGGCTGTGCGCCGCAAGAGGTGATCGCTGAACGAGCGTTTCCGCGGACCGCCTGAATTCGTGTCCACGGAGTATTTGGAGGAGCGTTTGAATAAACCCCGAATGCCTCGCAGCTGGTGACCCTGGGTGCATAACAGACAGGACAGGAAAAAAAAAAAAAAAATCACCAAATCAACAAAGAGGAAAGATTTGCGGCACATCATGCAGCTGTTTCTCATGGATTTCTTCTTACATTTTCACGTATCAACAAGAAACAGATGAAACATAGTTTACAGCAACAATGTAGGAGGATTAATATGCTCTGATGATTATCTCCAAGACTGAAAGGCTATATATGCACTTAAAAGAGTGCAAGTGTCCTTTCTGAGCACACAAAACAATGGCATGTCTTTTTGTGAAGTGCCTATAGGTGGCACCCTTATTCCTCAATACCTCATGCCACAACACTGCCAGACACCACAGTGGATTAGGCATGCATCCTCAGATTGCTTATTATTACATAACTGTGACAAATGAAGCAAGCGCGGTTGAATAGAAATGGCCTGAAAATGGCAATCAAGTGACTGCAGACATGGCTGAACACAAACTGCTCGCTTGCGTCATGCATTGTTTGTTTGCATGCAGCACCACACACGACCTGGGACACCAGGATACCTTGTTAGATCCCAGAAAGTGCATTATGGTAAAGCTGGGGTTCAGGACAAGAGGGCTCCACTAAAAAGACAAAGGAATCAGGGAGCAGAGCTTAAACAGATTGACTCTTGTCGTTTACCTCCAAGACGTAATCTCAGAAGGGATGATGGGAACGCTGCGACCAAAACCGGGACAACGTGGCGCTTACCTTCCCGTAGACGTCATGCACCGAGACGTGCACAAAGATGGAAGCCTCTGTCAGCCCTTCCAGGTAAACGTGTCTGTAGCCTGTTGTTGGAAAACAAGGACAAGGCATCTGATTCGCTAATGAGTCACAAAAGGAAAACGTGTGACATCAGACTGGTGGTTGAGTGAAGCTGTATGCGGATGACAGCGAAGATACCCAGATCACAGGCTTTTACACAGACACATTCACACAGCCATCAAATTCTGTACACGTATACCTATTTCAAAATAAAGCAAGGGGTACCACATAAAATGTCGAGAAGTCTGTTTTATGACATCTAAAAAACAACAACACATATTTACTGCTTTTTTAAAAGTCCATTTTATAATTTTTTTTCAAATCTTTAGTTCTCACTTTTTCACTATTAATTCTTTTTTTTTTTTAAAAAGTGAATCTCAGTGAAAACACATATTTTGCATTAGTGACGATTTGTCAACAATTTCAAATAAGTGTAGCAAGCAAAATATGTATGATAGTAAGGATACACACACACACAAATGCTTTTCTAATAATAATAGATTCAGCACAAACCAGGCATCAAACTTGTGAAGGCAACCGTCCGTTGGCCAATAAAGTCGCGTCCGATGGGGTCATGGTCCCAGACGAGGAAGCGCACTAAAACCACCTCAGCCATGTGAAGTGTGAAGGACAGAGTCTCCTCCCATACTGGATTAAAACCTGGAAATAAAATGGTTAGGGTTTTTTATTTATTTATCTTGAGTAATTGATGTTACAAACAATGTTATAAATCATTCTGCAGTGTATTTATGTTTGCATCACTGATAAAAGGTTAAAAAAGCAAAGGAGATAAGACAAATATGAAGCTTGCATTGCTTTGCTTTGCAGACAATGAAAATATCTGCAAAATACGACAACGGAATGTCTTGATGTGTCAACATGCAACATGTTCCTTCAGAAGTAAAGGGTCTATAATATAGTTTGTAGCCATTTCCTAAACAATATAATGTTCCATCAAGTAATGACATGTAAAGACTGATTTCATGGCTGCCATGAAACCAGTTTAATCAGATAATATATTCTGAGTTCACCCATGACTCATTTAATGTTGCCAGCTGTGTCACGTCAAAACAAAGATGTTGGGGAATTAACAAAATAAGATTTTGCATCCTCTTGGAGTTTCTGGAGAAAAAAACAAAACAACTTTTTTTTTGTTTTTGTTGGGGTTTTTTTCAAATGTGCCTTTACACTTCACAAGTTCGCAAGCTACTTGTGTCTGCAGAAAAAGTAGCAGCTATTGTCTTTGTTTGTCATGTTAATCAATTTTCAATTACCATCCTGGTTTGCTTGTTTTTCCTATGCAACAAGGACCTTCAAGTAATTAATGTGAAGCATTCTCATGGTGGCAAAATCAGCCAGCGCTTGACTAACCGTTGTCATCCACAACTCGCGTTTGCTCCTTGCAGCAGTCGATGGGCAAACCGATGATCTCCACCTCCACAAACGGATCAATGATCTGATGGACGGGAAGGCAGCGCGAGTTCTAGTAAGTTCCGTGTTGAGCTGTGATGCTGCATTACGTGTCAGGCAAGGTAAAAGAAATACCGAGAATGTGTGTTGGTTTTATGTGTGTTGGTGTGTTTGTACCTCTCCACGGTCACCCAGCATGGAGTCTGGTGGTTTGGGCAGCTGCTGACCACTGATGATCTTCAGAACGAGTTGCTTCTTGGGATAGGCGGGAAGAGGGTCGTCACTGAATGGATTAAATGAGCCTGGAAGGAGACGACGCAGTAGAGGAAAGCTTTTCATATAGTCACCACTCAGTCCTGACATTAAATCCATATATATATACTGTATACATGAAATAAATATATATATATATATATATACATACACTCAGAGGTCCCGCCAACCTCTGAGTGGTTGCTTCATGCTCACAGTATTTATCCTTGGTTACGTGTCCAGACAGTGTGTATTGTGTGCTTGTTTGCCGTTTGCTGCCGTACCTTTACACATGGGGAGCGGCTTGAGGACATATCCAATTCCTCCATTCACCATGAACTTGGCTCTGTTAAGCTGCATCATCCTGCCCTCCGTCTGGTAATTAAGTGCAACTGAAAGGGAGAAAAACATATCTACTTAAGGCGCATATTTAATAATACAGTTAAAACTGGAAAAACAACGAAGAAGCTGTCAGCTATTTCCTTTGTGTTGTTTGCAGCTGAAAGTGTTCCCTGTTAGCCATCCCTCCTTTCTGTGTTTGTCCTTGCGTCACCCCCATTTTCACGTTTGTCTGCCTTTCCTTCTTGTGTTTTTTTTTTCTCAACTATCCTGGGATTCATTAGTGAATTGGCTGAGGAGAGAGTTTTTCCTTTTTGTGAACTAAAACTTTATTACATCTGCTCAGTATACCCTCTGCACCTCGGGTCCTATAATCCCTTTTCCTCTGTGTTTCTAACTGCAACACAACAAAACAAGAATTCTTTTTCTTTGCAGAGCTGTGTGTGTCTGCTTGGACATTAATATATGCTTGGGCATTTAAAAAAAAAAAAACATTTAGTGCATTATCATGTTTTATCTCTCACATGGGTCTTCAGAAAGATCTTGATTTCATTGATCAAAAATTAATGTTAGGGTTCATTAAAAAAAAATTGGGGGGGGGGGATATCCAGCAGGGGCAGCGTACAGGATTGAAAGCAGCACATTCATGCTAAGGGAGCCATTGGCACCAAGCTGTCAACTTGTGACTGGGTCAATAAGCAACACATGCCAATCACGACGGGGTGTTGTGCGTTCTCAAATCAGAGACATGAATTTCGGCGCCAGTAGCAAAATTCATGCCTCTGATTGAATTTTGCTACTGGCAGAATCACATTTGCCTAATGGCAAATGTGATTTGTTTTAACTGTGTGAGTGCACGGCATGTTTGTTGGAACAGGTAGATTGTTAGACAGGGTACACAAGGCTCCCTGCCTCCGTGCCCGAGTGACAGTGGTCTCACCTAACTGACAGCCCACGTTCCAGTAAAACTGGGGGTTAAAATTGGACGAGTCAATGCGATAAGCTGAGGGATAAATCCGTGACAGCTGCCTCTGGTTAAAAGACAGGAACTGTTCGGCTTTGTGATTGACCAGAGACTGGGCCCTGGCCTCGCTGAATGACAGCACGTCAGCCAGAGTACCTAAAAGAGAGGCACAGGTTAGGCATGAGGAAACGTCTCCACGGAGGTGAGAGGAATGAGAAGTGAAAAGAAAAGAGTTAGTTTGCACTTGTACACGTGTCAGATAATAAGCGATTTACCGTCAGTCAAACACTCCTGTGAGGCAACAGAATTTGTGAACACCACCAGGTTCGACAGGTCTCTGCTCAGCTTCATTGTTTTCCTCTTTCTTCCGCCCCTGAAACAACACGCAGGCAACAAGGTGATTGCAGAGGTTGCACAGCAAGCGTTAGCAAGGCTGGGTGAAGGCATGAGAGTCAAGCAGAGCAAGTAGTATTTAGTATGACATCAGAACAGTTGTCTGCTCTCTCAAACCCCAACGTAAGTGATAGTCTGACCAAACGGTGCTTGATTTTCCAAAATTAAAACAGGATTGTCTTCTTGTCTTGTGTTCAATATTGCCAATTGTTCAATATTGCCAATTAAAAAACAGCTGCAAAAATTACCCATTTTCAATGCATCATTTTGCAGAAAGTGGCTCTAAGTGATATTTGTGAATTTGCATAAACCCTCTGAAGTGTAAAAGAATTCCCAACAGTGGCAATGCAGTAAGAGCTTACGGTAAGAATGTACACAATGGGGAAAAAAACAGCAGAGTTGGAAGCTGTAGTGCGATGTCTCAGAAAGAGACGAAGAGATGATTTTGTATAACTTTGCTAACTAGCTTTGCTGCATTCTCATTGTGACAGGCCTTGAAAAAGTGTAGGTGCCACCATGATAAGATGAATGTCGCTTCTGGCTCGGAGCCTACAGTGGGCATCTGGCAAAAAAAAAATATGGTGTTAATGTTTCTGTTTGCAGCCAGATTAGAACGCTGAGTGCTCTGTACACTTGGATGACACCGCAAGAGTAACACGCACTGTTGTGTTTTATTTTTGAAAGCACTTAGTCTGTATAGTGGAGAAGACCAAATGGGTGAAATGACAATTTTGGGTGAATTATCCCTTTAACCCCACTAAATTATATGCACTGAACCTTAAATCTTTATTGGCAAATAGGGCATGCGAGAGGATTGTGCACCAGTGAGGCAGCTTGGAAACCACAGGAAAGAGCATCAAAGGCAAAAAGCTTAATAAAGACCAAAGCACATGCAGTGTGGCGTACGCGCGCACGTGCACGCACACGCGCAACTCCCATCTTGCGCAAACACACATGGCCATTTAGACACAACACGCTCGCAGGAATCTGTGCTGTGACGGTTTCTCGCGGAAGTGCACACATGAATATGCAACCGGGAGGAGAGGCCGGGAAAACAAAGACAAAGGCCTCACACGCCGAATGAGGGAAGACAAAAAACGTGTGAATTTCCATGCTTCACGCTCACTGACTCTGGGAATAAAATAGAACAGAGACTGCGGTGTGCGATGCAGAGATACCACCCTGCCTCAGATTAGAAACAGATGTAGCGGCACTTATTCCCAAGTATGAGATGAGCTGCACAAATAAAACGTCCTCGGCTAGCAATTGGGTTTTCCTCCTCATTAGAGAATCATAAATCACTGGAAATACGCTGAATCTACCACATTGCAGATTGTTTCTTACACCTCAGTACCGAGACTTAAGGAAAGACGGAGAACTAAATCCATTTTTAAGAAGGTGCGTTTAGAAAAATACTATGATGACATAAATTTCAATAATAGGAAACTGTATTGACTATTCCATCTAACTATATCTGCATTTGATCCATTCCTTGACATTTCCATTACATCTATGTCGCAGTTAAGGGAGCGAGGGTGAAATTGAATAAAATAATTAAAATCATGTTTGCATATTTGCATTTGTGTAAAACTTGCAGATGAATGACTTTTATAATGAGGTTTATAATAGCTAAGTCAAGAAGTAGTACTGCCTATGCTGCAGATCTCGTTTTCAAGTGACACTGGCCAGGTACCCACAAGATGTCAGCTCACGCCAAGAAAAGAAGAGTTGATAAAGAATGCCGTGTTTTCAACAAGACATGGACTGTCGAGAACGTCTTTACAGAATATCAAAGGTAAAGCCATGTTCTTAATTTATTGTACGAAGGTTGCTGTTAAAAGATTTCAATTTGAATCACCACTGCATGACCAAACATGAGGACAAACACAGGAATCTGTCCGATGAAGCGCACAAGCCTGATGAGTTGCTAACATAACTGCAAACCCAACTTTCTCACAAAATCACCCAAAAGCAAGGCATTTTCTGATGGAGAGTTTATTAAGGAGGCCTTATTGGACTCTGTTGCACTCATATGCCCGGAGAAAATAGGAGCATTTGAGAACGTGCCAGCCACTCTCCCGACCGTACTGTAACGAGGCGAGGCGAGGACATCGCTGCAGCTGAAGAACAGACTTTTGACTATTTGTCTCTGGTTTTAGATGAGAGCTGTGATGTATGTGACAAAGCCCAGCTACTCATCTTACGTGGTATAACTGCAGACTTTGACATCATGGAGGATGTGGCAGCCATGCAGTCAATGAAAGAGACTACCACCATATATACATATATATATATACATATATGTTGTCGGTGCAGCCCTCTGGCACAACTCAGGTTTCTCATGTGGTCACTTGCAAAAATAACCAACCCTGCATTATACATTATACCATCAGCCATGCAACCAGCAGCATCTTGTTGGCTTTTTGGCTTGTTGAGTCAAACCCCTACTGCCCATATCTCTTATCATTCCATACGCTGAGGTAAAAATGTAATGCAAACGGTTCGAGTAGCATGCCCTGAGGGACGACGAGGCCGAGGAGCGTGACTTAGCACTCCTGCTTGCCTTTGTTTACAATGCACTGGATCGGTACAAATCAAAAGCACTTTGACTCCTTTTATGACGCCGTCGCTTTTTGCCTTTTTTGCTGCCCTGCACAGCACCGTACTTCCTGCTCACCGGGACCAACAAACCTTTCATGGTGAAAAACCATCGGAGCACTGTGGATACGGGTCAAAGGTCACCTGTTAAACTGTTCTCCAGCCTCCCTGGAAGAGCGCTCCTGGCTCTCCTCCTCCTTGTCCACACTTGAACATGAAAGCCTGGATTTGGAGTGCCTCTGAAGAACACACACATGCATACAGACGGGGTATATGAGCAAAGGCCCTGAGTGGAAGGTGTCAACTTGCTGCTTAAGTGGCAAAAATGCAGTGCCAGTATGCTTGCCTGTAGTTCAAATATACACATGTTGAACTTACACCATGCATGAAAACGCCTACACACAGACCTGCAGTGGGCCCTCTAGGGAAAGAGAGCTGATAATGCTGTTCCCATACGATTCACAGAGATTATTCTGATAGAACTAGTGGTTAGTGCATATTAGTGGGTGTTCTAGGTGTAACATATATAATTAGAGCGAGCACGTATTGGGCAAAGCGGCTCCTCTTCTAGGCCTAAAGTGGAGCTGACGAGACGATGGAGGTTGCGGTAATTACAGGGTTTAAGCTGCTTGCCAACATGTTACATACGCGAGTATAGGCGCACGTGGGAGGATGCATAAAAAGAAGGGAGGGGTGAGAGTGGGGGAAACAGGGCATGGAAGACAAGGAGAAAATGGCCGGAGAAGCAAGCAGGGATACGAGAAATGAAGAAAAGGAAATAAAATCACCAAGTTCAACTAGACGCACAACACTGCCGACCTAACCCATGCATGCATTGAAATGAAAAAAAATGCAGTGAATTGCTGCTTGCAAGTGAAAAACAATAATGTATTCTTCACATTTCCGCATTTGAAATCAGCATTGGTGGGTCTTTGTTATTGATCTGCATCTGTATGATTAAAAGACGTAATGCAGAACATTTACTGTTGCCTCATTCTGACCCGTGGTCAGTGTGTGCCCGTTCTTTATGTGAACATTTATAATTGATCTAAACTGTGTCCCCTTTTGTATTGTACCACTTCATCTAACACGCAAACCACACTCACTCTTCAATTTTTAATGGGCAATATGTGAAATACTCAAGCAGAAAATTGAGCTACTGTTGAACTTTAGTAAATGCATGATTGTGGTCTTAAATTGTCTTCAGTCTTCAGGTGATACTATGACTAACAGTACTGAAAAACGAAGAAGATGGCCCCTCAGACTTAAGTCTTATTTGACGACAGCAGATAGATCAGGAAGTTCGAACAGGTGAAGGCAATAGAGCAAAATAAAGTGTGGTATAGCCACAAATTGGAAAAAAAAACAAAAACATTTTATCAAGATAAAATATTGCATCTGAATTAAAAGAACTTCCGCACAAGAAGGACTGTTTGCGTTAAACAAGTCTTTTTAGATGAATTGCTCCTAGTTTATTGTGGTTGGGGTAAAAATATGTTCTGATACACTTTGCACTCACTAAATCAGCTTTTACTATAATGGACAAAATAAGTGATTATGTAGGCAGTGTTTTGGAGAAATTGTTAAAGAATCAAGGAGAAAAGGACTACCGCTTTTGTCCTCACCTTCTGTTTGAGCGTCGTAATGAAGGATCTGCTCTGAGATTTCTTCAAAACCCCTTTGGAACTCTAGGGAAAGGTGGAACAAATTCAGAGACTTTAAAACAGTTTTTGTTTGTTTGTTTTTGGGTTTATTTGTGCATGCTTGTTTACATTTGCATGGGTGAGTCACTGACTAGTCCAAACACACACACACACCGATTTTGAACTCAGTGATTCATTTAAACCCTGGCAGCGTATGAGCTGGAGAGGCTGCAAGTCATAAGCTAACAAAGTAGAGCGGGGAGAGGGGGGGGAGGCGGGGCAGCTACAAAAGAGAAGAAAATTACAGAGACAACGGAGTTAGGATGAAAATTTTCAAGGCCACTGCAAGAGGCAGGATTGCCATAAAAGCAAGTGAGTAGAAAAAAGAGAATGGTAAATCCAAATGTGCAACACCCAACAGACAAAGTGACTGTCAGGAAAAGCTTCTATAAATGGGAACAGCAGGGAATTTAAATCTTAAGCATCACTGCAGACATCATTTTCAGTCTGTTTTGACATATTGGGATTCAACATCGCCAAGCCGGAGGTTCTGCTTCTGTACTTTAACTGATTTGCTTGAGGGGTTTGCTATTAGGCTACTCTATTTTTGATAATATCCATGACTAAAGGGATGGCCTACTTAAACCCTCCTCACACTCTCCCTTCTTCACTTCTCACATACACTCACAACACTCTTCCTGAAACTTCGTCGAGGCCGCTACCTGTCGCAGGTTCTTTTGAAGACCCTGATGTGTGGCCCGCAGCAGAGCCCGAATGCTGAAACTGTCCGAATCTTCCTTGTCGCCGATCCGAGACTCCTTCAGCAGAGAGTCGAGTTTCTTCCTGATGTGAGACTCAACCTGGTGGTGACCGTTGCCCTGTGTGAAAGATGAAGACAGTCAAAAGGAGGACGTTGGGGAAAGACGCTAAAACAACACAGACGGACATGGGATTGTCTTGAGTGCTGCATTACCACAGACCTGTCGCATCTTATGGGCATACCAAAAAGATTTTGAACTTTTTTGGATTGATTCTTTCTCAGTTGCCACCTTATTAATGGTTCAGTCATCAATGAAAAGCTTGTTCATCCCCCTTTCTAATAATTTCCTATGTGTTAGGATCATACTTTCATGGGGCAACAAACAGCACAGCTGAGAAGTGGCTTAGGTTTCAACAAAAATGTGCTAAATTTCTTCCCCAGCTGATTGGTGTTCATGCTGTTCTCCTGATGATGCTGACATTATTGTCTCGTGTCATTTGAGGTATTGGATGGGTCCAAAAACAAGTAATTATCCAATCAACAACCCTCAGCAAGGAACAAACAAGACATTTGGGACAGCGGAATCCTATGTGACTAGAGCGATCTGGCAAGTCATCGTCACTCTGGCCAGCGGCCTCGTCAAATGTGGTTGTAAGGTGGCAGCTCATTCCTCAGCGGGGATGTGTTGCAAGTGGGGAAGTGTGGTTGTGTGGGTCAGGCCAGCATGTGCAGGCGCTCAATTCCCCAGCTTTTCAGGAAGCTTGTGGTCTGGGCCATTGACATGCTTCTCCATTCTCTCCACAGTCTGGAGGTTGTATGCGATAACCCTGGCTCTGTGGGTTCCAGACTTGCTATCTTGCCCTAGATTGTGAAGATATGAGACTGCCACTGGCTGCAGAATCTCAGTCCAGTATATTACAGCACTGAGATAGCCTTTAAATCATGAGGGTCTTGTTTGAAAAGTTATGGAGATACAACCCCACACGGTGATACTGTCACAGCCAAAAACTCTTGATCCATCAATGCAAACCTGCATTCAATGCATGCAGCTAGAACCTGTGTTAACCACTGAACTTGGATTTCCACCACACATTCAGATTTTATAGTCTACGAAGCAGACACCACAGCAAACAACAGTGAGAGGCCTCAAAGAAAATCTTTTGAGCTCAGACATTGGCCGTGTGCTGTTTGGCTGTTCCCAACATTCGGATCATGAATCTTTGGCACGTCTTCACTGGAAACCCATCCACTTCCCAAATGTCCTGGTCATCCCACACGCGTATGATCTTTACAAATGGAATATTGCTTTAACAATAATTCATAAAGACTAAGCTAATCTTGTTAATTCAAGCTACACAGTATGAATCTATAATCTTGGGTACAACCTAACCTTTAATGTTTGTAAATAGGAGAGGAGAAAACGCAACCTAGATTTTAGCCATATAGGTACATTCATTGTAAGTCTGTAGGTATAAAACGTCAACTTTTTGGGAAGAAATCCCAAGAAAAGACATAAATGTTGAGAAATAACAGAGGCCTGGCATTGAACCCAGCAAGGGTGTCTTATTTACACATATCTTTGGTGCATTTTACCTTCAAGGAAAGCTGCAGACCATCTGTTTGTCTAGCTTTCGCACCACAGTACATCATTTCATACTGCAATTCTATTGGTTGGCTTTTTGGACGCATTAGCAGTCCAACCCTGAGATGGGCATTTCAAATTTCTGAAATTCTGAGAATCTTTTTGCAGGCTGTCTATGGTCACAAACTTTTGACAATGGCCACCCTTGAACATGTCCAGCATTGCAATATTGGACTGCCATTTTGGAGCCAAGAACAAGATATCACTCATGGTAGCAATCTATAGCCAAAATCTCAGGGACAGGCTAATGGAGGAGACTTTTGGCTATTCCGCTTAAAAGAATAATAGCATCCTTACTGTCCAGGTGCTAATTTAGTGTAGCAAACTTATATGCTTGATAGTTAATATCTCAAGGTGTACGGTGAAGCAGCTTCAGAAGAGTGAGATCAGAACAGATGGTTACTCCTGAGCCACTACAACTGAACACAGCGCCACCTTTGCCCGAACCTGATCGAACAAGTGAGATAATTCAAATGAAATACACACGTTGCAACCTACGACCAGAGTATTACTCCCCGATGGCAGTTTCATCACACTCCTCATGCAGTGATAAATAACGTGGAGGCGATTGTGAGAGCACGCTGGCCTAATGAGTTCCAGAAAACAAAAGCTCTCATGTGTGGAAACCTGCCACCACCCTTTTAAAACGGCAATAATCATCCACGGTGGCATCTGCAGCTTCCTGCCTCCAGCTAAACAGGGGGAGAATGATGTCACATTTGGTTACACAACAGAACCATCTGGAGTGTTTTCCATGCTTAGCTGTGGCATGGAGGGCCTCGGCACTGCCGCGACGCGAAATCAACGATGAAAATTGTGCACCAGGCAATAATGAGCGATATTAAACTATGTGTTGGAATGCGTCGGCTTAAAATGTGTGTCTGCACGGACAAGCACTGATTATTCTGAAACGTTCCTGAAAAGGCGATTAGTAGAACATTACAAGCAACATTTAAAGTCGTTAAATGGAGCACGGCATCATTAAGAACTCATTATCTAATGGCTGCTTGTGGTCCTTGGACAGAGAAATAAATAAATTTGGATGTATTGCTTTTTTCTGCTTCTACATGAGCTAAAGACAAATGTGAAATCAAACGGTAATGTAATTATACGGAAGAAATAAGATCATATTTTTCTCAAAAATCAAATCACAGCGTGTTGTCTTTGTATATTAAAACGTTTTAGTACTTTCCTTGACAGGCTATGAAAATACATTAAAGCTGAATCATTTATTTTACCTGGCATTACTTTGCAATGGCTTGAAGGGAAATAGATCATCTTGAAACACCAGCTACTTTCCAACATATATATGGTTGTCTTATCTTATGTAATGAATTTTAAAAAAAAATTATAGAATGAATTAAATTTCAGAGAAAGCCACAGATGACTAGAATACAATTTTTCAACATAAGATCTTTAGTTCAACACTTGTGCTCACGTTGCTGCTTTTCAGCTTGAAGTCGTCCTCGATTTCATCAGCACTGTCGTCGTCGGACACCTCTCCTTCTTCTGCATCGGCAGACAAATAGGCGGGCAGACGCTTCCCCTGGAAAGATAGAGAGAGATAAAAAAAAAAAAGATTGATGAGTGCCCATTTAAGACATGAATATATCTTATGTGCACTATAAACATCTTGCTGCTCGCGCCGCAGACTTGAAAACAGTCTTGATATTCGAGGCAAAGCCATTACCGCCGCATTCAGGTGCACAATGGGGCACGGCGCGCACACTCGTGTGCGCACAACAGGCTGCAGATTTTCTGCGGGGATCCCCGAGCAGCCCTAACATCTAAGTGGAATCCCATTAGTGAGCCACTCGGAAGGTGTGAGTGGGAGTCAAGATTTTCTAAGCTCCTTTCCAAAATCAATGCCAGACTCTCAGCTTCCCACACCGAGTCTCTCGCCGACGCTGGCACCGACGGCACCCCTTTTTTATTTTATTTTTTTGTTTAACCACTATCATAAATGGCATCCCCCTTTCTGCCGCCTCGCGTCTGCCACAGTCAAAAACCCTTTCACCACTCGACCCTCATTGTCTTGTGACTCGGTTGTCTCACGCTCCACTGGGGGATGGCAAGAGGTGAAAAGAATCTGGCGCGAGGGCAGCAGGGGGGTGGAAGAGATGGCGAAAGCTGTGAAAAGGCGGGCTAAAGGGCTTTATGGAAAATCAATAACGCTCTTTCAGTTTTCAGACATCTGGCTGCGAAGGGACAAAGCCGAGGCCTCTCTTCCAGAGGAACAATGCGAGCTTTCTTCCCACCACAAGTCAATTTTTATCAGCTTTCTCCGGCGAATTATCGAATATATTTGGCGAGCCTTTGCTCCCTTGCTCGGTGCTGGATCGTCTACAGGTGGATAAGGATCCTCTGAACCTGAACCCGAACCTGTCAGACAGAAGATCAGACGAGTTGAAATAAAGATAATTCCTTGGGTTCAAGTCTGTCTCTCGGAGCTGATCAGAGCTGTGGGGCCTTTTGTGATTGCAACGTTTGGCGCTTCAGCAATGGCAACTTTTCAGATAACAGATCCGATCTTCTTTTCCTGTATTTTTCAAATACCACAAGTTCAACACATTTACCGACATAATGGTACGACTTGACTTCGGCGGACCGAGCCAGATGTTTTGGTAATTGGACAAGACTCATGCAGCAAGTGCCGTCGTAGAACAATGCAGCACTGGGACGCTTAACAAGATGGATCGCTCTGCGTCCCTGGTGTGTCTAATGATTACAATTAACACTGCAGAGTGACTATTAAGTCCCGGTCCAGTTTCAGCCAATCCAAATGACTGACTGAGCAAATAAACAAAAAATAAATCAGACTGTTGACAGTTGTTACTGTTAAGAAATAGAAATGCTCTTGTGCGGAATACGAGCACATCTGTCGCATCTCAGACCACAGCAGGCTGCGGCATCATATCCATGCTGGTATCCGAAGCAACAGTGCTCCTCTCATGTTAATTATTCCGTTTGTGAACAGTTAAATAAGCCCCAGTTTTGCACAAAAAAAAAAAATGGTTCGTTATTATTCCACATAAATCCATGCGAGATAGTAACAGGGCAAATTTCTCATCAAAATTTTAAAGGTCTTTAAATATTCATGCATGCATTGTGGTTAATTTCAGAATTGTAGCGGATAGAGGCCATTAAGATTAAGATTGAAGATTAAGTTTTAATAATATCTTTACAGTCAAGACATACTTTGGTACATATATGTATATTATGTGTGCATCACATCTCTGCGTCTTTCTTTACTTGTAGAACACAACATGGTAGAAATCATCAGTCTATTGCTGGTCATCGCATCTGCGCATCTCTTCCTTCCCTGCTTTAATTAATACACTGACCTAGTTTGGTCCTCACTTTCTCCTTTGTCCTCTGTTTATGGGCACTAATTAGCTTCCTGGCAGTCCTGCTCCTTTCTCCCAGTCCTCAGAATAGCAGCACACATGACGTGAAATATTGAGCGATAACGAGCTCTCTGCTCTCCCCGCCAAAATAAGACCAAGAAAACGCAGAGATGAGCGTTGCTCATGGATGGCTTTATTTTATTTATCCTTTTCCCAACCGCCCTAGACTCACTTTGATGAGGATCTTTCCCCGCAGGCTGTGAGGACTCGGTAGAGTTGCAGAGTCCCCGTTCAGGATGTCTCCCACATCCAGTTTGTCTCCAAAGATGTCTCGCAGGTACAGCGCAATTTTCTTCTGCTGGTGGATGCTACAGTGGTTCTCTATGGACAGGACGACTGGATACCTGCAAGACAAATATTTTTTTTTTTTTAAATGTTCAGATTTCAATAAATTAAAAAACATTGTCCAAAAAAATCTGGCTCAAGATTGATCTTCTTTAACTATGACCTTTGCAGTGGAACCAATTCTACCAGTACGATTGCCTATGTTACTAAAAATAATTTTTCTCTACTCTCTATTTTCATGTTTACAGAAAATTTGAGATAACCAAACTAAGACTAAGCACATGCTTGAATCTTGTTGACTAATGCGAAAGTGTTGACGGTTTTGCCGGTTTAATCTAGGGATTAGGAATTGCTCGCATGACAAGTCCCAAGAGTAAACTTTCATTCGTTCCAAGATGTGCGACATTATAAACGGATGCTCCCATTTGTGTCACCCGGGTGTGAGACCTAACGCCATTCCTTGTAGCCGTGGGGGAGGGAACACCAGCCCGCTTTACAAACCAGGAACAGGGCACCTGTTCCGATAGGTAAACATGACCCGACGTGAGAAAACTGATCTATCGCCCCCTGCGGGGGAGAAAATACGCTGCCCTTGATGAAATGTGAAATCCTACCTGAGGCAACTGCCTGTACATAAACCAGCAGATTTTTTATTTATTTATTTATTTTTCGCTCTTGAAAATGGAGCGGAATCTTGTCATTTAGATCTCTGGAACGCGCCGTACCGCTGGAGCAACGAGGAACCTTCCCTGCAGGTGCCTCCTGCTTTCATCTAGAAACGGTGAGACGACTTGTGGCCACACTTGTGGCAGCGCGCGGCTCAAATGTCAGGTTTGTCAGCCCGGCGCCTCTCCCTCGGGGGACGCAGGTCTGCTCCCCAAAACACACACACACACACACACACACACGCGCGCACACACACGCACACTCCTCCTTCCTCCACCAACTACCACTCCCCTGCGGTGGCATGTTTCCACCAACAGCTGTTTAAATTTTTTACACCGCTGAGACTTGGGTAGCGCTCTGCATGCAGGAGGGAGACTGCAGGAGGAACTGAAAAGCGAAAAGATGACTGTCGCAATCTGAGTGCGAGGCACCGTCAACGTGAGGCTGCCGCGCTACCATTGACCTGCAAATATCACACCCAGTTGAAAACCAACCTCAAAAAAGGTTATGTATTAAAACCTGAGATGACAATGAAATAAATATGTGTAATCATATAATTCAAGATTTTAAAACGGATGTTAATTACTACTACATTTTATCTCTGTACTTACGCTATAATCGATAAAACGCGTAAATTACGACTGAAATTCAGGCGCCATTTTATTTCCATCCCACTTGCAAGCTGTTTCCTCAGTTATTCTACTGGTGCCTATATGTTTGAATTAAAAAGATGGCTTGAGACCAAGCGGTGGTCGTCGTCGCCACTCTGACTGAGCCAACGTGGCAGCGGGACCTGCGCGTTTTGTCGCCGCTTTGCTTGGCTATTGCCGGTCAGAGATAAACATTGGCTTCTCCCAGAGCTGGGGGAAACACTGCAAAGCAGATGGCTTGGTTAAAGGGTGGTAATTACTGCCAGCAAACGCAAAGTTTGACTCTCGCGAAAGGGAACAAATATAATCTCCAAAGTTCTTTGTCAGCCTGTGAGGGGAACCTCTTAAACATATACCTAAAAGAAAGTAAGAAAAAAAAGCACTAGTCCTGCAACTTGGCTAGACTGTATTTGATAGTAGCACCGCTATGTTGTCCTTTCCCATTCCACATGTTGCCCGATGAGCTTAACGCACAATGCAGAGTTTCTCCAAACATCATTTACTAAACGAGTTTTTCGACCAGAATAGATGTTTCACTTCCATTTATAAATCCGTCTCCGGCAGAAAATAGAGAGAACCTGAATTTCTATTGGCTGTTCCGAGCCATTTCCTTCCTGTACAATACCTGTGGGATAATGGAAACACCTACTTTCCATAAAATGTCACACGCTGTCGCACAAGGACGCACACTCACACATAGACACACAACAGGGCACTGGGACTCACTGGTTATTTATGAAGGCATATTTATTGATGGTCTCTATGACCAGCTTGAATGGTATCTTTGAGGTCAGAGTGTATCCGTGTTGGACCATTGGCTCTCCATCAGGACCATCCCAGCAGTCCACTGCAGCGCACAGAGAAAGCAGGAGAAATGATGCATGAATAAAACAGTATGATGTATTTTTTAGCAGTTTTTCTGACAGGCCGTTTTTGAATACAGAGCAAAGGACAGTGTGAGACTTTTGGATGTCACGGCTTCTTTTGCCGAACTGCTTCACTTTCCTCGGGAATGAATTATTCTGGTTGCGAACAGAAGCAGCTGTCAGACAATAGAGGCCGTGGGACTGTGCCGCACTGTGTTGTTGCGGCACCTTTTCTGCATGGGGAGCGACGGCTGCTGAGTTATTGGGATTTAACAGCACTATCATTTATTTTTTTTCAGGAGTTTTTAGTGCAATGCAGAGCAATAACATTAACGAGGGTTTTCGCACTTTGCAATTCTAAGCACCCATAAAATCCACCTTGTCAAATGTAATGGCACAGGTGTTGTTATGTCACGGAAAAGCAAATGTGCCACTAATAACATTGGCTATGGCTCAGTTAATCTCAAGTGCCTCGGTAATCCACGGCAGTTAGACAGCTACGGCAGTGAAGCAGCTTCACAGCATTGGAAATGTTTAGCATGATTCCCACATTGTGGCATTTTCCTGCTGAACGTCAGAACACCCGGACCTCGTGTTGCACTCTCAGTTTTAATCGTGACGTGCTCACCCTCCACGCAACGGCAGCCGGACTGCAGCACCCAGGCGTACATGTCGGTCTTGGAGTGGGACAGGAGTTGGTCTCCGGTCAGGTACGTGTTGTGAGAGGAGGCAATGAAGTAGTTGCAAAGAGGCTGGTCCATGTCCTGGTTCACCTCGTTGTGCAGCGGGTTGAAAATGTCACACGCCGGGCTCCGCATTAAACTTGTGAAACCTGTGTGAAAATGAAGTTTGAAGAAAGTTGATGAGTGAGTGTTTTGGTGTAGACTGCACCATGTGGGCTGTTATATTGTGTTTTTTTTAGCGCAGAGCAGCGCTGTGTCTGCACAGAGACTCTTAAGCTAGTGACCCTGAGCACTGTTTAAAAAGGAAATCCAGATCCAGAAATAAAGAATAGGAAATGCTAATTCCCTGATCATGCCGCAGTACTTTGCTCCTGCATGAAATCCATACTTGTGACATGACAAAGATTTTGTATACACTTTCTTGAAAAGTCGAGACAGCAAAAGAAGCAACAGATGGACCCTTCTCATTTCTGTGGTTCGTTAAAGACAAAAAATAACTTATTCAAGTCAATTCTGTGCAGCATCAAATCTTTGAATTCCAAGTTCTGCTGTGGGCGGCGAGGCTTTTTAACACTGCAGCAAACCTTTGGTGTGGCATGTAGAGCACCGAGCAGGAAGGAAGCGCCCTTTCATCCAGGCAGGACGGATAAAAATGAGACTCGCATACCGAGATCGGGGTGCAAATCCAGAGAGCAGACAAGTTCACGTGGAGCAAAAAAGAAAAGCAGTCCCATGTATATGAAAAAAATTCCTGCTGTAAGATAATCAACCGGACGTACAACCTCATTGTCGTGCCACCATGCGTAACGTCAGCGCTGACGTTACTCATGGTGGCACGCTTCCAAAGCCCTGCCGAGCACAATCACACAGATGTGAGGAGGCCAAACACAGTGGAGGAAAAAATCAACACGAATCTGTTTGCACATTTCTGTCACATCTGCACACGTGCCGCGATTAAATGCACATATTCCCGGGCCTGTAGGCGAGACATCAAGCCCGGTGCTCTAATCAGGCGGACGCACACAGTCTTAACCTTCAAGCCTCCGACGACGAGATTAGCCCCCTCGCCAATCCTCGTCCTCCCCTCCTCCAACTCGCTCCTGTCAGATGTTCTCACTTCCTCCGCCCTCAGCCTCACTCCTCTCTCCCCAGCTCACCCGTTGGTTCGAATAGTCACACTGAAAGTTGCACTCAGAGGTGAGCCAGAGCCATAAAAAAATTTAAAAAACACGCACACGCACACGCACACAGATCAGAACATTTTCGCAGTCCTTCGCTTTCACTTCTTGTCAAAAAGCCTGACACGCCAGATGGAGTGTTCCACAGATATGATTTAATTCATATATTCAATTGGAAAAGAAGCCCTTCTGAATTATTGAGACAGGGGTGGTCCATTTTTGAGGAACAACCTTTGTCGTTTTTCTCACATTAGATTTAACACTTTCTGTCACACTTCGGTCTTCTGTGTGTATTAAAACAACATGGAGCAACCAAAGAACCACAAGCAACTGAGAGCAAAGTCAGTAAAAATCTGATTGCAGAGTTTTGATGCAATACCTCTACCGGCTGTGTAGACAGGCAGAGAGGAGCGACTCCACTTTGTCCATGCTATTGCGACTTTGACGAGCTCATTAAGGCGTTTTCCATCAGCAGTCGTGTAATCAGCAGGTTATACTGCTTAAATGCACAACTTTTGTATTGCACATGCCGTGTGGTCAGAAGATCTTAATACGCAAGCAAGCTTAATATGCAAGTTTGTTTATGGTCAAGGTCTGCTCTTGAGTGCACCATTGCACTGCCTTCTACATACATACTATGGATATTCTCAGGCATTCGTCTCAGTGTTGGGGGGTTGGGACAGAGCCAGTTGGGAGTTGGCAAATATCCCTGACGAGGAATGGTTGTGCAGTTCCGATCAAACGGCCAAACATTGCAACATCCCAGCTGATGTCACCATTTTGTTGAAGTTAGCATTCGCTTCCTGTTTTTGTCACCTGGACCTGAGGCCATGTGTCTCTCTCATCTTAAAAAAAAAAAAAGAGTTCATGTGACTGAAAACCATTTGGATGACAGCTTTGCAAAATGAGGTCAATCAGGTCTCCCTGTATTTTATAATGGTTGTTAGACCATCCAATGTAGTGTTTTTCAATGCAAAACTGTCGATATTTATTTCTTTTCTTTCTTTCTTTCTTTATTTCATGGATAGCCCTTTGAGATGTCCCATCTCATTTTTGAGGGGGTCCATATATGCAGATATGCACATTCCAATTAGTATGTCCCATAACAGTTTTTCAGTATGCAACCAAAACAGACAAATACCTTGTAGGCATGAAGATACATGCAGTACATTAATGCAGCAGTGGTAAAAAAAGGGTCAAAATACATCTGATTTGTGGTTCAGAATGATTCAAATAAATGATGCTGGTCAATGAATTTAGACAGTTTTTCTGAAAACCACATAATTACCTCTTAAGTAGTGGAAATGCTTTGCAGTTAAGGAAAATGGACAGGAGAAATTGAGTGATATTACCTTCAATCCCCATGACGCCTCTTTGTTTGTTTTCGTCGGCGACCTCAAATTTCTCAATGATCTCTGCAACGTGCTCTGGCGTGACATTGGTCATCTGGACATAGGAATAAACAACAGAGAGCATTATAATCTTTTCAACAATATAGTCATCAAGTCAGTCTTTAAACAAGTACTGAATGAAGACAAACTGATTTCGCCACATTTTTCTCAGAAGCCATGACAAACAGGCAGAACAGGCCGCCAACGCTATTAACGCTGCGCGTCGCTGGCGTGACAGTGAATGCAGCACGATGGAAAATTCAACCGGAGCCGTGTTTAAAAGGGAAAAGAGCGCAGCGCGTGGGAACACAAAGATAAGCCAGCGGGGGAGGAGGACAATGAGGCGACACCCAGGAGACGGAGCCATTTCAGGGGTGACAGATCGGCCTCTCGTGAGCAGACAGCTGAGGTGGAGGAGCGAGACGTCAGGCTAAGTGGGGGGAGCAGGGTCAACGTTGTGGGAGATCCGAAGGACGTGTGGGGTGGTGTGCCATCGCAGCGGACCACAGTCGCCGCTCACCTTCTGCTCGTTGCGCAGGAAGTTGGCGAGCTCGTCGGCGGTCAGGTGATCCTTCCTGTCGCTGTAGGCCATCATCAGCAGGAAGACGTCCCGTCTCAGGGACATCATCTTGTAGAAGACGGAGAACTCCTCGTAGGTCAGCGTGCCCTGCTGGTCGTCTGTGTCGGCCTCCTGAGAGTGAGCAGTAGGGGAGATTGTTTTTTCCAATGACAGAACAAACCACAGAGGATGTTGGTGCCGTGTCAAAAATAATGGCTTTCATACAACAGGTTGGAAAAGAGGCACGATAAAGAGTTAAATAACCCTGTTTCTTTTGTTTCTTTTCATGTGTTACTTCATAGGTATTGTTATCACTTATATTCACTCAAATTCACTTATTTAACATGGCATTGTGTTGCATGTGTGTAGTTGGACCAGCAACGCAAGCTGGACTTCAGTTTTTTGTTGTGATGATTCTTGATCACCAATGTGTTCACAATTAACAGGAAAGCTGTTCAAATCTGTATTGATTAACGTTGTTATCCTCGCACCTCAGTGGTGCTGTCTTGGCTGAAGAACATGCTGTGGCAACGATTTGTGTTGCACGCAACCTGTCATTAAAACTTTCCGCCAATATCCGCAGTCCCATAAAGGCTGTAGAGGGTCCAGTCAGTAAGAGTTGCGTAAGCAAGACTGTATTTTCACTTAGCGTTTGCAGTTTTCTCTTGGCTGGGCTGCTAGCCTCCCTTCCACCTTCTAGAAAAGTATATCCGCTGTTGCTCCAAGACACTGGAACTTTGGAGGCTTTTTTTTTTTTACATAATAAGCAGATGCCTTTGTGTTGGTCTAAATGGTGACTAATAGGAACATCAAGCCAAATAAGAAAAAGAAAACTGCAGAACTGTAGATGAAAACTGGAAGCAATAAGCCAAAAATATTTCTCTCGTATTTGAACATTGTCATAAACTCCACATTTGATGTATGCTCCGACTCCCACCTGCACCATTGTTTCTCACTTCATCATTTCTACCTCAAATTCCCACCCTAAGCACCGGCGCAATACCTTCTGCACACAGCTGCCTGTCTCTGCTCCTGACCTGATACCTCGCTACATATCGCCTGAGGACATGCACGGTGCGGCTCGTTGCTCATTCCGTCCTGCCACCTTGCTGCGTCCGCTCACTGGGAATCCAGCGACTCATATTACTCCGCTCTCATGGGGAGCCCTTCGTCTCCACACTAGATCTAATAATACCTGCTAATGCCTCCATCACGCCCCCATAATGAGCTCACTGTGGGCCACAGGGGACTCGATCTTGGAGAAAACTACACACAACTAGGCGGATAAATCACTGTGAGGGACTCTATGAGGAACTTATGGACAGAAAACAAAGAGCGTTGAGGTATTTTTGAACAAGTGCACAAGCTGTTCTGGCGGCAACATGGTGTTCTGCCAATGTTGAAATGGAAATAATGCCTTTTTTTTAGGCGTACATCTTTAGGTTTATCTGATGTAAGCTTACATAGTGATTGTAGTGGTCAGAATATCAAACAAAAAAATGAATCTTTGGAATTGTAACCATGTTTTACCCTTTAGTCCTGCTTCTCTACACAGATAGTGATAGATATGGAAGATGCATTGTGACTTCTGTTTTGGGATGTCTTAGTAGTTTATGGTCATACAGGGGTGGAATCAGGTTTTTGGACACTCTTGCGTCTCAAAGTGCAATTTCTTTCAATCAAGTCACCCACATGGTCCCTTCTGCAGTTTCAGCAATGTAATGCACCTTGCCACACATCAAGGGCAAGTACAAGAATTTTACTAACAACTTATTACTAAGACTTGTTTCCTCAAATAAACAAATAGAAACATTGTCATTTGTCTGCTACAGCCACAACTTTTGAAACGCAAAAAAATATTTCCCCAAAATTTTTCATGACAATATATTTGAGATTGTGTAAAATTAAAAATAAAGTGTAAGAAAACTTTTTTGCCACTACTGCATCAAAAAAGTTGCAAACTCCTTCTTTTCTGATGGGCACATCATTAGTCACATCAGAAAAGCCAGCAGATCTCTCACATTATTGAGAGTGACTACTGTGTTAAAAAATTGAAGCCACCTCCCCTCCCCTCACATCTGCCTGTTTCAGCCCTTTCCTTTTAAAGAGAGTCGCCCGGATAAGATGAAATGTCTCTCTGTTTATCTGAACTGCACAAATTCCTTCAAAATGAAAAATGCAACAGAGACGTGACGTCACTGAGATAAAACATTAAAAAATCGGGGAATCTAATAGGCTGAAATGAAGGCAGATCTGTTTTTAACTTGGTTTTAGTCGGACTAGAAGCATTAATGGGAATGTTCCTGCCAGGATCATCTTTGATGATGCCTCAAACTGAAGTGTGTTCCCCATATGTAAGTTAGAAAATAACAAATGTGTGATGCCTGTGTGGTTGTAGTTCAAAAACCCAGTCGAAATCGTTTGGTAAGAAAGAATCGTCCGCTAAACAAGTCACTGTTACTTCATTTCTGACCTGAAACATCTGCTTGACCTTCCTCCGCGGCAGGTTGACGTTCAGCTTGTGGAGGAGTTGGTAGATCTCGTCGATGTTTAGGAGTCCATCTCCGTTCTTGTCGGCCTCCTCGAACGTCTGTTTCAACCACGTCCAACATGTTAAGGAACCATTCGTGTGCAGAGGGCCTACTGAAAAAAAATCACTCCTGCTTCCGTAGAGACAAATTTCAAGACACTGCACTTCACACAACGACGCCGAAAGGGATATTGGTCATGTGTGCGCTGGCGTTTGGCCAGCGAGTCTTCATCGCTGATGCCGGCCATCAGGTAGCGGAGGCCAGTGATCCAGGTTCTGGCCTCCTCTGCGTTGGACGTCACCAGGTCCAGGGACTCCATGTGGTTCCCGTGGTACACCGTGAAACAGCAGGCCGGGTCGAAGCTGCCGTCGGCATGCCGATGGAAGATGTCCGACTGGCCGCCCTCCGTCACTTTGTACAGGGAATCGATGGTAACTGGAGGAACGAGGATGTGGGGGAAGTGGAACAAGGGACAATGTTGTTAGTGAAAGAAAAGAGACGTAAAGGTCGTTAATTGCAATTGCAAGTCAAATAGTAGAGTTGCAGTTATGTGTTGCTTGCAGGTGCACAGAAAATGGGTATTTCAATTCGGCAGCTGAAGCCAGTCGTCACAAATGAATGCAAAAAAGCGACTCGACAAACAAATGTGCTCCCTTTTTACTTCCGTATTCTCGTGAGGTGCCCATGGGGAGGAAAGATTATATTAAGAAACGGTTTTGCTCTGTTGTCTCTTTTAATTAAAAAAATGCAAAACACAAGAGCCGTTTCAACGGTGCAATTACAACCGACTACAGCGTGCAGGATTATCAGTCACTGTAACATTTCTATAAAAAGCAACTAGTTCCGCTTCATGCCATTGATAAATATCACTGCTTTTGACTATTGTGTATTCAAGGGCACAAGTCAGACCTTAGTGTGTGTGGCACTTTCTGAGAATTAAGTGGAAGTGGTGCAAACATGAATTCCTTGGCAACCACATTTACACAATTCCTTCCTCTGTCTCTCATTACAGTTTGTCCCTCGGCTGGGACCCATTAGCACGCAGTCAAAATGTGACTCATTCCTTTATACAATTAATTAATGACTCTAATAAGCGCCCTGGTGTGTTTTCTCCCCCTAACAACTAACCTTGGAAACTCCATTATGCTTAATTTATGATTTTATTTAATTAACAATAATCCCTTACAAATAATACCTTCCTATTATCCATCCTAAAATTTGCTGTGTCAGTTTACACTAAGTTCTCTCATCCGATATTTATATATATTTTATCTCAGCCTTGAGCGGAGGTAACTTTAAAAGACCAATGCGATGTGTAGCAGGTTGTTAAGGGGGATTCAACTCACTTCCTGCAATCTTACATGGTTTAATTGAAAAAGATTTTAGGAGTGTCAAAAATATTTCCTTTATGGAACAAAAAACATGATTTCCCTTTAATTAATGCAACATACAGCTGTTTCATCATTTTTTTTTTAAACTTAAGCAGAATCCATTCCCTTCCTTTAATAACATTTCATTTTCATTTTCATTATTAAATCTGGATGTCTAACTTTGAAACATGTTATTTTATTTTATTTTATTTTTTTGTTATCTGTTTGAAACGCATGAGATTCAGTGTGCGGAATGTCTGCAGGGGTTGCGTGCACGCGTGTCCAGACTCACTCTTGGCCTTCTCGCTCTTGCGTGAGGGCTTCCAGCGAATGCAGGAGCGATGCTCATCCAGGTAGAAGAGTCTCACCAGTCCTTTGGACCCTGCCTTCAGCTTTACCATCTGCGTCCCCGACTGCATCACACTCATGCATCGCTCCACTGGAAGAAGAAAAAGAGAGTGCAAACACGAAGGGTCAGCATCGCGCTGCGTTGAGGCGCCGAGGGAACAGGTGCACGGGCTTGATTTGACTCAGGAGGAAGCAAGGCAGAGTGTCGCGGCGTAAGACAATTAGCCCAGCAGCTGATGCGGGTCGGTGTCCAAAAGTGCAACAGGGACGCCACTGTGAGCGCCCACAGGGCCGCTTTTCGTGCTGCACACTGACCTGCTGCTGGAGGCAACAGAGCGAGTGAAGAAACAAGAGGAGATCTCATAAAAAGGAGACAGAGATGCTGCTTGTCTCAGCCTCTCAGGGAATCTGCAGGTTTCTGAAGAACAGTCTCCCTAAAAATTGCACACAGGAAGGGGAAAGCGGGCCAGATGCACGGGGAGTTCTGATTGGACTGTCGATCTACTATTTTGAAAACCTTTGCAGGTCATTCAATATATGAAGGATTTAGGCTGTGTGATTTTGTGTCTCGCAGACTAAAAAAGGCTTATCAAAGCAGTGATTTCATGATCAGCGTCCCTGCTGTTGCATATTATCCTGAAAACATCAACACAAACAATCACTTCACAGATGAAGCCGACAGCAAACACGCCTCACATCTCAGAATAATTTATATTTTTAGCTCAAGTGCTCTTACATTACTAGTCGTCACCTTCTCATTTCAGCTTACTGCTTACTGCCCAGTAAGCAGTAAGCGAACGCGGCGCGTTCTCCGAGGAGCGATCTCAGTTTCCTCTAAAGGTAAAGATTTAATTAAAGTCGCCAGAGATAAGAGATGGAAGGCGGGGGAACAGAGGGACGGGAGCGACGGTGGGAAGTGGCTTTGTGTTTAATTGCCTGGCGCCGTCCGACATCAAGACCCGACGGAGACCAAACTTCAAACTTTTCCTGGAAGCATTTGGCAGGTAAACAGACGCAGACGACAGCAGAGACTGACTGTCAGAGATTCAGGAAATGCGAGCAACAGTAAGAAACTTCCCACCCGCATTTTTCAAATGAACAATATCAGCCACGTCTCTACGGTTCAGCATTCTTCTGGGGAAACCCTGGACGCTGTCATTCACGTGGATGTCGCTCGACGCAAAGCATCTGCACAAACAGTTCCGCAATTTGCCGCAACACACAACTCCATGGACAATGCTGCTTAAGCAGAACACGGTGTGCTCTCTCACTGCACACACAACAACAACAACAACAACAGAAAATGTTCCAGAATAGCCTGAAGAGCACAAACAGGAGCTTAAATTCTCAAAACGGATCCCAGGATCCAAATGAGACTCAACTGCAAGCCTGGCAACAAATACGACTCGTGGATTATTATTTATTATTAACCCAGGTAAATATGCCAGCTCACAAAAAATATTGTTAATTCCCCAAGTTGTGAGCACACATTTCCCTCACTTTGTCTCATTTGATGTCCTGCTCTTGTTTTGTTCAAAAATAAACAGTATCACTTTATAGCAAACGCTTTAAAAATCCCCATTTATGTAGAAACAGCATGTCAGGATTTAAGGTCAATTTGTACAGTCATATCGTGACCGTAAATAAATGGGCTTTAGCCCTTAATGCCAAGGGGATAATGGCACATTTCCTATAGAAATGTAATATCCTCATTGGGCCACTCTACTGTTTTAATATTGCACTTACATAAAGCCGGGGTAGGCACGAGAGACTGTATGATTAAAAATAGCAGCGTTCAAAGATCAAAGCGGCTTCATCTTCCCATGATATCGTCATGACATCTTAATAGCGTTTCTTTATCGGACCTTCCCGGCGTTTTAGAGGACCCCAAATACACATACCAATAAAGGCAGCGAGCGTATGAGCCGTAAAAAGACCACGTTATGTAACTGCTATTGCCTGAAGAGTTGTGTTTGCTTTGAGATGTCGGCTTGGTGTGTAAAATCATTGTGTTCCTCCATCTCGGGATGCATGCAAAATAAATTAATAAAATATCAAAAAAGGAGCAATGAATACACGAGTATGGTCAAAGTTGGGCCAGTCATGGAAAATGATGATGAGTTTCTGTAAAAGTTATTTTAATAATTATATTTCAACATGACATAATACAAGATTTCATTTCTGTCTTTTTGCTCTCTGTTCAGCACATTAAAGGTCCGAGATGCAACATTTGAAGAGATCTGTTTACATAAGATGAAATGAAAAATGCATTTGCATGTTTAAAGATGTATAGAGTCGCTAAAAATAAATAACTGCAGTGTTCAAATCATTTGCATTTCTAAGCGCTAAGCATTTATGTTTACGTAAAGAGTGGGTCCACTTGTAAGACGGTGGTCATATTACGCCTCCGTGGATTTTTTTTTTATTTATTTTTATAGCAACAAAGTGGGTCTGCTCAGGGTTTCTTTATATCAAAGAAAGATGCAAGATCATCAGGACATCCGAAAAGAGGGACTGACATCAGAATGGACTTCCTCAGATGGAATTTGCTGATGAGAAAAAAAGTGATTGCGGAGTAGCCTGCTTTGTGGTTACAATTTGCCGTTTGAACGCTATCATTTCTTTTAATCCGCTCTGCATTTCATTTCTACAAGAAAAAATTAGCAGACAGAGAGAAGAGCACCCTGCACATGCAACGCTATAAATACCAATTTGCTAACATTAATCGTGTCAATAAGTGACTGTCACTATCAGATGTGATACACTGACCACAGGAGGTGCAGGCGTAAAGATCCCCCAGAGCTTTACTCGCACGTTGCATGTACACACTCCATGCTTGTGTGTGCAAATGCATTCATGGTGTGAAATCTGTCAGACCTGACAAGCCTACAGTCACTGCTTCCTTGAGAAATTTAACACTATGAATCAGTGAGTGGCAAAGACCCAATCCACCCCTACCTTCACAGTCCCATTCATTCGATCCCCCCCAACGCGTAAATATGTAAAAGTGTTTTTTCCCCCGACAGGCAGTCGGATATGTTTTACAAGATGGCTCTAACATGGAAGCCAGGCTTCTTAGTCGCATTTGTTTCATCTACTGCATAACATGAGGCAGAAATAGTAGCATGGCGTATCAACTATTTGTCTTTCGCTTGTCTATCAAACGGGAACTCGCTGCATATTTACATTGTCATTCCGAGATATATCCCTCTGGTTGTCTATCTATCGCTGGTCCTTGACATTTCCCTTGGGGGGAGGGTGGCAGCTCTCAAGTCACGTTACACCTCCCTCCGTCAGCATGACAAGAGCCGCAGCGAGGTACCGCTCAAACCCTCGGGCTGAAGGTGAAGCAGTAGGCTGGTTAATTTATCTGCCTCAGCCAGAGATGAGAAGCGATGGAAGTGGCTCTGAGGAGACCAGCGGTGGCCGCAGTCGGTATCACCACATCTTCGCTCTTCCCCTCGTGTGCTAACGCTTAAACCCATCAAAGTGGCGAGAATTTATGCCCACAGTTCAGTTTGAACATCTCACGTCGGAGCCTGCCTCGCGGGGCGCGATGGAAAGACGGAATTCTTCTCGACCCCCACTTGTCTTAACTCCACTTGTCCCTATCGGTCGCAGTCGCTGCCCACAGGTCTGTCCTCCAGACCAACAGCAAATCATTCCAAAGAAGAGTAAAACAGCTCAACGGCTGTGAAATGGGATTTGCAAGAATTTTTTTTTCCTTCCGCTTTTCAATTTCCGCTTTCGCCTCCCATTTCCATTTGGGCCAAATTAGAGTCTGTGCATATGTCCATTTGTGTTTACGCGCCTGCATACGCATTGCAAGTCTGTGTGTGTGTGTATGTGTGCGTGTACGTCCCAAACTAATCATCTCGGTCAGAGCAGAGCGAAAGGAGCAGATCAAAGCTTTGTTTAGCCGTCGCGGCCCGATTGAAACATATTTTAATGGGGCCGCGGGCGGCGAACAAAGCCCACCGGCACTTAGATCCGTGCGACGGAGGGGTCAGGTTGGCACAGCAACCGGCACAATCAACACCTTTCATTCATCATTTTCAATTTCCACCGTCATTCTTAATCCGGGCACGACGAGGCGAGCGCGATTTCACTCAGCCGGCGCTGACGCCTCATTTCAGGGATTTTAACACGGGGATAATGTTTAGCTTCTCCAGGAACCCCTGCAATGAGATTCCCTGCCAAGATTTGGTGCGAGGGTGATAAGCAGAACGGACCACGGCCCAGCAGTTTATAATAATTTATTCATAACTACATAAATTCATATTCAGCAGCATCTGCCTGATCCTTCATGCACTATTCATGTGACATAAGGCACCACAAGCCTGTACTGCCAGGTTCAATGAAACAAAACAATCAAACCATAACAGAGAACCTTCCAGCGAGAGTATGGTGCATTTCCGTTGCTGCATTCCTTCATCACTGCTACGTTACAGCCGCTTTTTTTCTTTTCTTTCACGGCCTAAAGATTTGTTTCATCCGCCTCTGCTGCACGGGGCAAAGTGAATGACATCTGCACGTCATTTGGGCTAAAATGCGCCAGGGTCAACACACAAACGTGTCAGGTCCACAGGTTTCCGTGTAATGAGCTGCAGCTCATTAAGAGAAGCTCACCCCTCCGGTTCAAAGTAGTTGTGACAGAAACTGATTCAATCATCCTGTAGATATGCTAATACATAAACATGAGTTCCTGCTTCCAACCTGCACTATAAATAGCAGCAGCAAGGGGATGTGTTTAATATGCTATGCTTTTCTTCTTCTTCCCCTCCCTCCACAAATGCACACACACACACACAGAGTTTAACTTACCAATCTGTGTGAGTCTACACTTCTGTGGCACAGCCACAGTGCCACCAATGTGGAAGACGTTCCGCGCCAGGAGCGTCGCCACAGTCAACACAGCCGATTTCTCGGCCGGACCGCAAATAAAGTTGGATCGTTCCCTGCGCGAAGATAACGAAGCCGGGCCAAAAATAGAAGCGCAGATTTCTTCCATTTTGCTTTTTGCACATCAATGAGGAGCCGCGGAGAATCCGCCCCAGTCTGTTCCCGGCGTCAGTAATGCGGTGCCACCTGTGGCTAAAAAATACTAAGAAACAAAACAAAAAAAAAAAAAAATCCAAATTTCCTCACATCACATTGGTCAGTCCAAACTGGCTTCCGATTGGAACAGCGAGAATGCATCGGGAATCCCCTGTCGCTCGTCCTCCTTTGAACCGGTCTGTGATCTGCAGCCACAGTCTGAACTGACAGTCGTTTCCACCCCGAAAAAAAAGAAAATGCATGCGCACACGGTTCCACCTGTCTCCCGGTCAGCTGCTCCCCGCTGCCACTTTTTTCCACTCTGCCTCGACAGAGACGCTGTCCTGCGACCCGGACGACTGAATTCAGATGTGGCGTCAAACAGAACAGCGGGGATATTGTTGGTCACTTGCTTTATGAGGAGCGGCGCAGGAGGAGCGTGGCAGATGCGTATCAGTCCGTAAGGGTTAAGCAGCGGGATGCAAGGCAAAGAAGGATGACATAACATTTATGATAATGCGCCGCTTAATGGGTCTGCGTGTGGGTCTTCTCCTCTGTGCGAGTGCTCGGCGCAGAGGGAGTCCACAGGGGAACATCTGTCCGTCTTGTATTTAAATGCGCTTGACCCTCGCACAGATGGGTCAAAGCCCGGGATCCGAGACGGTGCGTTGGGCAGAGGTAATGCCGCGTCAACAGGTGGAGTTGGAACAAAGTTCAACCAATGGCAAGGTATTACATAAGCTCCTCAAATCCCTTTTAAAGATAGTAGTAATGGGAAAGAGTGAGAGACAGTGGAGTTAGAAATGGTCTAAATAGTAAACACACAGGAGGTCACAAATATTTTAATCTTTCTGTACAATAAGCAGGAGGCCTGGATTAGTTCCTGTTCACATAAAGCTGATTATAGTGGTGCAAATACATACAATATGTATATTTAAAAGGCTGCTGATGATGACATAACTTCCATTACTCACTCTCTGGCTGTCAACACTAAAACTCGGAACAAAAAGCCATGGGTCAACGACAGGACGGAATCTCAGCTGAGCTGGAAAAAAAAATGCCTTCAGGGAAGGACAACTGGGAAATGGGCAATACTAAAGGAATTGAATGAAGATTAAGGAGGTGAAACGAGTCTATGAGCAAAGAACGGAACAGCAGCTGCAGCCGGATGGAGCAAGACAAGTCTGGACTGGAATGAGAAGTGGGAAAATTAAACGCTCAGCAGAGACCAGATCCGACAGCAGCACCCCTCCGCGCCCGCCGACTGTGTTGCACCCCCCGCCTCCATCACATCACTCTCGGCCGGGGCGAAGTTGCACTGTTGCCATCACCGTTAGCTTGTGTCGCGTTGCTGTCAGATCAACGAGACAAGCTAATCGGCAGCCGCAGCGTGGCGGCCGTCGCGGTTAGCCAAAAGTTAAACCGTGTCGAGCTGCAGGTGGTGGACAAGACTTAAATAGTGTTTTGATGTAGCCATCGACACGCGTGGACCGCATGTGGTCTTGTTGTTGATGTTGCGTTTTCATCGCAGCATCAGATTCGATGTCGACGGAGCCCGGTGCTCCACAGGAGCCAGGTAAAGAGTTTCCTGCTGACTGTGGCAGTGAAGCACAGCTGGATCTGATAGAATCTGTCCCATCTAATTAGAATCCGTGAAATTCTCTCTTACTCGCCATCAACTGGCTCCAGCAGTTTAAAAGCCTGTAGCCCTCTGCCCTGGGATGAACGCGTCCTCTCCAACATAAACATGGATATGCTCTCATCTACATGCTGCACAGGGACCCAGGCAACCTCTGGACACCGCTGGTGCAACAGCTAAGAATAGGTTCTTGTCTTTTCAAGCAGCCTTAACAAATTCAGTCAGTCAGTTCATTTCCTGAGTCAACTGCAATGTATTTTTTTTAGGCGGCGGTATGTGCGACTACAAAGCCGCGTCACCAGTAAAACCAGGGCAGGGAGAAGAGCTAGGGGTCCCGCAAGGAGGTGGTCCGTCCCTTTTCTTGAAATGCATTATACATCTGACTTCAAGCACAATTTTGACAGCTGCTTCCTACAGAAGCTCTCGAGCGATTCAGTATTTGCAGGCTGTTGAAGCGGGGGAATGCGGGTGCATAGGTGAGGGGGTTTCATTTATCAAAGAATAAGGTGATGGCCGTGGTGGAACTGGTCTCAAGCTACACAATTGTGAAAAAAGCTGGACTGGTCCAGCCACATGGATTCACTGTTCAAAAATGGAACAGAGCCCACAGTCCTTTTCAAAGAGACTCAGATCCTTCCACGTCCCTGGGCCCCTCTCCCCTCCACCCCCTGCCAGACTGCGCTGACCACTGCCCTGTTCCTTGGTGTGATGAAATGGGGTGACGGTTCTCACACAGCAGACAGAAACAGGATAAATAAACTCATCATAAACCTAAGCTCCAGGCTCCATCATGGGATCAATAAGAGAAAGAAAAAAACAGGGGGTGTCTGAGGCAAGAGCACTCTCAAATCTGGACTCCACTGCATGGCGAATAATCATCTTCACCCTCTCCGTGCCCTTGAGGTGTTTCATCAGAGCAACTGCTGTAGTCACAGGCCCTATCGCTGCAGGAAGTCTCTTCTGGCAGCTGGCAGCAAAACTCTGCAGCGTACAGAGATTATTTCTACAGTATGCTGGAAAATCATGAAGTATAAACATCAATTTCTATATGTCTGTCTGTCTGTCTGTCTGTCTTTCCATCTAGCTATCTACCAGTCTTTCATTTCAGGAACATAGTTTAACATGAAGTTAATTCCAAAAGGCCAAAATGTCATGTAATAGCCCTAACACATTTGTTAGGGTTATTATTTGTATTATCTGGAGCAAGAAGTTGAAGCAACTGTTACTTTACTAAAGTAATTAGTAATTAGAAACTGATTACTTAGGAAACAAAGTAGTTAAAGAAGTTATTAGATTACTTTTCATTTTTAATCAGTAGTTGGATTACTTTTATGGAGTAATCCCAACAACACTGCTCATTGTGGACTTTTGGACTTTTGTCTTACTTTTCCCTTTTTTCATCAAATACCATCACCGCTATTAGTCTAGTGTCATTAGTGTGGGTGCAGCCATAATCTTGCTGTTCCTGTGAAATCTAAAGTTGATAAAGCTCTTAATGATGCCACGTAATCCCATCACATTATCTTCTTTTTGGTTGTCAAATCCGCTATCCACCATGATGCTCAGCTCCCCAGGCCTTTCAACACATATGAGAAGTGTTACCATGTCCTCGGATGTGTAAAACTGGAAGGAAAAAAGTGGAGTAACATGTCAGAGCGGCGTTTGATCCTCTCGCTTGTTTCTATTCATGGTCGTGTATGGTCTGCATGCACTGGTGGTGGGAGTTGTGGGATCAGCCTGAATCTGCAGCCAGTCAGGACTAAGATAACCAGATAGAAAGTCACAATCACACCTGCGCAGCGGCTGGGGGGGGCTAATGCTCTGCATCATGTGCCGTTGGACAGACACAGCGAGGAAATCTGCATCAATTTCACAGAAGAGGACACAGACCGAGGAAGCGGCGCTCGCCACAGTTTATCTCAAGAAAACAGCAGTAAATCCAATAACGGTTGGATTCTGACACGTTGAAAGAAGGGTGGGACATCAAATGTGATCCAGATGAGAATGTTGGCAGTCACCCATAAAAGCGCTTTATCATCTGTCATCGCCGTCAGACCATTTCAGCCTGTCACAACCTTTTCAAATATCTGTGGGGGTTTTTTTAGGTTCATTTTGTAAAATCTAAACATATAAAACTAACAACTGGTAAAACATTACATCCATTAGCAAATGGAAGCTCTTAGCAAACCATTATCAAAACAACTCCCAAAGCTCCCATGATGAAAATGTGCGACAAGGGAAATCTTTTACTCTGGTGGTTTAAACACTGGACCACAGAATCCTTGATTTGAATCTTCAAAGGCGTTTCTGTTCCATCTCTCTCACTCTGATTTCCTGTTGCGGCTCGACAGATGCTACTTTCTAATGAAGGAATGAAATGCCTAGGAATGCCAGTCCATCTGTCTGTTCCTCCTTTCAATTCAGACGGAAAAATATCCACAATCAATCCAAGGCCTTAATGACATTTTTAGTAGATCTTCGCGAAGCCAGGTGTGTCTTAAATGGCTGGAATAATCTTCTGACTTTTCTTGTGTGACAAAAACTATTTCAGCTTCACCGTGTTTATGTTGTTGTAAGCGCTTATCAACACAACATTCTGTAAACATGTCGACATCATCACTGCTAGCACCTAGCACACCTATCACGTTACTGATATGCTAGATTTTTGTGTGTAGGAAAAATAAATAAATAAAAAAATTTGTTTTCTATTTTTTTTTAAGCTACATTTATGTCTAGTTGTTTCATTGAGTGGTCTACAAATGGTCAGTCACTTGAATTTATTGATTTTTTCTTCAATGGTTTCTTCATGATACTGTCAAAGGAAAACTTTTGTTTTGCTTTAATAAAACTTGCAGCTCAGTCATGTTGGGGGCAGAGTGTTTAAAGCGTTTGCTCACTGGTCCTCATCACATCAACCAAGAATAAGGCTGGTGGGCCTTGCAAGCCGGCAGCACAAATCCAATTATGAAAACCATTTAAAGCAAACTAATTAGAGGCGTAAGTCGGCGCACCTTCCTATTAGAAACACAAAATGTTACGAAACGCGGGCGAGCGACAAGCAAATTGTGTGGGGGGGGAACCCGCGCTCTTATCTGGCAGTCACTCACTCCACCTAATTAAGAACGCTGAAGGCGGCGCTCCAGCCGCCGATGCTACAAATGGTTTCCCAGGTCCCCGCAGGGTGCCGACTGTAGTGCAGCGCCGCCGCAGTAGAAATAAACATGACAACTGCACCAAGATAATGCATTCACCAAAGATGCTGCAGGGGGCTCCCCCGAGTGGAGGAGTTCAGTGCTGACATCAAAGGAGCTGGAGCTGGAGCTGGAGCTGGAGCTGGAGCCTGGGCCGCAGCAGCAGCGCGCGTGCACGCCGGCGTGCGCGCAAGGTGGGTTTCAGCCTACGCTGACGTTGACTGCTCCTGCAGCGTTCAAGCGTCTGCTTTCTTCCTCGGGAAGGAGGCGCTGGAGGACGGGCGAGCAGATGGAGATGGGGCCTCTCATGTCGAGTGCCTGTTTGTAGTCGCTTCGGAAATGAAATGTCACTTCAGCGCGTGTTGGTGGCAAAACCCAACTGTCACTCACTTCTCTCTTCTGGGGCGAATTTGAATGTTCTTCAGAGCAGATTTGGGATGAATTAATGGGGGATTTGATGAACCCGCTGATTGAATTTGGCAAGTTAAGTGCAATGGATTGAAAACAACAAGACGCAGGATACCAAGCGGGGAGAAATGGAGAGGATAAAAAGGATGAAGGGGCCTGCCGCCTTGCCTCCCCTGGCGTCTATTAGCTCACTGTCTGCCCCGGAGGGACAGAAAGGAATAGGCAGAGACGAAAAGACGGAAGAGCGTGCTGGGATTCATCATCATCAGCGGAGTGAAGTGTGTTGGAAAAGCTGTTGCCTCCATGTGAAGGAGATTAGCAGCCACGCTCGCTCCTCCAAACTGTCCACCCACCCAACACTGTCTTTTACTCCAAGGCAATAAGGGGGTTGCGGTGCCGTGAAAAAAAAACAGACTTCCTCTGCCCTCGTCTCACACGCACACGCTGAGGTGGATGAGGAAATGCTGCAGCTGCTGCTGCAGCCTGATAGCTTGGCACGCTCTGTTTCCAGAGTGCCAGGAATTTGCCATTTATTCCCACCACGACAACGTGCAGGAGGCAGTGAAATTGTGAGAATTTGTGACAGCTCGGCGATCTCTGATGGTGCCACCAGTGCTCTCGAATGCCTCCGAGTGCCGCCCGGATTTCAGTTATGGGTTTCAGGAGGCCCCTGCTCGCTACTGCCAACAGCCAACATGCTCCACCTCTGCCGTGGCGCATGTGCCAAAGCCGAGAGGAGCGCCAGTCTCCCA